>CM053786.1:564351136-564668636 GCA_028749045.1 Cupressus sempervirens | reverse complement strand
CCCTGGCCCTTAACTAATTAATATTATACTTATAAACCAAATTGAATTAAACCATGATCATAAACCTAATTATATATCCCAACTTAAGAGTAGAAACCTTGAATTTAACCTTAAAAATCCTTTCCCCAACCATTAACCAAATTGAACCATTACCCTAGAAGATTGAACCAACTTAATTCAATTTATTAACTCTTGTCCTAATTGAAACCTAAGCATGTAAACCTAATCAAATAGTACAAACCAAACTGAACCCTAATCCTAAAACTAATTAAACATTGATATCGAGGTCTCAAAATGATACATCATAAAAAAATTAGAAGAGACTTGAACGAATCAGGCATCTAATTAAGTAACCCTCCCTGACCATCAAGAGGTGGAGGTGTCCACATCAGTGCGAGTACGAGCCTGAACTAGACCCTTAGATGGGTAGCCTAAATGTTTATTACCTTTGCAGAATGGAAGGCCACATAACAAAATATTGCCTTATTCTATAAAAAGAAATACCCACCCCCTAGTGATATATATAGTAAGATCTTTTTCCTAATTTTACTATCAATCTTTTTGGTTAGAAGATGATGATAGTTCAAAATGATTTTGAAGATAGGGATAAAATGAGAACCATCATTCCTAGAATGAAGATGCATTATTCCAAGTGATAAACCCATTTCTATCATAAATCAACTCCTCCATCCAAAAAATTAGTAATGAGAAATCCCTACATCAAGTAATCAATGGAGGGCTCATAAAATTGATCAAGTGATCAATAGAGGGCTCATAAAATCCCGAGGTCAAGTAATCAATTGATCTCCAAGGGGAGATAAGAATCTCATTAAAAATTAGAGATAGGACAGTCCTAAATGCGTATCATACAAAATAATTATTGCCAAGGTCTTAGCCTCTAGACTAGAAGATATCCTACCCAAGATCATTAACCCTACACAAAAGTGTTTTGTTAAGGATATTTATGCATATTGGAGAACTTGATAACCTAGTGGAAGACTTTGGATTGAGAAACATTTCTAGGATAGAGTGTAGGCATGCTCAAGTAATTGATTATGAAAATGTCTACAAAAAGGTGGAATGGAGTTTCACTATGATGATGTTGCAAGCCCTCCATCCAATATTAAATGTCAAATGGTGTCCTCTCTTATGATTGGTGTCAAGGTTTTAGTAAAGAAATTAATGGGGTTTAAAGATCATAATTTTTAGTACTCTCTAGATCAATTATGAAAGGGTGTCCTCTTGCATCCTCTTTATTTTTTATTGTTGAACATTGACTCATTACATTATCTCCTTAGAGATAACCAGTTGTCTCTAAAAGTTAGAGGATCTACTCTCCAAATAATTAATAAGTATCTAATGTACATAGTTTTTTGATAATATATTTGTATTCTTTTTAAGCTAGAAGAGTGCAACACGAGTCATTTAATGATCAAATTGGACCTCTTTTCTTTGTATCTGGTAGTAAGATTTATGTCTCTACATCTATCTTATTGGGGCTAAATATTGAGTCCCCTACCTTGTGTATTAAATATGGTATTGGATGGAGATTTCATAATTAAGTAGTTAGGTACCTAGGGATTCCATCTGTAGTAAACCCTAACATATAAATGAAATGTGTCTTTATATCAACAAGAAAATCTTTAGAAAACTCAACAACTGGAACTCTAATTATCTCACTTTGGTTGGTAGAATTCAAGTATGTTAAAAGATTCTCTCCTTGAATATTGGGTGTAAGTTTGTCTTCTTCCTGCTCATTTTATTTAAATCAATTTGGTCTTCCATATAATTCTATTAGGACCATTTCGTGGATAGCCAAGGGATTACTTTGGCAATAAAATGGATAGCCAAAGCTTCATAAGGTAATGAATTATGGATTATGATTAGAATTAGGATTATTATACATGGTTAGGGATAGGGTTCACATGTAAATTAGTTCATTACCTGACATGATCTACACTTATAGTTTGCAAGAAGGTTTTCAACTTGGTGCCATACTCTATTTTTGAGATCTTCTGAAATTGCTTTTGTAAGAGATGTTTATCTCAATACCTGTATATGTACATAATATGATGGTGCTTCCCCATACATATATACTCAATATACTTTACACATTATATGCAACTTCTTATATTTTCACCTTTACATCTTTTCCCCCTTTCTAATGTAAATGCCAAAGGTGAATTTTACATGGTTATTCCAAAATGTGACAAGAAGTCAAAACATACCTTTAGAATTAGTGTCATTGTCTTGTCCTAGTTTTCTTGTAACATCTCAAGTGTTTGTGTGCAATGTAATCTAAACTTCTGCTGATAATTCTATCATCTAATCAACAATGGAGAAATTGTTAGCATGTGCTCTATGACATGAGTGTTTTTGACACCTTTCTAGAGAATACTTTTTATTAGCCAACTACTTTTTGTAGAACTAAGTAGATAGTAGTTAGGATTCAAACTACAATCATAAATATTTTGTAATCAATTCATAATTCTATCTCTAAGCTTTCATTAGATAATTGTAACCTTAACTCTCGTCTTAGGACCATAATAAATATTTGATACAGGTAAATATAATTATAACTAAAACCATAACCCTAGGTAAGATCCCTAACATTAAAGGATCACAATCATTATAATAATCTTAAGCTTAGCCATCATGAAAACTATTAACATAACAAAATTGTAAACCATAACCTTGTCATAATCTTAACTTTGTTTCATCTTGAGACATGAACATGTATAATCCATAATGAGTTCATGCTTAAAAATTTAGTATTTAATGTTTAATTTGACTTAAATGTTTAACTTTATTTATAATTTAATTGATATAATTTTAATAAAGATATGTGCATTTATATAGATCTAGTTGATAAATTTTAGATTTAAATTTTATTAAATAGTAATTTTGTCATACATGTATTATGTTGTGATGTATTTTTGATGTGTTTTATGTTTTATATTGTTTAAATATATATGCAGATTATATTTGATGGACCCACCGCCACCCCCTCCCCCTCCCATACCCCCACCTCCATCTCCACCTCCACCTCCACCTCCACCTCCACCCCCACCCACACCTCCACCACCCACCGTGGATGAGCTCTGTGAGACCATGAGGCATAACCTCAACGACCTCATGAGTGATATAGAGGCTATTCGATGTGAGAGGCACCCTCGCCTCACCTACTACGTCTTGCAGATAGCATGCAAGGCGTGGTTGACTCCATTCATCATTTTGATGTAGACATCGATTCATTTAGATCATGGAGGGAAAGCATGCGTGCCTTCTACTCTGATGGCTTATCATATAGAGAGGTTTATAACCTACATATAGGTAAAGGAAATTTTTGACATTATTTTGTAAACCCTAAGATGGGTGAACCAATTAGTGATAAGAAGCCTCACATTTCTATTAGGTGGTGTACACATCCACGCATAGCATCACATTTTTGGGAGTGGTGGTGGATGGTATTTGACCATCCACCACACGCTAATCATGAGGTGTCCATGTACTTCCTTAGGAATTTATGGGCTGAGTTTGAGTTGGGTTTGAAACCCAACTATTTTGATATGAAAGCATTTTAGGGGGTTGGTAGAGGGATGCCTCAAGATAGGCCTGGGGCAAAGCTGAGTGACAGAATGAGAAACCGTAGGCGAGCTGAGCCCCTTGTACCTCTTCCTGTGCCTATTGTTCTTGCTCCTCACCATCATCATGTGATTTCATCTACTTTTACCCATTTGAGTGCCCTTTCGGGAAATTTAGTACAACAGTGGACGCAGGTGGTACATGCTCCTCCACTTGGACATGTTTGTACTAGCTGTGGAGGCATATGCACAAGCCCCCAGAGCGATCCTGGTGTAGCACATGATGGCCATTATGCTGAGGGTGTAGATTTTGATGATGATGTATACGCTGCCCATGGTGATGGTAGTGACAAGATAGACGTGTCATCATTTGTTGACCTCATGCAGCAGGGAGAGCCTGGAGAGAGTCAAGAGCAGCAGGTAAAATTTTAATTTCAATATAAATATAAAGTGCACATAATTATTTACTCTCTACATATATGTGAAATTTTATTAACTATATTAATTTTTACTTTTCAAATAACAGAGGATGGATGACACTATTCCTCCTAGGAGGCAGTATAGTCTTTTTTCGAGACCTACAGATGTTGGCATCCCTTATACGGTATGCACTTTAAATTACACTATAAAAATGTACATTCAAATTCGAATTTAATAACATGTGCTCATATGTTCTTTTTATTTGATTTTGTAGGGATTTTTTGCATCTACACATACTGATGTTAGTACAAGTCCTACTCCAGTTACCACTGAGGCACAGCCTCAAATACATGCGGTATGAACTTTTGACTGAAGACAAATAGTTTGTATTATTTTTATGTATGTAGATTATTATTAACTTATAATCTGAACAATTTTGACTCACATGTATATATATTTTATGTGTTTTGATTTTACGAACAGGAGCATGGATATCATACTCATCCATACAGGCCTCGGTATAGTCTATTTTCGACTCCATCTTATGACTATCATGCTAGCATACCTGTAGACACATCTATGACATTGGCTACCACTCAGGTATGATATATACATTATATATACATGTTTAATTTATAGTGTATAAAAAATGTAGTTTACAAATTATGTACTTTGTAATTATATTCATGTATATTTAATTTTGACTAAACGTTTATGTATCCATAATTTTAGGAGTACGTCACCACAAGTGTTGCTGAGAGCATAGGACTTAGCCAGATGGAGGTACCTACATCGTCATTTGAGGTTAGTATTATGATTTATGTACATAATGTATAGTTCATTATGCTCTAAAATCAAATTAAAAAAATGTATGTATTGTAAATTATAGGACCTCACCACTGCTGCATTTGGTAGTTTTGACAGTGCGCCTCCTCCTGTTACTGAGGGACACCCATCTAATGTGGTATAATTTATTTTATTATGTAGTGAATATTTAATTTATTTGCAAGCTAGATTTTGAGACCCATTTCAAGTAAGCAAGTACATGATGAGATGTGCCTCCTGTTACACAGGGTGATACATCTACCTCACAGGGTGTCCGACATGACGAGATGACTCATATTACAAATGATGATCCATCTGAGTCCTCTTCACATGGAGCAAAGATAGATTAGGTCTTGTTGGCACCTATAGATTGTGTTTTTATGATATATATATATATATATATAAAATTTATGATGTATGTACACTTTGTGTTAGGATAGTTAAAACTATATGTTAGACCATGTATTTTTTCACTTCATAGATCATGTTGTGATGTATGTTAGACCAGATACTATTTTTTTACGATTTATTATCATGCTTGTGTATGTAGTACATATATTACTATGTTTCACCTTATTTTAAGTATATTCAAACCATTTTCTTTATTCTGACATATTTTATTCATGAACATATGACACATTTTGTAAGTATATATGCAAGATGAACAATAATTTTAACTATCTATAGAGCATTATTGGATAAATATCACATCTAATTTATGCATTGAGATAATTCATACAAATAAAATTGACCTACTCGATTAAAAAATGTATTGATAACGTACCTAACAATGTGCCATAAGTGATCTTAATGTGTTGTTTGGTAATGTAAGACTCATTATCATTTAATAAGACCTATTATGTGGTAACTTAAACATATAAACACCTATCATAACGTATAATAGACATAATGACTTATTAGGACTCCCATGTCCCCTTAAGACACACATGTATGGATAACATACCTAACAATGTACATCATGTAAGTGATCTTAATGTGTTGTTTGGTAATGAAAGATATAATCAATACAATGAATACAATGAGTAATGATCTTTAAATTATCACGTGCAAGTGACTTGTTTTTAATATTACAATCAATAGTAATTTGAAACTTCAAACAAACATTAATTTAAACATGCTTGAATGTAAAAGTAATAGAACAAAATAGGAGGTCATTACTTAAATTGACAATTAATTTATAATAATTTATCAAGTGCACATACCTTTAACTTTCAAATAGAAGTAAACTCTCATTTTTGAATTAGTTTGTACAACATATTTCACAATATATGTAAGACAATGTCAATGATATATTTATAGTTCACTGAACTCATTTGAAACATAAAATTGGTTGAATGCATCTCTTCAAATGAGGTCCTATAAAATAAAAATGTAAAACAAAAACACACATGTTAATAAACACATAAATTAATATTCAAGGTATCTGAACTATGTAAATATATATGTGTAATTTGTATGTACTTACTATGTGAAATTGCACAAGATGTTGATGTTCGATCCACTTTAACACTTAAATTTGCATAAATTGTAATTGAGACCTGAATAAGATGTATATAAGTTCTCTAAATTGGTATTGACAAAACAAACATACATGTAATTAAATTATATAAGTGCATATATATAAAAATAATATAATAATGATAAAACTTACATGTGTTTGATTTAAATGTAGTCATCCCACTATACCATCTGCATCCTCTCTCTTTCGCAATGCATCTATGATTTTCTCGTGCTCGTCCATTGAAATTGTCCATAATACCTTATTGGAAAGTCTCCCTTTGTACCTTTCTAATTTGATATTTGTTGCCACAACCAAATGAGAATAGTGTAAAATCTTCTTTTCGGTTTGGTAGTCTTCAAATGCTGGCAAACCATTTCTTCTTGTTAGGTATCTACGTAGCCAGGTACTAGCTACAACAATAGACCCGATTGGATACTCAAAACCATCATCATCCACTTGATGACATGTCATTTTTTTCTTAGGTTCCACACATCTAGCTAGCCAATACTCAGTCTGTTCATCATTATCACTATGTGCAATAACAGCATAAACATGTCCTAAAAGATAAGATAAAGTATAGAAACACTTTAATCACTCATGTACATATGTAAATTATATAAATTGAAGCATGAGATCGCAAAAAAATCTAATTAAATTGTGCATACCAGGTTCTATGAGCTCTGAAATATGATCATAGTCTTTTGATGCAAAAGTAACATTCCGGCCTTCATTTACTATATCATCTTCAAAATGCGTGTCAGTAGGTGCTAATGATCTTTGTTGCCAATATTCAACCCAATCTGTATTCTCACATTCTTCCCATTCACCTGCAAGATAAAATTGACAAAAACAAGCAAGCTCCCTAGTCCATATAGTCCAAGTGTTAGAATCTGAACTCCTAAATGAATGCCATTTAGTTGAACCACTAATTGTATCACAATCATATCTTGAAGGGATATTATTTTCTTCAACTAGGTAGAAGAAATGTTTGATTGTAGAGTTTTGATTTGATCCCGTGTATAAATATTTGTTACACCATTCGACAATCTCATGTGCATTTTTGAATTTAGCTCTTTCCTCAAATTTTAATTTCTCTTTACTAAGGGTCTCTTCACACATGCACCAGCACCATCATGTTCTCCTTTACCATGTCCAACCTCAAAAAAACTCCACACATGTTGGATGCTAGTTTTCTTATGTGTCCTACTCAACTAATAGAACATTCTAGCATTCTTGAATTGTCCTGTACAATTATCTGACCATATCCAATGTTGTGTCATTTGAATTTGTCTCTCTTTTAAGTTATCATAAAAGACCTTGAAACAATATTGGACAAACTGAGATGAATGGAGTTTATTATCACTTAAATAAAAATGGTACTCTCTCAATATTTTTTGATCCTCCTCTGTACTATCAGGTGCATGCCTATAAACTATATGAACATAAATTGTTACTTGCACTGAATTGTAATATTGTGGTTGTACCTCTTCTTGCGGTGCAAGCGTGTAGTTCTCTGCAAATTCAACAACTGAAAGTATAGTACCAATTGGAAATGTATTCTTACATATGTGAAATTTTCCATCGAGCCATCTAGAATATTGAGAGTGTTTAACATATTTTGGTATGATCACACTCTTAAACTCATCCATAAATGCATGACAACTAACTTTATCTGTAACTAGATCACACCTTCTTCCAAACTTCCCATCCTTCAATGGATATTCAATAGTTTTGAATCTTTTTGCCTCAACTAATTGTTGTCCAAAAGTAGTCAAAGCATTTTCATGCAAACATTCATCTAACAAAGAAAGATTGCCACACATATCACATGTACTAGAAAGACATGCATTGAAAAGAAAGTATTGATCATTAGGTGGCTTACAAAACAAACCTGATATGAAATCTTTTATAGTTTGAGGTGGTATTTTTATACCACATTCTTGCAACATTTCTTTAATATGCATGGTACCACATATAAATTGAAATACATCATAATGGTAACGAAATTGAATATGAGTTTTACAACAACATGTGATTCTTTCCTTGTTAATCCTTACATACCATGGTTTACACTTTTCAAAAGATCTTTGACTAATGGTAATATTTAATACCTTACCATCTACAAATTTTTTAAACAATTCAGTTTGAGTCATGTCCAAAAGGTGTTTAGGATGTGGATCACGTATTTTTGACCCAATTCTCAATTTAAGAACATCTCTTGAATTAGGTGATACTCTTGTACTCTCATGCCAAAAATTTTCAATCAAACTTTTGATTTCACTAGTAAGTTTCATATCACATCTCGAGAGTCTACCACTAGAAGTCCATAAAATATTTGCTGGATCAAATTCAAAGTTAACCCTTCTCTTTACAGCGCTTTCTAAAGTCTTACGATTCATATTAAGATATCCACTTATGTTGGTAATCAATCTTTTGTCATATGTTGGTTTGTTAACTAAAGCTGTTGTTATTGCTTGTCGTGCTGCATTCTTATCTTTAGACCGACTTATCTTTTTGATAACATCGAAGGCACTAGCAACAGTGGATACAACTTGATTTAAAGACTCATTTTTATTCTTGGGTTTTGCATACATTCCCAGCCTTCTCATTACTTTTCGCATTTTAGACATTTTAATTAGTTGCAACATTAGCTAACATTGAAACCCAAATTTATTATTATAAAAAAAATGCCTATACAATCTATTAGCATGTGTCCTAATTTTTCTCCATGAAACCAATCCTTCAAGATTATCTAACACATCATTACGAATATGAAAATTATGTTCAGACACTTTACTATCATCCTGACATGTTTGTTCAATAGTTGGTGTTTCTATGTCTACATTCATGCAATTTTTATTTTCAGACACTTTACTATTTTCACTGTTATTTGGGATTTGAATATCATTTTCAAATTTTCTTAGCATTTCTTTTGGGGTAGGCATTTCAATTGGAGTGTTTTGTGCATGATCGTTTGACAATTGCTTCTCATGAAGAAAATCTAAATCATTTAAATCGTAACCTGCTTCTAAAAAATCACCAATTTCATCACGAGAGAAAATTTGAGGGTTTGGAGACACACCTGTATTGAACGCATAATTAGAATGTGCACCTAAATTTTCTTGTATTGGGTTCTCTTCTTTGACTTCTTCATCCATCGTGGTATCTTCAATGTCTTTCTCCTTTGAAACATTGTTCAAGTCTCTAATTCTTTGTCTTCTCTCTTGTTGACGTTGTGCTTCATCCTCTTTATTTGCTACAATCTCCTCATCTATCATAACTCTTGCTTTCTTCTTTCTTTGTTTTTTTGATCCCATGTTTGCACCGGTTTTGAATTTGAATCAGTAGCCTGCAAATTGTATAAGAGGACAAAAAAATAGAATAAGTGTGACAAAATTCGGTGTTGCAGGTCGAAACTGTTGTTCAATCATTTCAATCATTGAAATTGGGTCAGTGGGGCAGCTTTTGGGACCCAATGGGTACATCAGAATTGGGTACCCAATTTCTTAAAAATTGGGCACCCGATTTCTTAAAACTCGGGTACCCATTTACAAATCGGGTACCCGATTTTTTAAAAATTGGGTGCCCGATTTTAAAAAGTTGGTATAACGGTTTAAAGATATCGGGCACCCGATTTTTGAATTACAAATCGGGTGCCCAATTCGTGAGACATGAGCGGGAATTTGGCATGGCTCCTGACTTTTGCATGCAGTTTTGCCTTGGGGAAAGGCATGGCATAGGCTTGGTCCCACCAAGCTATGCCTTTGTACTCCTTTTTTTTTCTAAGGCATTTAATCGACAATTTTTGATATTGTCATAATTTTTTTATAGTCATTCCTATTGAATTTTTTGACGAGACAAAAACCCATTATAGGTCTTGCTGTTCTGATTTCAAAAATGTAAATTTTATAGTGTTATTAGTTTATTTTCTATTTTTTCATTATTTATTAATCAAAACTATCTCCTAAACATTAAAAAGTGACATTCACTAAAACTTTAATAACTTTTTTATTTTATATTTTTTCTTAAATTAATTTATATGTCATCAATCTACATACAATTCTTTTGATGTTAAAAAAAAAAAAAATTGAAAAAAGTGAGATTTTGATCAAATTATGTGCTTCGTACACGAGAGGTTTTAAAATTTACCTTTATAGCCAATTAATAATTAATAATAAAAAAATTATTCAATAAAAAAATAAGAAAAAATATTGTCATCAATCTTAGGTGTATTAGGTAACTCCCTTTAAAAGGATTTACAAAAATTCATTTATTTGTGTCAAATTATGGTGTCCGTACACGAGCATGGTATGGTCCTGAAACAGGCATTTTGAAAAAGTGGTTTTTAAATATCCATACCAAAAAAATAATCTATCATATGGGTGCACAAATAAATTACATATTCAAAAACTAGATTCCAAACACTAAAAAATTTATTTCTGGAGTTTTTTAATATTCAATCTATAAATACCTCAAATTTTGACATCAATTGACAAAAAAATTCAAAAAAAGGAAAAACACTTCCACTTTTTGGCCAAAAGTGAGACCCAACTTCTTGCACTGACCCTATATATATGTATGTATACATATATATGTATGTATCTATATATATAGATAGATAGATAGATACACAAACACATATAAACATACATATACAGACACATATATACATACATATACATATATATACACATACATACATATATACACATATATACATATATATACACATATATATACATACATATATATATGGATACATACATACATATATCTATGTATGTATGTACATACATATATGTATGTACATACATATATGTATGTACATACATATATGTATGTACATACATATATGTATGTACATACATATATGTATGTACAATACATATATAGATACATATATATGTATGTATACATACACACACATATATATATATATATATATATATATATATATATATATACACACACACATACATACATACATAAGACCTGGGTGACTTAGGGTTAGGTATGAATTAATGACTGTGATTCACCCATATTGTTGCTTAAACCTTCCCTTTACCTGATTGGATGCATGTAATACATAGGGATTCTCAATTAAGAGTCATCCTTATCAATAAAATATCATAATTCAATCCTTAAGTCAACCCAAAAATGGTTTACATAGTAGTTTGTGCCAATACAAACAACTATGAAAAATTTGTGTTGCTTGGCATTTGATGTCCTTGGTGGTCGACACTAACTATGACTTCAATGTTGTCACTCGGCATCTAAATGACTCGGCATGCACTACTTGCTCAACTCCTAAATCACTCGATGTATGTATTTATCTATATATATGTATGTATACATACATATATATATACACATACATACATACATAAACATACATATATACATATATATATATACATACATATACATACATACATACATATACATACATATACATATATACACATATATGTATAAATACTGTAAGGAAACTTGGCAATAAAGAATATAACCGTTTCCACATAACCCATAATAGATCTAAAATAAACACGAAATTAAAATCCACATGCAAGAGAATAGACAACATACCCACAAAATTGTGACACAAGATATACCCTGGGAAACCCTCATTGAGGGAAAAACCCAGCCTCCAAAAGCATCCATCATCATATATTATTCAGCAAAAATACCATTGCCATACAACCATGGAAGCCTTCATGGCCATAGCCACAACCAAGCAAACTATGTGAACAAGCATGAATCCACACATCCCATGCCATGCTTCCAATCTTCACAAATGCTCCCTTGGCTAACCTGTCAAGCTTTGTCCCGCTCGACTCTTGCCTTTTGTCTTCTCCTTGTCACTCTTTTTCTCTCACTTTCTCTACAACAACTACCCTTGTGGCTGCTTATATAATAGCAAGTCCCACAAAACCACCAAGTGGTATTACATAAACCATGTGCTAAAACCATGTGCTACCTAACCCACTAACCCCACATTTAATATTGGGAATTTAATTCCTTTTTCCAATATTAAATAATTACATAAAATATTTTTACAATGTTACAATACAATTCATCAAGAATATTCCATGGGAATCTTTACATGTTGCACGTCCATCTAGACACAACATTACATAATAAAATAAAATAATAAAATAACAATATTATGCAATGTGTGCAACACCCATTATCTCAACAATCTCCCACTTGTTGTATACATTGCATAGGGTCAATCTGTAGCCACATAAATGAACAAGGGAACAATCCCTCCCAGCACATCCACCATCATGGATCAAAGTACACCAAGTGCTCCATCTTGGTACCCGCAACAAAATCAAAGTATCCAGCATCTCGAACATGAATGATCTCACCTCCTATTATGCCACTCCCACTGGACATACATAGAAGCCATCCAAAGAGAAAGCCACCCAACCTGTCGCATTAGAAGATCATAAAATCCTGTACCAACTAAAATTCCAAGCACAATAACCTGATCCAAAAGGTAATCACATGTATCTGTAGTTGTCAAAATATCCATAGCTGAAATAGCACCCACAGCAAAGTGCCAAACCCATCCAACTATCCATACCTCAAAGGTATAACAAGTGAATCTCATATCACTGACATATCCAATCTATAACCTGCAATCACAAGCCTCAAGAGCAATACCTGCCACATATATACCAAGAAGCTCCCACTACAAAAGATAATGTCAAATCTATAACCAATCCACTCAACACATCTCAAAGAAGTGAATCCATGTAGTATCAAGGACATCCACAATACATAAACTGATATCCTGCAAGAACAACTCTCATAACAAGTCTCCAATGCTCTCCCAAGTTCACCACAACCAACAGAGGAAAGAGATAAAAGAATAACCATGTCATCTCTCACATGACATGCATGAGCACAAACCAGTGATCAAAATCTCTAACCAATCTCAAATCCAATGTAGGCAAAACTGAACATCCAAGAAGATAACCAAGACTAGAGAAACCATGCAAATCATAACCTGTATCATGTCCTTCTACACACACCTCTAGATGTAAACTGTGCAAGTATGATCTCCTCCATAAAACCCCAACAAGAAGCCTCAACAACACCCAAACAAATACCATATAACTCATCATGGATGTAAGCCTCTCACAAGAAGATCAAACTCAATAAATCCATTCCTAAACCAAGGAATAACCATTCCTAATCCAAGGAATATGCCCAATATAAAACCATCTCCCAAACTCAACCAGCATAACAACATATACATATGGAGATAACCAATGCTAAACCATCTCTCAAATGAACCCTCTAGAACTAACTCATGTACCATAGCTCAAGATCCATATCCATGAAAGACAAGCATAAATATAATGCACTTGAGAAAAACAATGGGCTATACCTCTCAAGTAGCAAACCGCCGAGTAGACCAAGAGTGGGGAATGAGAATGCTCATCAAGATACCCAAGTCTCCAACCAAGACTCATCTAAGAACAATCTCCTCTCAAGTCCATATCAGGTGACTGCCCCTCGGACTTACTGCTGAAACCATCAACCGTCCCAACAAATACTTCTCTAATCCAAGAGAAATCAGCGTCACCACTGTCTCTAAGTATCCATGAGCACCTGTAACCAATCAATCCATGCCAACTCCAAATGCAACATAGCAATATCATGAAGTATCCAGCTTATGATTAGTGTACTCAATACCAAGAAACTAAACCAAGATCAATGTCAAAGTTCCAACCATGGCCTCAGGAACATAAACATGACAACATGATCTTACCATCTCAACCAAAGAGATAACATGCTCCACATGAACATACCATAACATGTCACAACTCTAAACACGTATCAAGAGTATACCATGACATAATAATGAAACCATCCTCATACCAAGGATAACATGCCAAATAAAAGCATAAACCACACCTTTTCCAAGAACCCTGTAAGTCCTCAAGATGCAACCATCTCCACACACTATGAAGAAAACCATCTCCACATACCAGGAAGAACCATCTCCACACACCATGAAGATAACCAAGAACTCCATGAGTCCTCAAGATCTAACCATCTTCAAACACCATGAAGATAACAAGTGCACCATGCAAATGTCAAAGACGCTTCTGCAGCAACAGGATCTAAGACAAACCTCCAACATCTGCAAACACTCAATAAATATATCAATGCCAACAACTCCCACTCAACCGTGGTACCAAGTCACCTATGGCATCATAAAATCCATCCTCTCCAAACCAAGAAGATATAAACCAAATCAGGAACTAATCCTGCACTGTCACCCCATCACTGTCACAAGCTCCCACTAAACCGTGTATCCAAGCTATCCATGACATCATGATGAAAAACCCATCTTCTAACCATGAGAATCAACCAAGGCATCAAACCATCAAAGAACTCAAAGTGCACATCATGAGCTCCTCAAAAGAAACCAAATAACCATGATCCTCAACCAAGAAGATATACCACCATAACTGAATCAAAAATCCAAGCTAATGAACATCAAGGATGTACCTGTATAACCAATCATGTCATGCCAAAAATCCATGACACCATGATCACATGCATGAACTGAGCATCTGGCTCTCAAAGTGTCCAACCTGTCAGCATAGTCAACCACAATCCTTTGCCATGACTGTACCTGGTAACAACATCTCATCCCTTCTACATGAAGATAAAATCAGCAAATCATGTGACTTAGGGCATAGACAACCCAAATCCAAGCCACCTATCTGAATATGCATCAATAATGAAAGATCAATGGGCAAAGACAACCCATAACCAAGCTATAAATGCAACCTGTAAGTATAGACCGCTTACAACACTGCACAACTTGTAGACCCAACAAGTCATCATGCATATTCAAACCAAACACTGATAACCATATCATCATGAGACCAAACTTGAGTATACAATGACATCAAAACTTAAATCTCCAATGCCATAAACTCACAATGTTACCATAGTCAAAATATACCATAAACAGTTCAGATAAATATATCAACAAATAAATCATGCCAAACCTGCACCAAATCTGAACCAATGTGTAGAGCTCTCCAAGAGCTTTCCGTTGACTACTCGAAGTCCAAAATCCGACTCAGTATGCCCAAGTTATGCCCTAATCCGTGCTCAAAATAAATAAGATCTAATTTTAGGGCTCTTAAAACTTGACAAAATTTCAAAATCATAGAACCAAACCTACAACATCTTGTAGTGCTCTGAATTAGCTTTCCAACGCCTGTAAGAACTCTGAAATCTGATATTCTGAGAGAAAGTTATGGCCATTTTACTAAGACAGTCTTTTTACCATTTTCAGTACGATTTTTCATTTTTTATTTTTTTCAGTGACGAAAATTCCGACGGGATTAAATTTGACGGCCATCATGGGCTGAAACCAAAAAACTCTTTCATTTCCTCTGAACATGGCCAAACTAGGGCATATTATATATCAAATTTTATGGAAATGTTGACCCGGATCCAATGGTGAGGTCTGTTTTTACCCAGGAGGTCATTTTTGCAAGCTACCCCCAAAAACCCTCATTTTAAATGAAACATCCGAAAAACCTTTTTATCCAACAATTTCCCATGCCCAAATCTTTTAACATCCCATCATAACAGCAAATCCAAAACCCTCAGATCTGCAATAATTATTCATATATCTTGCCCTTTCTTTTATCCTCTCATGCATTCCCATGGATTCAATCTAGGGTTACAATAATAAAACCATAGCTCTGATACCACTTGTAGGGCCCATTTGCCGTTGCACCAAAAGCCATGACTGTTAGTGAACATGGAACACCACATAATTAACCACCTGTGGGCAGGGGAGCGCGTCGCATCACCCAACAATCTCCCCCTCAACGCGCATACCAGGTGCTTACACGGGTCGGGCAGGCATCGGGGAGATTTGAACCCATGACCAAGCCAAAACCAGGCTCTGATACCACTTGTAAGGAAACTTGGCAATAAAGAATATAACCGTTTCCACATAACCCATAATAGATCTAAAATAAACACGAAATTAAAATCCACATGCAAGAGAATAGACAACATACCCACAAAATTGTGACACAAGATATACCCTGGGAAACCCTCATTGAGGGAAAAACCCAGCCTCCAAAAGCATCCATCATCATATATTATTCAGCAAAAATACCATTGCCATACAACCATGGAAGCCTTCATGGCCATAGCCACAACCAAGCAAACTATGTGAACAAGCATGAATCCACACATCCCATGCCATGCTTCCAATCTTCACAAATGCTCCCTTGGCTAACCTGTCAAGCTTTGTCCCGCTCGACTCTTGCCTTTTGTCTTCTCCTTGTCACTCTTTTTCTCTCACTTTCTCTACAACAACTACCCTTGTGGCTGCTTATATAATAGCAAGTCCCACAAAACCACCAAGTGGTATTACATAAACCATGTGCTAAAACCATGTGCTACCTAACCCACTAACCCCACATTTAATATTGGGAATTTAATTCCTTTTTCCAATATTAAATAATTACATAAAATATTTTTACAATGTTACAATACAATTCATCAAGAATATTCCATGAGAATCTTTACATGTTGCACGTCCATCTAGACACAACATTACATAATAAAATAAAATAATAAAATAACAATATTATGCAATGTGTGCAACACCCATTATCTCAACAAATACATATACACATACACACACACACATACATATATATATATATACTTATTTATATACATATATATATATATATATATACACATACATACATATACATATACATATACATATATACATATGCACACATATATATACATACATATATACATATACATATACATACATATACATATATATATATATATATATATATATATACATATACATATACATAAATACATACATATACATATATAAATATATATACATACATATACATATACATATACGTATATATATGTATATACATATATATATATATATACATATACATACATATACATATACATATATATATATACATATACATACATATATATATATATATATATATATATATATATATATATATATATATATATATATATATATATATATACATATATACATATACATATAAATATACATATACATACATACATATCATAAGCTAATATGTTTGTTTGATGATGGTTATTATCTTTGGCATGAGATTGTAATTACATATCTTCTTTTTATTACATCATTTTCCTTCTTATGATTGCCTGAAGAGAATAATATTCATGAGAAATGGATTTATTTTGTGGTTAATGCATGCATATTTTGTTAAGCATGTTGGTTTCCCAAGGTGCATAGCATAATCTATAGAAAGTAACTTAAAATGTCAATTAGTATTCTATCTAATGTAAATGAGGGGGTGTCTATGCCTTTGATATACTTTCTGCTTAAAAGTATAATCTAGTTAATTTTTTGGAAATATAAATAGGGAGTTATACCTTAGTATAAAATTCAAAGGGTATATGTGTGAGTAGTCAGGACCAACTATTGTAATAGATTTTATTTTTCTCATGGGCATGGATTTGTCAAATATATTAAAAATAAATGTTAAACAAAGATAGCTTTGTTAGCCAATGAGCTTAAAATTGAAACCAATTTTTTAAATTTTTTTTTAAAAAGAGGTGATTTATATATGACAAATTGATCGATGCCTTAATCTAGAATAATCATTATAAATACAAATAATTTTGACTTTAATAAAATCTAAAATCATATAAATAAATTTTAAACTATTATAGTTGTAGCCTTTAACAAAATAAGACAAAGAATATTTATAACTTTATGTATTAAAAGCTGAGCCTATGAAAGAATAGATCAAAGAATTCAAATAAAGAGAACAATGGAATATAATAGTGAGGCAAACATACATTTCAATATGATATTACATAGGTTATTAACTACTAAAAGATGTCAAGATAGAGAAAACAAAGTAGGATAACTATTCAAGTGAAACTATTTGAATGTGGTTCTATTGAGCTAAGGAATTTTTTACAATAAAATGTGAAAAATTAAACTACCAATATATGATGGAAAATAAAAGCTAAGAAAGGAACCCAAAATAGAACTATTCAAAAGGAAACATTCAACTATCAATATAAAACATGAAACATTGAAGCTAAGGAAAGAACTCGAAATGATGGAGATTTGCCACATGTTTCTTGAATCAATAATTTACAATGTGGAGTAAATGAGGACTAATAAACTTGAGGCTTTTTAGTTTCTATCTAATTTACAACCCTAAAAACCAAGTAGAGGTTGCATCTGTAGACATTAAAAAATGGTTCATGTCTACTATTTAATCATGTTTTCATACTAAAACATCTCATTTTCTCATTTCACTAATTCTGATCTTTTGGAAAACTTGATTATCATTTGAGCATGTTTTGACAATATCCTTCATCATATACACCCCCTTGCAAATCAACTGTAGATCATTTCAGAATCAATTCCTATTTTATCCAAACTACTTGAAATCGACTCCAAAACTATTTCAACATTATCAAACTCTCATCTAATCAACCCAAAACCATTTCAATATCATCAGAATCCTTTCTAATTAACCCAAAATAATCCCAAATCAACACAAAACCATCCCAAATCAACCCTAATTAACTCAAAACATGTCAAAAATCTCAAATCAATCATCATCTATCCAACCCTTGGCATTTTCATGTCCCTCAAGGCCTTGGCAATCTATCAAACCTATCAAATCCAACCTTAGCACTATCATGTACCTCAATGCTAGGTCAATCTATCATTTTCATCATTTGATCAATGAAATTATTGAGTCCCTTTATGTCAGATCATGGCATTACCTAGTCAATTTAATAACATTGACAATGTATGTTGATGTTATTATGATCAATCTTATCAATCAATTTCAATCTTATGACATTTAGAATGTTTGTTAAATGTTACATGTTCTTAATCCATGTCATGTGTCCCTAGCATGTTATCGGTTCTAATCAATCAATCAATTTGATCATGGCTTTGATCTATCCACCATTGTCTTAGTCAATCTACATAATCATCACATTTCATCAAAAGGATAATCCTGCATTGATCTAATGAAACTGACCAATTATTTACTAATTTATCCTATAGGATTAGATAATCCATAATCTAATCCTATGTCATTTCAATTATTTTCATCTCGCATTACTAATTATTCTTACTAACCAAATTTATCAATTAATTAATATTTATTAATTAGTTGATTCATCATTCATGAACTATGGAAATTCCCAATTTCCTAAGTCCTATTTTCCACCTCTAATTTCTATTTTACTAATTTCCATTTGTGTGAAATTATGAATTTTTAATCCAAATATTCCACCTATTCTTGACACATGGACATCATATGTCATAGATTCTCTCTCTAAACTTGGCTAATATGTGTCATATTTGATATATTATTCCCTACACATGCCTATAATAAGCCACCTTCATCTTAGATTCTTTTCTACAAGTGGGTTTGATGTGTCATATGCACATCATAGATTGTCATCTACATTTAGTCATATTGACTTTTGTGTGCCATAGAATCCTATGTGTGGCATATCGTGCCATATTTTTCATAGATACTCTAATGAATATCATGCCAATTCGCACATTCAAATTGACAAATCTCCATCTCCTCATTAATGTCTCACCTCTTGCATTATGGCTATAAATTGAGCCATCTTGCTCTTATTTTTGACCCTTGGAGTCTTCAACCCCTACCCTTAACATCATGCCCAAACCAAACTTCTAGTATTCTCAATAGAATCATCATATAATTGTAATTTTCTTTTAATTGTGTGCACTATAAGCAATTGGAGCTACATCAAAATGTAGAAGAAAGGACATGATAACTACAATCGAAGAGGGAATTTACTTGTTTTTTTCCCTTTATTTCAATTAGCATTCATGGTAGATTGGAAGGGTTTAGTGTATATTGATTGAGTTTTGTGTTCTAACCTATTGTCTATTTCTATAATTGGTGAACCCGACATGAAAATCATGGTTACTAACTTGGGTTTTCTTTTTTTTTTTGTGCATGTAGGTGCAAGGAAGGACTAATATATTTTGAATTAAACTTGCTTAATATAATTTTAGTATTTTTAATAGAAATAATATATCCCATAAATTATAAAAAATTGTCAGGAGCACACATAAACAATAAAACATTAGTAGCATATGCATAAAGCCATATTGAAATCAAGAAACTACTAACCAATATTGTGCTTTAAAACTAATGCAACCAATAAGAAACAGTTCCCACACAATCTCAAAGCAGCTCAACAAGGGTGCCCATAAGAGGCTTTGTTGGTGTGCTTTAGTGTGAGGGATGTAGATGTGCTCCTCCTAAACATAACTATTGAATCCCTTGATTGATAAGTTATGTGCCAATGAGTGAATCTATCCTAAAATGAGTGGAGAATTCCTTCAAGAAATGGCTATGAATGAGCCAATCCTCAAAGGATTCTTGGATGTGAAATGGAATGCAAAGAACCAAACTAGTAACAAGAATCTATATGAAAGATGCAAGCATAAATGCAAGAAATCTAACATCTACGAAAGGTTAGTAACAAGTATGCAAATCACTAAAACAACTAGAGAGCTTCTAACTATAATCTAGCATGATAAAAATGAAAATGAGGGAGATGAAGAAATGCTTGAGACAAGGGCTCTATTTATCAGTTTGAGAGAGGCCTTGGAGAGGTGGCATCTATGTGGCATCCACATAGGTGACACAAGGTAGACACATTGGCTAAAGGAAAAGCCATGCAAAAGCCAAAAAAAGCCTTTATCATTGAGAGGCTCAAGGTTTGCTCACACATTTGTGAGTAACCTTGGGGGAAGGAGTGGGGGACAAAGGTGTAAGATTAACCTTTGGAGAGTTTAATGGAGGCAAGCTCCTCAAGCCTTATGTTTCTCACACATGTGTAGGCAACCACTAAGTGTTAAAAAGGTGATTTAAAGAGGTTTAGGATAATAATGGGAGGTTAATTAGTGGATAGGCCTAGAATGATGAGAGTGATGGGTGTAGACTAGTTTTTAAAGTAGGATTGGGATTAAATTAAATAAGATTTAAATTAATCATAGGACTAAAAAATTTAATGGAATGGAGGGAATTAAATAAATAGAATTTATTTAAAAGAAATTTATGGAGCAGTATGCATTAGATAAATTTAATACATTAGAGGAGAAGTATTCAAATTAAATTTAAATATATTAGTGAAATGAACCTATTTAATTAAATAAGTACAAGAATATGGAAAATATAATTAATTAATAATTAATTATAATGTCAGAGGAAATATTAAATAAATTAATATAACATTTAGGACAATTTTAAATGTCTACAATAGATATGGAAAAGTTGTAAAATTATATAAATATTAATATTATAATTAAGATATATATTGAAAATAGTTTTTTAATAAACATCTATTAAAGATCATTAAAATATAAATCGTAATGACTAATTATACAACATATATTATATGTTTGTTGTTCATAAAATTTATTTAAAGATCTAAAAAGCTTAAATTTAAGAAATAATTTAATTTGTAATTGATAACACAAATTATTAAACTTTTTAAATTTACACTTTTCTATCTTATATTTTGTTATAGTTTTATACTATTTATTATATTTTAAATAGTCTTGGTTCCAACACTTTTAATTAGTTCCAGTCATGTGGTTCCAACAGCCTTGCCTCAACACATTATATTTCTATCATCTATGTGCCCTTCAATCGAACATTTATGAAATTTTTTTGGAGATTAATCTATAGAAGGTGAAATGATGTTAGATCATAAAATAATAAAAGAAATTAAGGCACAAATGTGAGTATGTGCAAACTATTTACAAAATTACAGTGAAATTTGGGGGTAGAACTAGTGTATTGTGAATGACCACAAACTGTTTGACATAATGTTTGATGGCCTTGAAGACAACATAATTCAGTTTTCTAGGAGGCTTCTTTGACCTCTAATTGTAGGCAGTTATGGGACTAAAAAATGATGCTAGGAATGGTGACATTTCACATGGAGAAACTCCATCGATGTGATTATTGGGAAGGCTCCAATTCTTTCCTACCAAAGGTTGCATGACCACCTCATCAAGCTCAAGGCTAAGAACTCCTAGCTCCACACTACTATGCTGAGTCTATCCACCTCAGTGTTGGAATTAAAGCAACTTTTATACAAATTTTCATCAATCTTCAACGTGGGGAACAATATGTATCAAATCTAATGTGAAACAAGTTATTGTGAGTTTGGAAGGCCTTGATAGCTATAAAAAATGCACAAAATATAGTGGCTAAACATTTAATCTTAATGTCAGAGATAGAGGAAAAAGTTAAATCTTGGGCTTCCATTTGTGAAAACACAATCAATATTGCACCTCTCATAGGATTGAAAATCTAGTTTAGGGTAAGATGACTGATGGGTGGATGAGACATACACGTGAACTAAATTTATGTATTCATGGTCTCCCCCCCACCATTGATCCATACTCTACAAGAAATTCCTTCCTCAATGATCAACTTGATATTCATGATATTTCACTTAACAGATGTTGGACTTTCCCCAACAAAACTCTCATTATCAAGTTTCTCTCTTCACATGCTAGGCTACGGGTTGTTAGAGTGAAAAAAAAAACTATTTTCTCTTTCATCTAAGATTTATTTAAATGAGGGTCTCACTCGAGCATAGGTGACTAAATTATGATAGGCTAGGAACCTTGTTGTGGAGGCCAGATGCAATGCTAAGTGGCCAATCATCAAGAATCTTAGGGTAGTGATACAAGATTCTCCACATAGCTAGTGGGAATCAAACTAAGTTGCTAAGGCCAAATGATGACCATACTAGTAGTTTGACAAGAGCCCCCCTCTAGCTCTCTCCTTGTTAACTATTGGAATGGTAATAGATATTTTTGGTCATTTCCAAGTCTTTTTTATGATGTTGTAGGGTTGACTGATATCTTAGTTGTCACTGAGACCCATAAGAGTCCTACCTATCCCTTTTGGGTCTCAATAGTTATCAGTGGTTGTCAGTCTTTAGGGATGATGTTTTCTCTATAGGTGGTGTGCGCAGGTCTAGAGGTGTTGCCCATATGATTGGAGATAGCCTCTTCAGTGCTACTTCTATGGTCTATTCTAACACACATGCCAAATTTATGTGGATTTGTGTATGTCATGGTCGACACTATTAGCAAGATATCTTCATCAAGGTTTGTTACTTTCCACTAGCCTCTTCACCCTATGCCATTCACAGTATTGAGGATGGTGATCCATTTATTGATCTGATTGAGTGCATTTCTAGATTCAATGCCTTGGGTGACATCATTATCTTAGGCGACTTAAATGAACAGACTACAAAATGAAAGATATATGACTAATGCACAGAATGGACCTATATTATAGAACTTGATCGTGTCTATTTGGGACTCTATCATATTTCTAAGGATTATGATGGGCCTTTATCTATTGATGGTCATCACCTCCTCCAGCTATGTGAGTCTTCTGATTTGGTTATTCTAAATGACCTTCTTTGCTTTCTTGGATCTGAGATTTTTACCTACTTGCCATACTGTGGGGATGCCAGTATGGTTGACTATCTTATCATTGATGCTTGTTTCATCTCTTCCATCCATAGCTTCACCATCACCTATCTCCTACTTGCTGATCATGCTCTTTTGTGCCTTTTACTTCTCTTCTGTCTACCCTCTTGCCACTCCCACCTTCCCTATATGGGGAAGGCCACTCTATACCTTTACCCCCACCCCCACCCCTAACTATTTTGGATTGCACCCCTAGCTATTTCCACTTCCACTTTGTTGAGGGTAACAAGGACCTCTTCATTTTCTACCTATGTCAACTCCTGTCACCTATGTGTTTCTCTGAGTGTAACCATGCTTCCTCCATGTTTTATCTCTTGACCACAACCATCTAGGAGTTGGCTCTCCTTTCCATCCCCCACTACCCTATCCTTAGATTCAAGTGCTAGAACACATGCCCTATGAATTGTTGTTTTAATGTGGATTGTAAAGCCAATCACCACTGTTTAACTTTAACCTTTGAGACCTCCCCTTTAGCTATTGCCAATTTTTGGCATTCCTATCAATAGTTTCTTCATGTGAAGAAACACACTTACATTGCTTCATAGTGCAGATATGTATACGATATTTTTAGCTAGGACCCAAAGCTCTTTTAGCATACCTTGTTTGTATAGTATTTGCCTCCACCTTCCTCCATCGACCTATGCTCCCTCATCTCCCACACCACCACCGTTTATAACATCTCAAGTCAGCTACCTCTTCACCTCATCTCACCCCCTCACTATTGTATCTTTACCACTTCCATCATCTACGAGGCTATTAGAATTATAAGATGTAGCAGAGCTATCGATGAATATGGCTTCCAATTGGAACTACTCAATTTTTGTAGCCTAGTGATTAGCTCCTATCTCACCACACTCTTTAATAGAGTGTTTTGTACTAGATTTTTAGAGGCTTGGTCAAGGTACATGATCCATCTGATTCATAAGATAGGGTTGATTTATGACCCCAACAATCAGAGAATCATCATGTTTGGGCATACCTTTGCCAAACTTTATGCCACAAAACTAAATACTATTCTTTCAGGGGAACTAGAAAGGATGAACTACAGGGCTAGAGCTCAAGCTAGTTTCAAAGTAGATTATTAGACTATGAATCATATCTTGACCTTATATGAGGTCATTAAGGAGGCTCATCATTGCTCAGTGAAAATCTATTGTTGTTTTGTGGACTTTCACAAGGTATACTAAGATAAGCCCTTTTTTAGAGGTTCAGAGACACTGGAATATTGGAGATTCTTTTGACTACCATTATGAGATTCTATGAGTGGTTCAAGGGTAGATTTAGGAGTCCAATAGGGCAGTCTGATCCTATTCAAAGTACTATTTGGGTGAAGTAGGGGCACCCCATCTCCCACACTCTTTTTGGTATCTACATTGATAGGCTTGAGGGATTTATCAAAGACTCAACCCTTCTATGTAATGGTTGTTACTTACATCAGATTTAGTATCCATCCTTCTTTTTGTAGATGATGTGATTCTTCTTGTCTCCTCACCCAAGAGGCTCCAGAGAAATTTTCACAACTTACCCTTCTTTTGTGACTCGAGGCAGGTTGTGGTTAACTTGGGGAAGACTCAGGTCATGGTCTTCAATTTCTTAAAGACCTCAAACTTACATTTCTACTTCTAGGGTAAGGAGATTGAGTTCGCCTCCTCATACACTTAACTTGGGGTCAAGTTCTATGGTCCTCATTTTAGTTTGAGGCTTGCCATTTAGCCTAGGATCAACAAAGGAATGAGTTCTCTTGCCATGATTGAGAGATAGTGCTTCAAACACCATATTCCTCCTAGACTCTTTGGTCAAACCTTTTGTTCTATATGGCTTGATCATTTTGGGGCCATCGTTGCTTGATTTGGATTGGGCCTCCATTGAGTGTATTTAGACTCTCTTCCTCTAGTGGATTAATAGATGTCATCTCTCCATCTCCCATAGTATAGGTCATCTTTTTAAGTTGGGGAATATTTTTGACTTGATATGGTTTTTGCACTATCTCTGTTGCTTTTTAGACTCCACTAATGGCCAAGACAGATACTCTTGACTTACATGTTGCTCCTCAATTGTGCCTACTAGATCTAACACCTCTTTGAGAGCCCTCTATTAGTATGCCCAAGCCACATCCCTTTTAAGCTCCATCAAGATAGACATTAATCACCTACCCCCCTTTTAGTTCTCGTTAGATGCTCCTGCTCATCTTCTCCCTTCTAGACAGGAGTTGAACAAGAAAGTCAGAATCGACATCTACAAATAGTACCTCATTATGACTTGGATTAACCCACTTGGGGGGTTAAGTCTGAGGATGGCTTTCTACGTTGAGCACTTTTTGGACATGCAAGATGGGATTATTGCTTGATCTAGGTATTTATCTCAGTGTTGGTGCCATGCTATTTAGTTCATGTTAGGATCTTTTAGGGTTGGTCCCCATTATCTATGGGCCTAGACAGACCACCACATTCATAGAGAGGACTGTATTTGTAGGCTATGCACATTGGTCAAGACCAAGATTGAGTTACACTTCATTTTTCATTACCCTATTTATTACAATATCAGATGGATATTTTATTGTTTATTCAGAGAGTGCAACTCATTAACCTCCTTCTTTAGCTACATAGATCAGAGATGTTTGGTACTTTATCTCTAAGAGGTGATACATCTTTTTGATCACACCCTACAACTTCTATTCCCCCTAAAATAGGCCACCAAACAACTCATTACATACTTCTTGTCACCCCTGCCCTCTAGGTGGGGTCTGAAGTGGCCCTTGGATACCTCCACCATTGTTCACTTCAGATCTATGTGACTCTATAGGGCTTAGCTTTATATTCATCTTCATCTTCATCAGTGTCAAGCCACTAGCAGATCTCAAAGATGACTACATGCTCTCCCTCACCTAGGTCTGTATCCTTTAGTATTGGAATTCCTCCATCCTAGGAAGACCCTTAGTCTGCATCTTATATCAAGTTTTCTTTTCTATTTTTTGCTTTCTTGACTACTTTTTTGTCATCTACTAGTTCTTTGCTTCATGTTATGTAAGTTTTCAATCCCATAGACTCTTTTTGTTCTCCTATTGGACATTAATAAACTTATATTTTCTTATCTTATCTTATCCTTCCTCTATCATTATCAAACTTTCCTTCCAATTATATTTTTTGTCATCTTTCGATAAAATTTATGGAATGCATTTAATATAAAACAATTCAATAATACAACTCTTTTTTTAGTTATAAATTAGATTATATGTTGAGTAATGGTATGCTCTTCATTCTTTAAAACTCCAATTTCACAATAAAAAATCATAAAGTTTTGGAATCCAAGTGCCTATAACACATTTTGAAAGAGACTGCAATGTAAGAGAAATGCTTAAAAAGAAATTTGTCCTTTTGTATCAAATTTAACAAAAAGATTCATATTTATTACAAGAAGCTATAGTCTATCTGGCTGACACACCATTACACACACCATCAATAGCTCTTGCTAGGAATTTTGCAATGAAAAATTTGTTAAAGTTAAAAGAAAAATCATTTTAATAAAAGAGTTTGTATAGAGTTTAGGAAAAATCATAAATAAAATAATTTCACAGTTCTAAGTTTAGTTATTAATAGAGAGTGACAAAGTGAAAAAAAGTCTATTGTGTACAATGAGGCAAGGGGCTAACATAAATATTACAAGCCAATATTTAGAAGCTTCATAGTATTTTATAAAAAACCATACATTTGATTCTTGTATTTGATAGATTGTCAATAAAGAAAAAAATCAAAAATCAAAATTCGATAGAATAAGTGGAGATTGCACTATTCTTGGAAGGCAGATTAAATATGTTTTGTGTAATGAAAAAAATAATCTTAGCCTCTATGTAAGGGAGACTAACAATCTGCATATGAGGTTTTTTAAGGGATAAGAGTGAAAATGTGCATAAAATTCAATTTAAAAATGAAGATTCCTTCCTTTGTTTACTAAACATTGATGTAGATTTAAAATCTAATCAGTGGAGAAAGGACTTGGTGAATTAGACTACAATAATAGATAGAAAATTCCATCTTTTGAATCTGAAGATTGTTTAAATCAAGCTTGGAATTGTGGTAGAATGAGAGCAATAGGGTATATATATATATGTTCCAAAGCATTAAGGATGTAAGAATGTCTTGAAACCATTTGGTTTTAATTGCCCCACCAGACATATATGCAACATGGGGAAGCATAGACAAGACAACTGGGTCATTTGAAAAAATGCATTGAATATCCATCAATGCAAATGCATATAAAAAAGACATTTATGCAAACTATGAATATGCAAGAAAAGTACATAAACTACTTAGTAGACCAATTTGAGAAATGAGGTCTCTATGCCTACTATTCATGTTCTTCTTGACATCTTACCTACTTGTGTGAAAATAGAGCCATCTTAGGGGAGTATAAAATCTCAAGAAAATGCTAGCTCATGCATGATATGAAGCACAAATAAGAAGTAGACATATAGGGACTATGTTTAAAAGGGGACAACATGGGACATTTAATATTGGTGGCACAACCAATTGTAAAAAATTGAGTTCTTTTTTCTCTAATTCATTCTCTGCAGATGGAGAAACAAGGGCCTAGGGGAGAGATTTCAAAAGGATTATTTGAGGCATTTTTGTGAGTTATCTGGGGAAGCAAAGAAACTAAGTATTTAAGTAGAGAGGGATATCAAATTTACAGATATCAAATTTACAACAGATGTACCTCTAGCCATGGAAGACATGTCTTCTGGCACAACATGGAGTGAACAGTTTTTCCCCTTCTAGAATTTTTTTGCCTAATTTCATGGATTTTAAACCTACAAGCTTCCATTTTGATAATCACAATCTCAACATCAAAATGGAAATAGGGTTTTTGAACTTCTAAGAAGATTTTCTTTTCTGAATACAGCATAGGCTCCACCACTGCCGAAAATTTCGGAATGTCATTTAAAATCTTCTAGATGTTTTTATTCTTATTTTTTAAGTTGAAAAAATAACTTAACCCTCAGAAAAATTAGAAAGAGCCAATCAAAAAAAGAATAATCTATTAAAAATTAATTTTAAAATAAATGTTTCTAAAACTTTAGACAAATAGTCAATTTAGTTATAAAAATTAATTAAGTGTAGCAATTGGGAACATAAATTTTCTACCTTAGATAAGGTAGCGGCTAATAAGAGCTATATCAAAGTTGGAGTTAGAGTCCTTGGAGTTCCTCTCTAGTTTTTAAAAATAGGTCAGACTAATGAAGTTTGAGTTTAAGAAGGTAGACTAATTAAGAACTGGCGCTTTCACTTGAACAGATGCATACTTAGAGAAACTATATATATAAGTTTGTATCTTGATTAATAAGATAGGATAAGATAATATATAAGTGGAATATAATTTTTTTAATTTATAATATTGTATGAATTTTTTTTTTACAATTGTTGTGGATTTATTTTTTCATAAAGGTGCAAAATACAAGTTCCTTTCTTTCCACCTTTTTCTTTAAAAAAAAAGAATAGAGAGGTAGAAGTGACAAATTTGAAACAAGTTGCTCTTGTGAGAAAAAATATTCCACCAAGATAACTGGGGGGTTGGGGGTGAATCAATTATCCAATAATTAAAAAATTAATAAACCTTAAACAATCTTATCCATTCAACCAAAGTAAAAAACAACCATAAAAGATGCACATAGACAATTACACCAGATATGTTAACTAGGAAAACCCTTGATCAGAGAGAAAACCCTATTGGGAATGATGCCCATAAGATGATGTACTAATAGAAATATTCCTTGTTAGGGGATGGACCCTTTTAGAAGTCTATTACAACATTTAGTACACATGAGTCCCTCTTAGGAGACTTTGAATCCTTGTTAGAAGGTTCCAACCCTGTTAGGAGCTGGAGAAGACAAAAGGACCCATTGTCTAAATAGATTCAGGAGCAAGACCATTAAACTCATTGTTCAACTAATATCTCAAATATTCCTTGTAGAATAATTGTATTTTCTATGCTTTAACTTCTTTCTTTTGTCATGTCAACTAGACCAATCACTATCAGACCTTGTAGACTAGGTCACAAACATCAGATCCAAGTATCAAACTTTAGATCACACAATAAAACCTCAGCAATGAAGTTTCCTTCACCTTCAATTTTCTCTACTTATCTTTGCATTCCATTCCTTTTGTTTCTTTTGGAATCATTTGCATTCATCCATACATGATAGGGAAAAATGTCCTTCCTTTATGCTAAATCCATAAAACAATTCTTTGAGTTGGTTGCCACACCTTCTCAATTAATTATTATAGGAAAACATTAAGAACATGTTACACTTAGTGCAGTTTGGTATAGGTCTAGGTGAACATGAAATTTGAATTCAGAAAAGGGTGGGATACCTTTGGATTATCAAAATTGGAACCCTGGACTGGAACATGGGTTGCAGGTGGGGGTCAGTTTGGCATCTTCTGGTACATGGGTTTAGTTGGAGAATGTGGATGTTGACCTAGATGCTCCCCCCAAGGCAATGACCAAGATTCCTTCAGTTCCTAAACTGGGTCAGCCAAGATGTTCTAAATGGTCATCTCTTTTTGGGGTTAAGCCCTTAGGTAAGTCTTCTTTTCCGCTTGTTAAGACTCTTCCTAAGACTGAGAAAGGTACTTGTGCAATTTCCATCTCAGATAAAATCGTGGATAATAGCATTCAATCCATGGCTTCTACCCTAATTGGTAATTTTTTGGGGCCCAGACCAAACATAGACGATGTCAGGATCTTTATTAAGAAGAAATAGGCTCTAAAAGGCCAAGTTTCAGTCATGACTATGGAAAAGGGCTTTATGTCATTTAAATTTACTTGCATGGAAGACCTATCTAACATTCTAGGTGAAGGATAGTGGGCTATTGGTTGTTCCACCCTAGTGCTCCAAAAGTGGTCATCCAAGTTGAATCTGAATGACTCATTTTTTGTTCAAGCCCTTGTTTGGGTTAGACTACCTGAGTTACCTTTACAGTTTTGGAATGAAGACATTTTTGTGGGGCTTACGAGAACCTTTGGTGAACTTTTATCTATTGATCTAATCATAGCCTCCAAAAGAGGTCTCAACTATACATGTATCTGCATAGGAGTTAGGGAAGGCATAGACATGCCAGAAATAATGGTGTTTCACTCCAAACTTGGAGTGCATGTTCATAAACTAATCTATGAAACTATGCCTTTCACTTATTTTCTTTGTCTTAAGGCTGGACACAAGGCTAATTAATGCCCTAAGGTGGACAAGAAGAAGAGTAAGGATCCAGACCTCTACCGAAGTAAAGAAGAAATCTAAACCATCTAGCACTTCGATCAAGGGGAAGAAGAAACTAATCTAGAGACGTAAACCCTCCAAGTAGTCCAAGTCTTAGGAGAGTAGGGAGGATAAGAAGAATGAGCTCAAGCAGGATGGAGTCAAGAATAGTGTTCCAACACCCAAGGAATTTGCTGATATAGATCCATCTATTGATGGCATAGTCATAGAAGGAGATAGCATACTGGTTGAGATAGAGTAGAATGTCCTAAGGTAGGAGACCCCTAGTTTGAATGAAGGAAGGCTAGTAACTCCCTAGAAGGAGATCACAAGGGACTCAAACTCTGGATCCCCAAATTATGGTGATGCTGGTCCTACGAGGAGGAGAATCATAATCAATGTAATAAACCCTCTAATCACAATCTATGTGACAAAATTTTTGGTGATGGATCTGGTCAGGAGAGAAGCCTTGTTGCACCTCTCACAAATTTTCCAGCTTCCAATGGGTTGGAGATAAAGCTCCTAGAGCTCATTAACAAATCCTCCCCACACCAAATCTCTCAATGGGAAGATTGGATTGATAACTATTGACAAGATAGTTTAACTGGATGAAGTTTGGTTAAAAAAAAGAAAAATTAAAATTGTGACCACCCCCCACTATCCCCAGCAAAAACTAGAAGCAAGGTAAAGGCTTATGTTGGGGTAACACCCAAGAATTTAGAAAGGAAAAAATCTAATTAGCTATTGCAAGAAGAAACCAGAAGAAACCTGGCAGACAAGAGCCAGAGAACCATTAAGGATTTCTCCAGAAGTAAGAAATGAAGATCATATCTTAGAATATAAGGGGCCTAAATGAGGCTCATAAACAAGGACTAGTTAGGAATATGACTAGAAATCAACATCCTGATTTTTTGTTGATTCAAGAAACCAAGATGAAAAAAGAAATGGTAGGTAAGATCTCTTTCAATAAATTCATGAATAGTGAGGCCATAGATTTGGAGGGAGCTTTAGGAGGGGTGCTGATGCTCTATAACAATAGGGTGTTCCATATTACTACTATCTATAATGTTGGTAATGCTCTCCCTTGTAAGGTGTCTCATATTCATAGTGATGATTCTTGGTTCATTCTAAATCTGTATGCCCCCAACTCTAAAAGGGAGAAGAAGGCCTTTTGGGCTAAGACATCAAAGGTTACTAGAGTTAATAACATTAACAAAGGGATAATCATGGGGGATTTTAACTCCTCTCTCACTGATGATGACAAATGTGGAGGTCTTGCTTTGGATTAGGAAAGTAAGCTTGACCTTTTGAATTTCATTAACAATTTGGCTTTCATGGATGTTGATCTCTTCGGTGGTAGATTCACTTGGTCTAATATGAGAGTTGGTGGGAAATGTATCTAGGTCCATCTTGACAGAACCCTTATTTCCCCTAGGTGGTTACACTCTCATTCCTACAGTCTCTTCATTCTCCCTAGAGTGGGATTGGACCATTCTCCCATTTATCTCTCTATCTGCCCTTTAAATATCAAATGGACTTTTCCTTTTCAGTTCAAGAAAATTTGGATCTCCCAATTGGCTTTGAAAACCAAGATATCTTCATGGTGGAATATTGAGGTGGAATGTACTACAATGCATAGGGTAGCTCAGAAATTGAAGAATGTGAAAAAAAATATTAAAGTCTGGAAGAAGGTGGACTTTGGCCACATTTTTCAAGATAAAGATGAGAAGATTGACCAGCTATATTTAGTTCAAGAAGAGATCCAATAGAATGGATATAACAACCAGAACTGGCTGGAAGAAAGGTCTATTCTCTTTGACCTTCACAACATCATCTATTCTCTCTGATCTTCACAACATCATCTCTAGAGAAGAACATTTTTGGAAACAAAGATCAAGAGTTAATTGGCTTAATTAAGGGGACCGGAACACTAGGTTCTTTCATTTATCCACCCTTAAATATTGTGCTAACAACAAGATCTCTAGCATCAAGAAAGGCTAGTCTCTGTTATCCAAGGATTATGAGATTGCGGATGAAGTTGTGTAGTTTTTCTCTTCTCTTCTTACCATGGATCCCTCTCTCTCGATGACTAATCAAGAGGACATTTTATTTTCTATCCCCTCCTTGTTGCAAGCTCATCATAATTCTTTGCTAAAAGCTATCCCTTCCCTAGAGGAAATCTTTCAAGCTCTCAATTCTTTTTGGCCTGGATGACTTCCTGACTTTTTTCTTTCAAGAAGGTGGTCAAAGGGCATGTTGGGAAGGTTGTGCAAGAGTTCTTTAGGTCCAAAAATCTTTTGAAAGAACTCAATGCCACTTTTCTAGTTCTCATATCAAAGATTCTGGGGGCTGATTCGATGGACAATTTTAGGCCTATCAATCTCTACAATTCTTTCTACAAAATCATTTCAAAGGTTCACACCACCAGGCTCCTTAGTGTTCTCCATCTGATTATTTCTCCACAGTAAACTAGTTTTGTCCCAGGGCGGTAGATTCTAGACTCCATAATTACAGTGCACAAGGTGATTCACTCTCTAGAGGTTGGTAAGAAGGAAGGCTTTCTGCTCAAGCTAGATATGTTTAAAGCCTATGATAGGGTTGACTAGAACTTCTTGATGGCTATCCTCCAGGCTTTTGGTTTTGATGCTCAAATTTGTAAACTTATATTTTAGCTTGTCTCTACTCCTTTGTTAGTTTTGGTTAATGGCTCCCCTTCAAATTTCTTTTTCCCCTCAAGAGGGCTGAGACAGGGTGATCCCCTATCCCCTATTCTCTTTATCATTTTGGCTAAGTGTTTGGGAAGGCTCATTCTAAGAAAAAGATAGGATCAGAGTTTGCAAGGTCTCAAGCCTACCTCTAATCATTCTTTTTTCACTCACCAACAATTTGTGGATGATACTATTCTGGGGAGAGATTCTTCAGTCTATGAGGCCAGAGTGTTTAAGGGTTTTCTAAATGCTTATACTAGTTGTTCTGTCTAGGCTATGACTTGGGAAAAGAGTTTGGTCTACTTCATCAACACTCCTTTGGAGAGATAGAGGAAAATTGCTCATATCTTGGGAAGTGGTATTGGGACCCTTCCCATAACTTATCTTGGTTTTCCTTTGGGAAATAGGCCCTTGGATTCTTTTTGGAATAACATCATAGATATATTCAACAAAAATTAGATGGCTAGAAAGGTGCCACCCTCAGCTAGGTAGGAAAATGCACCTTGGTGAAATCTATATTCCAAAATCTTCCCACTTATACTTCAAGCCTCTTTGGGATACCAACTAAGTATGCTGACAGAATGGAGAAGATTCAGAGGGACTTTCTCTGGATAGGGGCTGAAGAGCACAAGATATATCATCTTGTTGCTTGGGACCATGTTTTCCTTCCCAAATGCTATGGGGTTCTAGGTATTAGAAAAATTAGACACCTTAATAATTCCCTATTAGCTAAATAGATCTAGCACGTTTTTCAGAGCACTAGAGTAAGGAGGGATATCATGATTGAGAAATACCTAAGAAGGTAGTCCCTCAATTTTTTGCTTGATGAGATTGAGATTCATCAAGGATCTTATATATGAAACGAGATACTTAAGGAATTTTTTTTAGCTAAGTACAAGGCTAAATGGAAAGTTGGAAAAGGTGATAATATTTTATTTTGGTAGGACAATTGGATGAGCTAGGGACCTCTTATTGATCACCCTAGTTATGGCAGATGGGCAGAGCTATGCATAAAAAGATTTGGTCTAAAAGTTAGTGACCATAGATCTAGCCAAGGTTGGCAAGATCTATCTATGATATCCCTAGACCTTAATTCTTTGATGACTAGCCTGAATCCTATATTCATCAATAACAAGAGGGATGTTGTCATATGGGGAGATAACTCGAATGGACAATACTCTGTTGCCTCTGGCTATTTCTCTTTATGGGATAGAATGGAGAAACCCATATGGGCTAAGGCTCAGATTTCTGGTCTCACTCCTAAAATTAATATCTTTTTCTAGCTTCTTCTCCAAGACAAAATTCTAACTTTGGACAATTTGGCTAAGAGAGCTCAGATTATCCCCAATAGGTGCAGTCTGTGCAAGCATGATTTGGAGATGGTTAATCATTTATTTATTCACTACCCCTATTCCTCTAAGGTTTGGAACCTTTTGACCAAGGATTTTAGGGTCAATTAGTGTCCCCTGACTAACATCTAGGAGTTTTTTAGCCAATGGAAAAGCTCCCACCTTTGTTTGAAATCTCAATTGATTAGCTCATGGTCCCTTCCGCATTTTTGTTGGGGTATTTGGAAAGAATGTAATAATTGAATATTTAGAGATAGATAATGTCCTAAGTTTGTAATTGCTAAGAAAATTGATGGATTAATGAAGGAGAACTTCTCAATCACGCAGGAAAGAAACATTGAAGAAGGTGGGAACAATAGAGAAAGGAAAAAAGACAAGGACAGGAAAAGACAAGAGGCCAGGTGGTTTTTCCCCCACAAGAATTGGCACAAAGCCAACTTTTACAGGGTAGCCAAAGGGAATCCTGGTCCTATTGGCAATGGAGGCATCATAAAAAATAGTTACAGAGGAGAAGTAGTAGCTTTATCCTATCCTCTTGGAGACTAGACTAATCATTTCACAGAAGCCAATGTGGCCAGTCATATTGTTAAGCTGGCCCTAGCCTCTGGGATCGAGAACCTCTAGTTGGAGGGGGACTCCTTAAACATCATAAACTGCCTTAAAGGTCATACTATGCCTTCCTGGACAATAGCAGATGTGATCGAGGAACTTAAGTCTGACTTGGGCAAATTCAAAAAGACCCATATTAGCCATGTTTCCAAGGAGGCAAATTCAGTAGCTAATTGGTTTGCTAACAAAGTAGTTACCAAAAATTTAATGATGACATGGCATATCAATGATGACTTTCTAGCAGTGGTGATATATTTAATTTGACAGGACCGAATCTAGGGAAGTACCAAAATAATCACATTTTAATAATGGTTGGATACACCAAATTGCACTTTGGACTGGGAGTTATTAAAAATCATGCAGAGCTATTTTCAAATAATAATAGCATATATGGCTAGCACGCTTTATGGGCTATCATGAACAAAACCACTAAAATTTACAAAAATATTTTTGAGTTTAGCATTTCGAAGAAGGCCGAAGATTGTAAAACTATGAGCAGAGGGGGGTTTTTTAGTCTGGAGGAAGCCATGGTTGGGAAAAGGAGTAGGTGGGAGCCATCGGGGGAGGTGGAGAATTGGAAGAATAAAATGAATGTTTGGCACAAGCTAGAAAAGGGTGGTATTACAAATTTTTTGGAGAAGCTTTGTGTATTTGATATGGAGATCACCAAGTTAGTGGTGGATACATGGAAAAATGGGAGAGTTAAAATAGATGGTGTCACTCACCATGTCAATGAGGATTTGATTGCCTAGGTAACGAAAATCCCTCTGGAAGGGATTAATTTCTTCAGAGACAATAAAATGTCAGCCAATGCTATCAAAGAATTTTTCAAGGATGAAGATGAAAGAAAGAAACTTGTCAAGGCACAGACATATTATGAGATGGAGTCCATTAAAAAGCTATGGAGGTATGTTCTTAGGGTCATAATTGAATATATCTCTCTGGACTCTAGGTTTGTAAGGATTATGATGCACCATTTTGTTTTACTAATCATTTTAGGCATGGAGTCAAAATTTATGTTCCATTCTATCTTTTTCTTCCATGAGCAAGGGTATCGAGGGTTTCAAGACGAAACCCACTACTAATCTTGACCTTCATTAAGGATTACTCCTCCTGGTTTATGATTATTTAAAGAATCAAACAAGGGGAAAATCCCTTGGTGATACTAGGTGTGCATTTGAGGAAACTGGTAGTTCAAACTTTGGGGAAGTGCATAGCATAAAATCTAATGATGAGAAAAATACTTCCTCTAACGTCACCCCTTCTGCTCACATCCCTTGTAGAAAGAGCCCTAGAAGCCTTCCCCCCATTCCCCCCAAGTCTGAGCCTTAGGAGGAGGAGGAGGACATTGAAGAAGAAGAGGAGAAGGGGAAGGATAATGTGAAGGAGGAGGTGAAGGGGAGGGAAAATGAAAAGGAGGAGGAAGCTTTAGCTGATACATCGAGGAACCCCAGGAAAATAAAAGCTGACCAGGTCTTGTTGTAGGAAGATACTAATGTCCAAACTCTTGAGACCCCTGGCCCTAGCCCAACTATTTCTCTGCTTGAGGAGATGATTAAAATTTTGGTGGAAAAAAGTGGGGAGGTAATAATGAAGAATAGGAGGAGGGTATGGAGGAATTTTAACATGGAAACCACAAAAATGGGGATTGTCAGGGAACCAATGAATATCTAGGTGATGGAAGATATTGATGGAAAAAACCACTATGATGAGCTCATTGATCCTACTTTAGTTGTCATCTCTAACAATGCATAGGAAATTGGGTTTAACCTTTTGAACAATGTGAAGAACAGTATGATAGACAATTTCCAGTCTATCAAATTGTTGTTTCATGAAATTGAAGACCTTAAAAGGAAAAAAATTAGGAAGTCCAAACTAGAACAACTACAAGGACTAGGAGCACAATGAAGAGAAGAGAAACTAGGATGGAAGCCAATATTACAACAACATCTAGGGACATAACACTGACTAGGAGGACAAAATCACCAAGGTCGAACAAAAAGTCCAAAGGTTGGAATCTATCCATTAGATTCTAGCTAATCAAATGATTACCACTTTGAATACTTTGAATGAGAACATTATCAATCTAAGGGATTTTTTGATGAGAGCTAGTTTTGGTAGGGACATGATGGAGAAGGACAGCTTTGACATTGGGTAGGTTGAGGATGATCTGAAAGAAACTAGGGACCAGGCGGGCACCTAGAACAAGGACCAGGAAGGAGTAGACAAATGAAAGGAAAATGAAGCTGTAGAGACCCTTTAGGATTTAGATAAGAAGAATCAGTAGTTTTTGTTCTCTTTTTGTTTCATATCTTTTTCGGGTTGCTGGCTTTTTGCCTCTTGGCCATAGGCCTATTGTTTGTTTTTGGCTTTTTGAAGCAAATGCTTGATAGTTGGACTTTGTTTTATATTTATATTTCAAATATGTTGTAAAAACTTTTGGGTTTTAGGATCCTTGTAAAACCCATTTTACTTAATCAAAAACATGTTACACTTAGTAATAACATTAATATTTTGGCTTGCAACTTGGATAACTTTCCATGCATGTAACATTATGGTGAGAAAGCTTAGCTACATCATCAAAAACATGTCTTCTTCACATTTTTAACTTTGGCTTCTCAAAATAACAAATCTACTAAGAGATATAACAATTTTATTGATAGATTCAATAACAATATATGTTATATGGTGGACACTAACCTAACCTATATCAAAGTTGTAGAACCCTAGGAAACATTTGTTGAGCCCCTAGGTTATGAATTGATTGAAGATATAGCTATTAGTTATATTGATTTATTATTGAAATTAGATATAGATAAAGTATCATATAAATTTGAAACATATGAGTTGATAAACCAATTAGCCTACCAACCATCATTAGAAAATGAATCTCATAAGAAGATTGCATCTATATTGAAGAAAGCACTATTAGAGGCTAGTATGTCAAAAGAAGAATTCAACGTAGTTAGACAAACTATCTCTAGAATGAATCAAACTAGTGAGCAAGGTGTAATGTATGTGACACCTATGTTAATTGGCCAAGCATCTAGTGTATCTATTGTATAAACTCCTATAGAATAGAGAATTCCATATGTTGCTGTATTAGCCAAATGACCAAGTGGATCCAAAAGATAGTGAAAGAGAGTCAAGAAACAAGCCATTGGACCTGAAAAGAGAAAGAAGACATTATTGACAATTAAGGACTCTGGTGATGATGAAGAAGAAGAGGAACCTGAACAAAAACAACCATAGAAAGTTAATGTTTCTAGGCAATGTCAAAAATAGGAAATGATGAAAACCTAAGGTAGAGAAGATTAACACAACCATTGTTAATGAAGGGAACTTTGTACAAATGAATACATTCTATGATTTGTACAATGACATTGAGAAGGAACAAATTGATATCTCTATTGTGAAATATATGATCGTTAATAACTTGAACCTTGAGAGCATTAAAGGCTTTGTAAATTAGAAAGTCTATGCCAAACTTATTAAAAACTAAGCACCAGTTCATGAGGAAGACATGGAACTTCAGAAGTCAATGCTGAGAACTATGTGTCAGATAGATGATGAAGATGAAATCAAGAAATTGATGAAGAAACTAGCACCTTACTTGTGAAGTAAGATGAGGCCATTAGGATGTTATTTGAAGCAAAAATACAATAGCTATCAATCAATGGTGAGAAAATTAAAGGTAGAACCCTCTACTATAGAGAAAACCTCGAAAGTATCAGTAAGTGTTGACACTATGCAGATTGATCAGACAAATGTTACTGTTAACATTGATGAAGATCTGTTCAATCAATCTGAGATCCTTTCCAAAGATATTAAGGATCAATTGAGATTGATAGAAGAAGAGAAAAGATAGATAGATGAAGAAAAGAAAAATATTCAAGAAGCCAAGATGAAATTTCTTGAAAAAGAAAAGGCGCACAAAAAAAAGATGAAAAGAGGAAAGAAGTAGAAAAAGAGAAAAAGTTGAAAGAAGAGAAGAAAGAAAGAGAAAAGAAACTAAGAGAAGAGAAGGAACAAGAAGATAAAAGATCAAAGAAGGAAACTAAGGAGAAACAAAAGGAAGACGAGGTGAAAGCATCTAGCTCATCCTCTCCTAAATCTCTTGAAAACCTTACAAGTGATGATGATGATCAATCTAATTTGATCTCATCCTTGACAAAATTGTTTGAGAAGAATAAGAAGGTGAAAAGTCTATATAGAATGCTAATGGAGGTGACTGATAGATTTCATAACACTCTCATAGAAAAACATAGTAAAGAAGATCCTAAATAGAAAGACCAAGTAGTTGTGAAATTTTTTGATATCATGACTTCACAAATTTATTGAATGTTGCTAAGTCTAAGGCTCCAATTTCACATGATGCTAATATTTTTAGCACCATTTGTTAGAATATTCAAAATGATTTTCCAAGTCTTGGTACTTGTATCAATGAACTCTAAAGATGTCAAAAAGTTGGCAAGGTATTTTACATCAAACGTACTTTATCTCACATGTTGACCAAAGATGTGGATAAAAAGATTCTAGTGAAGCTAAGTGAGCTGGAAGCTCTAACTAGTCTGGTACAACAACCCTCTTGTAGAATTGATGAGTTGGAAGGACAAGTTGCTAGTGTACGCTCTGACATCATGAAACTAGAATTCAAAAAATATCTAATTGTGAGAAGACTACAAGAATTCAGAGAGTCTATTTCTTTGTAGATATCAACCATTGAAAGACAATTGGAAGAATGTGTCAAAGATAAAGACACTTATGCAAACTTCACCTACTTTGACCTTAATGTGATTGAGATTGCATCATATGCCTTATGTGCAATGCTCACTACTGCCAAAGCAAAAAATGATATATGGGAGAAAGGTATGGACAATTTAAAGGAAAATTTTGATGATTGTATGAAGATTTTAATAGCTTAAGGTAGCAAGACAGTGTCTTGACAACAATCAAACTTTTTTTTCACAGTTTTTTTATTTTCTAACCTTTGTTATTGATGTTAAAGGGGGAGAAGTTGAAAAAGAAAATTGCATAGTAAGTTATGTATGTAGAAATCATATTCAAAGAGGGATCAATTAAGTGATTGAGCATTTGTAATATGTAATGTAATAGATGATATGTATTCTAAATTTTTGTTAAGGTTTTGTCACTTAGCCAATTTTCCTTACTTTGTTGCCATCAATGCCAAAGGGGGAGATTATTGACAATTGGCTATATGAAATGACATAATTATTGTCATTAATGGCAACACATAATGTACATACTTGTGGTAAACCTTAGAAATAAAGATACTTAGTTTTTGGTACTCAAAAAATTGTCTAAGGATGAAATTGGTTTACAACAATACATTTTTTTATATGTAAAATATTTTTGTTTTTGACATCATATTATGACTAGCAAAGTTAGATGGAGATAGTATACAAGTTGATGATGATGTGTATGACCTCAGACATTAGTACAGACAGTACCGAAAAGAGATATTGATGTTTTATTGGTGAAACAAAATAATGGAATTAAAGGTAAAGGAATTATTTTGTTTACAAAATAATTACTTGATTAATTAGGGCCAACATCCTAGATGCTTACTCTAAGTTGGAAAAGTATGTTACAGTCTTATCCAACCTAGCAACAAGTATTTATGCAAAGGACATCTTACAAAAAGAACTGTGCAATTGTATTCTAATAAGTGATATGTGAACTTTCTATGAAGTAATATATGCAAAGTTTTTGAGAACCTGATTTTGTGATCCAAGATTGAGCTAAGGTCAAAGATCAGTCAAGAAAAAGTTTACAACACCTATATATCTAAGGGATAATTACTTTTTTGGTTAGTGAGCTCTTCTTTTAATTGGAAGTGCATGTTTGGGGAATGAACTCTTCTTGCATCTACTGTACTACAACTCCTAACAAGGTTGGAATCTTCTAATAGGGACACTCTATATTGAATTTTCTCATTGAATCCTAACAAGGTCCATCCTCTAACAAGGAAAATCTATATTAGTATATTATATAGTGGGTATCATGCCCACCGGGGTTTTCCCTTGGCCTAGGTTTCCCTAGTTAACACAATATGGTGTAAGTTCACTTTATGCATGGTTATTATTTCTGTTCAACATTACTTTTTTACTTTCTTATGCATGGTACAAAGTAATTAATAATATTTAATTGGCGAGAAAAATTTGTAGAATATTGATTCACAACCCACCCCCTCCCCACCAAATATTCCCTATTTGTAATAATTGGTAAGAGAGTCAAGCAACAAGCTATTGTACCTAAAAAGAGAAAGAAGACATTGTTGAGAATTAAGGACTGTAGTGAAGAAGAAGAAGAAGAGGAATCATAACACAAACAACTAGAGAAAGATACTATTTCTAAGCACCCAAAAAGGAAAACAAGGCAACCATGGAAACCTAAGATAGAGAAGATTAACATAGGCATTGTTAATGAAGGGAACTTTGTATAGATGAATAAGTTCTATGATTTGTACAATGACATTGAGAAGGAATAAATTGATATCTCTACTATGAGATATATTATCATTAATAACTTGAAACTTGAGAGCATTAAAGGCTTTGTAAATCTAAAAGTCTACGATATACTTATAGAAAAGAAAACAACAGTTCATGAAGAAGACATGAAACTTTGAAATTCAATGTTGAGAATTATGTGTAAGATAGATGATGAAGATGAAATCAAGAAATTGATGAAGAAACTAGCACCTTACTTATGGAGCAAGATGAGGCCATTTCTATTCATGGGAGGAGAAAAGAATGTTATTAGAAGTGAAATCATAGCAACTATCAATCAAATGATAAGAGAATTAAAGGTAGAACACTCTACTATAGAGAAAACCTCAGAAGTATTAGTAAGTGGTGATACTATGTAGATTGGTCAAAAAAATATTATGATTAACATTGATGAAGATTTGTTCAATCAATCTAAGCCCCTTTCTGAAGATATTGAGGATTGATACTGATAGAAGAAGAGAAAAGATATATAGATGAAGAAAAGAAGAAGATTGAAGAAGCCAAGCTGAAATTGCTTGAAGAAGAAAAGAAGTAAAAAGAAGATGAAAAGAGGAAAGAAGAAGAAAAAGAGAAAAATTTGGAAGAAGAGAAGAAAGAAAGAGAAAACAAAATAAGAGAAGAGAAGGAAGAATGCGAAAGAAGATCAAAGAAAGTAGCATAGAAGAAACAAAATGAAGATGAGATTAAAACATCTAGCTCATCCTCTCCTATATCTCTTGCAAACCTTATAGGTGATAATGACGATCAATCTAATTTGACTCATCCTTGACAAAATTGTTTGAGAAGAATAAGAAGGTGAAAATTCTACAGAGAGCACCAATGGAGGTGACTAAAAGATTGCACATCACCCTCATAGCCAAACATACTGAATCAGATCCCAAATAGTGAGCACAAGTAGTTGTGAAATTTTTTGATGATGAATTTACAAATTTATTGAATATTACTGAGTCTAACACTCAAATTTCACATGATGCTAACCTTTTTAGCACCATTTGTTAGAATATTCAAAATGATTTGCTGAGTCTTGATACTTGTATTAAGGAACCTTGGAGCCTCTTAGATAGAGATTGATTAGACTTGGATTGCTTGAAGTGTTGTTCTATATTGCAAGCTAAACAACATCTCCAAATTGGTCTTCTAATATTTTCATGATGCCCACCATTTTGCAGGCATCAACACAGAGCATTCCAAAGAGAACATGACCTTTATGGTGTTTGTCAACTTGAAGCTCCCTTTCTCAAATAGGTTGCATATCTTTTAGTGGGATTGAAGGACATCAATACTATGAGGGCTTCTAGATCATATGCCCTATTATTGTATTCTCTTGCATTTGGCAAATGCAATTGAAAGTTTTCTCGAATGCTTCTATCAGTGCTTCTTTGTCAAACTCTTGAGAAGCCTCAAACTCCTTGAATTTTTTAGCCAATGGATCTATGGTGTTGGCCATATCTCCAAGGTTTCCTCTACCTCCAGTGCTGCAACTTCTCTAATATAAAATCTTTCAACCCCAAGTATAGTGGGCTCACTTTTAGCATTGACAACCACTGAGGTACTCACAAACCATAGATGAAAGGTCCTCACTTGTCAATCCATGAAGATTAAGAGAATAAAATAAGTCATTTATGTTGATAAAATCATATAGAATAAAATAAGGTGTATGTCAACAAAGTTAAAGAGGAATGTGTAATTTCCAAAACTTTGAAGATGATCAAATAACTTGATACTTGTGTGTTCATAAGGTTGAGAGAGGATTAAATAAAGTGTGAACTAATGTTTTCGGATGTAAAATTACATTAATTTTGGGCATTGATATAAAAATCAAAACCTAAGGTTTGAGATGTGATTATTTAAAAAATATTTTTGCATTTGTTTTTCTTATTTTGTGATTGGCTAATGGAAATTTTGTTGGTGTTTTGGGTAGTTTATAAAGAAATTGAAACAAAAAAAAAATCATATGAAAGGACATGTTGATGCAAAGTTATTTAATGAGTATATGGAGTAATTAAATGTACTTAACTAGAGATTGATGGAAAGACGATGAATAATTAAATGCACGAAAGTGCATCTTAACCCCCACACTAGTCATGTCATGTGTTATTTTTCAAAATTTATGGTCACATGGAAGAAATTTGAACACCTTTTTAATATCAAAATATACTTCTAGTTTAAACACAAAAGTTATGATGAGGTTTTGACCATCTTGAAAGTTGGGATTATTGTCAATCTTTTAAGTTGGAGATAGTTAGAGGGGTGAATAGTTTCTCACAAATGTCCAATAAAACCATGAAAAAATTATAGTCATCTATTATTTGTATCTATTGTCTATTTTTGTGAAAATTCATTTATTTTTTGAGTGGAATTCCTAACTGAAAGTGTGCTTTCACAACTTGTAGGCTAACTCACTTGAGCTTAATCATCGGGTTAGTTTACTATGGTAGATATTTTGTTTGAACATTGACCAAAGTCATATGATTCTCCGAGATGCTTCCATTTTATCCAAAATTATAGACAACTAATTGATACATTTTCCTAATGCTCATTTTCACAATAGTTCACTATGAACTTCTTTACTGCTCATATTTACTCTCTATCGTCTTTCCTAAAGGTAGGGATTGCTACTTGTTCATATTACTTCTTTCTTGTAGTGTAGGTTTCAAGTAATTTATTTTTTTACATGATTTTGGACAAATAGATGTGTGATTTAATAATGATTTTTTTCATAACCTAAATTTGAAATAAACCATGCATGCGTATGTCCACAAAGTTGAGAAAGAATCAAATAAAGTGTGATCAAACATTGATTTTCTTGCAATTTGAGTTTCAAGTAAACTCTTTTATTCTTCATAACTCTAGTTTAAAATAAATTTAGAATGTTTATGTCGACAAAATTGAGAAAGAATGAAATAAAGTGTAATCAAACATTAGTTTATTAGGTTCTAAGAAAATTCTTTTTTTTTCCCACATAATTGTAAGTAAAAAGTTATGATAAAATAATGATCTTTTCATAACTTCAATTTGAAATAAACTTGGTATGTGTATGTCCACCAAGTTAAGAGGGAATCAAATAAAGTACAATCAAACTTTGATTTTCTTATAGCACTTATTTTAAGTGAAATTTATTTTTTCCATAATTTTGGGCAAAAATTTGTGAGATTAAATATTGATTTACTTATAACTTTAGATAAATAAAGAGTAAGCTTTATAATAGAGTGGAAAATAAGATGCCTTGAATTGTTTTCCACTCACGTAGCAATTGCTTAGGCAAGGGTTCTATGGGGGGGGGCTTGGGCTCTGTTTTGTGGAGTGATGAACCCCATGATAAATTTTTTAGGGGGAGCTACATATTTATTTGGAATCTACTCCTATATAATAGGAATTTTGACATTTTAGCCCTCTCAATTTGAATGGGTGAAAATGGGGTGGGCCTAGCAGCTTAGGGAAGAAAGCTAAAAATGTCAAAACCTTCTATTCATTTTCCTAGAAAACTGATATATCCCACCTAAAAAATTTATGAACAAATTAAACTTTTATTTTTAAAATTTATAACACTTGAAGCTTCCTTAAATTTAGCAATTAGTTTTTAAAAGTTGATTCACAAATAAAATTTATGGGACCACTTTAGATATGTCTACAAATTCTCAGTGACAATTGATCTATTTTAAGGAAGTGGGTGCCCATAAAACCCAACATAACTCACGATTAGAGAGCAAGGTAGGGTTGATAAAGATTCCATCTGTTGCATACCCTTCAATTTTTTCTTGTACACCTCTATCAGGGCTTCCTTTTCAAACTCTTGTGAAGCATGAAACTCCTTGAACTTTACAATCATTATCTCTAAGATGTTTTCCATATCTACTAGGTTTTCTCTTAGTCTCAGTCTCTAGCAATGCAAATTTAGGAGTTGATAAAATCAAACTCCACAGCTCACCAAGATCACCTACATGCAAATAGCTTACCAATGAGAAACCAAAGAAGGAAGAAGTGGAGCATGGAAAAACCCTAAACGAACTTGAGAGAAAATATTGTAAACACTGAAAATGTATTTATAATTAGAAAAATGAGATATGAGATCTAATGAGAGAGCTCGAATATAAAGGACTCAAGGAATCTTCTAGAACAAGCTAGAAGATGCTAGGAGATAAGTATGACAAGTAAGCATACATCTACAAAAGGTGGAGAGTCCTTGAACAAGGTGAGAGGATAAGTATGACTTAGATAGAAACAAACTCCTATGTTGTCAAAAAATTATCAACTACAACTATTAACTAAATGCATTTATCTAAGTAAACTTAAGTAAATATAATAAATAATTAATATATTAATTATTTACTGTAACACCCCCCTTAAGTGAAACTTAGGGAAATGCCTTAAGCTCACAAAAGCTAAGATGAAATGCAAGATGGGTCCCAAAAATGAGGCCATGTTAGGTACACATGAACAAATGCATAAGAAATGCAACCTCATAAAATAAGGAAAGAGAGAAAACCACATGGGAAAAACCCTCCCCCAAAAGAGGTAAATGAAAATCTAGTGAAGGACTGAAAAGCTTCCAATTAGAGAAATGTCCCTGCAAAGAAGAACAAAAAATCATCATGAAGAGCATCACTAGAGCATGAAGAAGCCAAAAAATATGTCATCATAATGAAATTTCTAATCTAAATAATCTCCATGGAAGAAGAAGGTACAAAATAAGCATGTCTATATGGTAGAAGATCCATCTCACCGAAATGCATATGTAGCCAACCACTACAATTGCCAAGTATATAGGATCAACCACTAAATACATAACTTACACTATCGAACCGTCAAACCAACGATGCATTAGAACAACATAACAACCCCCCCTTAATGCAGACAAGGTGAGATTACAGGCAACTAAAAAGGTGGGCCAAAGTCTCCTATAGAAAGAACCAAGAACAATGAGAAAGATGAAGATGTACAAACACCCATAAAGGCACAGTCACATTGACTCCGCATGGGGCTAATGTCATGGAAGGAACACTCTCTTGACAAAGGAATCTAGCACAAAAATGGCAACAACTATCCCCCCATGGTGCTTTATAAAATAGTGCAAGTACAACTATCTCAAAATAATGTTTAGAATCTCGAAATGCAAGAGTGGCACTTTATCTCTATGCATTTACATAAAAGTTCTTACAAATGATAGCTACAATGATAAAAAAAGAAAACAAGTTGATACAAAAGATAGTACAACCCATAACAAAGGATCTCATGCCAAGAAAATGATCCTTAGACCTGTAACACCCAAGATATCCACATAGAGCAAAAATGTCAAAAACATGATTGAAAGAGCATAGGGAAAAAATTAAAGGAAATGATAGCATTTTCGAAAAGTAGACATAACAAGCTTTTCAAAAATATAATGTTTTCAAAACATGGGCATGGGATGCAAAAGATATGCATGCTAGAGTAAAAAATAGAACTTTAGACTTCAACTACAAAAAAGAGCAACAAAACTATATCAAAACCTAAAAATACCTACACCAATGTCTTTGTCTTAGAACCAACATTCTGATGCTTCTTTTGGATCAAAAAAATACCTCTGTATGCTGAAGATATGGAAAAAAAATTGCAAGTAGGTAAAAATGACCCTAGAGAGGTGCAAGAGGATTGATGATGTAGTGCTGAAGTCATGCTAAAGTTAGCAAAACACTAGAAAAAAATTGACGGCCATATGGCCATCATAGCAAAAAAAGATGATACATGGCATGCCATGTGACAGGTCCATGTTGGAAATGTTGATGTACCCGATGGCAGACATCATGGGTGACATGGTTGGGAACCATGTGGCAAGTGCCAATATGGAACCCCATGCCACATGGCATCACAAAACTCATGCCAAATGTCACAAACTCTATGTAGGCACTGCTAAGTAGACTAGGTAGAGTGGAGGTGGCTACAAAGATGTGGATGAGTGGAGGACCTGGAAGAGGTGGCAATAACAGCAATAGCTCCATGGTGGAGGTGGGAAATGGGTGGCTCGTAGGTAGCAATCAGGCCCAAGTTTCCCTATAGAAGCACGACCAGTTGCGGTGGCCTGCAAGCATCATGCAAGCTATGCAGTGATGGTCACAGAGTGGTGTGGTGGTGGGCGCCTAGCAATGCACCTTAAATATATATTTTTTATTTTTTTTCACAAAAATTGTCCATATGACCATACGACAAGCCCTACAACCAAAAAATAAATTATGGATAAATTTTATATGAATCCTAACTGTAAAGCACCTTCTACATCCAATAGCAGTGTTTTTTTGGGCCCAAAGTGCTACAAAAAAATGCTCTACCCCTAGATTGAAGAAAAATGCACAAACAAACTAGGTTTTGTGTCTCCAAATTGCAACTTCAAAAATCTTTTAACAAGAAGCAATAGGGAGACTGTAATACCATGTAGGAGTTCATAAAATCCAACTCCATATCTTGCCAAAATCATGTGCATGCAAATAGCTTGCTGAAGGGAAACCAAAGAAGTTAGAGGTGGAGCATGGAAAAACCATGAATAGACTTGAGATAAAATATTGCAAATAATGAAAATGTATTTACAATTAGAAAAATGAGATATGAGATACAATGAGAAAGCTCAAATATAAAGGACTCAAGGAATCTTCTAGAATAAGCTAGGAGACACTAGGAGATAAGTGTGACAACTAAGCATATGTCCACAAAAGGTGGAGAGTCCTCGAAGAAGGTGAGAGGATAAGTATGAGTTAGATAGGAAGAAACTCCTGTGTTTACAACAAATCATCAACTACAACTATTAATTAAATGCATTTATCTAAGTAAACTTAAGTAAATAGAATAAATAAATAAATAAATAATTATTTACTCTAACAACAACTTCTTTACTCTAAATGCATTCCATTGAAAGAAGATGAAGAAAGGAAATGATCTCAACTTCCACCAAGAAAAGTTTGTAGTCTTGACAAAGATTGAAGTGACTAAATTATTAGATTTTACGTTGAACAACTGATCCATTTGTGGTCTTACCTAAAGCATTTTTCACCCTCTTTGCACAACATAAATTTCCATCATTATCCATTTAAATTTTTTTAGTTCTACGCACGTCATGAATTTGATTAACATGAGCCCATAACCCATTAAGTTTAATAGAATAAAATAAAATTGTGTACTAAAATTATTTTCTGAGGTATGTTAGGACTTAAGCAAACCCTTTCTTGGCACACAATTTTAGGAAACCATGGTTTTGAAGATCAACCATTTTCAAAATGTGTTTTGTTTCTTATCATTGTCTATCCAAATATTTCTTTTAGTCATGCATGTTAGAATTTGATTGTGTAATAATTTTTAACATCAATCTAGTTTAATTCTTATGATGGATCACCATGTATAAAATTAATACAAAATTAACATCAACCTAATTTAATTCTCATGATCGATCACTATGTGTGAAATTCATACACAATCAAATTTGACAAAACTGACATGTGTTTCAAATGGATTGTAGAAATTTGATTACTTTAATCTTTTAGTCACCTCAAATGGGATATAAGACTACCATTCTACCCCTCTTTTATTACAACTAGTAGGTTGTTTCCTAGGGAGGAAATCCTCAACGAAATTGTCTTAGAGAGATTAGGTGTTGAGAAAAAGTTTGCATCAAAGATTGTAGTCAATATCTAGTATTGAAGGAATTGAATCAATAGACAAGGCATATAATGAAGAGAGAAGACAATGAAATGAGGGCCCCAAGTGACCTAGGAGATATCACATCAAATTGGAGATATTTTATGCTATTAAATTTATTTATTTATATATCTAAAAAAATGTAATATTATAAATAATATTCTATTTTACTTTTTAATACGTTTCATTTAAATTATACATTATGTTTTTTTATCGATAAGAGGCCGAAGCCAAGATTCAATAATTTTTATGTGTTGTGATTGATTATTATTATTATGTATCATTCTTGAGTATATTCAAACCCAAAACCTCCCACATAGGAGGCTCACAATTTATTGTTGTGTGATAGGCTCTTGCCTAAATTATTTATTATGTTTTAGATTACGATAAAAGTAGGTTTTGAAGGGACCTCGAAACCCTTTAACAACAAGAGAAAAGATAAAGCAATAAAACCACCAGGAGAGAAGTCTTGAAACTAACAACAAAATCAAGTTTTACATGGACCTAAAACCAAAAACATAGTCCAAAAAAAGAGAACCCAGGTTTTACAGGGACTTGGAATCATTAAAATAGTTTAGACCAAAAACCAGTAAACATGATCAAAAACTAGTATCAAGTACCACATCCAGAAAATAGGACCAGAATAGGACAAAACCAAAGAACAAAAATCCAAGGCAACTATTGCAGCTTTGTAATCATCTTGACAGCCTCTTTACCAATCATAGTAGCATCCTGGATGGAATCAATAGCTGAAGTAGTAGCATCTTTCAGGGCTTTCTTCCTTGAGCTCTACCTTGTTCTTTTGCTTGGACCCTCAGGAGATATAATTTCTTCATTGACTCTTTTGCCAAGGTTCACGGCAGCACCATAGATACTAGAAGCGACCCGTTCCATCCTTGTTCCACTTTCCTTGATAAGAATTTTGAGATTTTACTCATAGTTTTTGAGTTTATTAGGGATATCTCCCATTTGCTCTTCCAAATGGCTGATTTTTGCATGGTTGGTATCCAACACGAAGAATGGAGTTAGCTTTAAGCTTGGTAGATTGTAGGAAGGAGAGCTTGGTTTCCCTCTATGGAGAATCAGTAGTACCATCTGCAAACTCATGAGGAGGGGAGCCAACCATATCTACATGTTCCTCCCTATCCCTTTGTTCCTCCTTCGTAGTCTCAACAGGATTCTCATTCTGAACAAGGTCCTCCTTGTCATGACCTCCAGTCTCTGTAGTAGGTAAGGTAGGTTTAACCATTTGATCCTCCTCTCTCACCTCAATAGGGTTCACAATAATAATATCTTTGTCTTTAACCCCTCCACCAGAAATAATCTAAATGTCCTCCTTCTCAGGGTTGCTCTATTATGAATTTTCTTCACTTATGTCTTTCTCATTCCCTTTCTCAATTTTTCCTTTGGTCTCTGGATATCCTTCCAAATTTGAGCTAAAATCCCCAAAATTTGTACCATCCTCTTCCTCATAGATATCATTCTCTGAGCTAACAATATTCTCAGACTCAGAAACCTCTTCAACAATTTGTTTCTGAGTATAAGAGGGTTTACGTTTGGGGTCCTTTTCTTTTCCTTTTACACTGTTCTCCTTCTTAATGTTTTTTGAGTGAGAACCCTTATGTTTTTCAGAAGGGGTAGAGGATATAGATTTATTTTTACAATAACCCTTTATGAGAAGAATCAGACCTTCATGCAAAATAGGACAAGACTCCTTCTTCCTATGAGCATGCAAACTTTGAAGCAAAGAAAACCACAAATAGAAAGGGAAAGAAAATCTATCCTTATGACTGAAATGATTGAGAAAAACAAATTGAAATTTATGAACCCTTTTATTTCTACTATCAAGGATGAAATACTCACGAATACAACATAGCACATCCTGCCAAATTTCTTTTATTTGCTCCACATCAAAGAAATCTCCATTCTTTTCCAGTTGTTTCTCCTTAGCATCTGACTTTAGAAATTTTTTGTTGTTAGCATTGGAGATACTAGTCTGTTTGGTGAACTAAATTATATATTATGTTATATGTATAATAATATTATAATTAAAATAATAAACTTGTTTTAAAATAATGAATTATAAAAGTAATTTGAATGTTGTTGATTATTGTTAAGTATTTGATAATTTCAAATTGAGTGATGAAATAAAATTTACAAAAAATAGTTGTGGATTAAAGTAAAAGAAAGTTTTGAAGGGACCTAAAACTCTACACAATCAAGCCAAGAGAAATATTACATTAAGCCTCAATACACAAAAATTTGTTGACACCATAGAAAAAGAAGTATTTTAAAGGTGACATGATAGAATGAACATTCCATAGCCAACAAGAAACCATTATACAATTCATAACCAAAGAGAGTAAAAATACTCCCCTAAGACTAGCATCTTACATCAAAGATAAGACAAAAAAGTCCCACTTTCCTATATGCACACCACAAAGGATTACCAATGGTCCCAAACCCATCACATCTAGGAGCAGTACAATTTTTTTTATGATTAATCATAGTGGCCCCATCCATATCCATATTAAGAGCTGGATAATAAACAAATTATTGAAAATTTACAACCCATAACACCCACAAAATTCTTTTGAAGATCCTAAAAATACTAAATATTTCTACCTCAAAAGAAGAAGTGTTCACCTCAATAGGAGAAGACACCCATGATCTAGGAAGAAACTATTCTTCTCCACTTGAAAAAGAAACAAATCCAACAACCAAAACCACCAAATTCAAAGAACCAACACCATTCCACTAGTTGAGAGTCTCTATCAATCCAAGAGTAGGTAGTAGAAGGAGGAGAAAATAAGGCTTAAGATCATTAGAGTCCCCCAACCATAAGAAACTTAGAAAATGCCAAAAAACATCCCACTACCAACCAAACAACAAGACCCAATCAAGACAATCAATCAATGAGATGTCATCAATCTAAAACCTTCTAAGAATCACACCAATATTATCCACCACCTCAATAGAAGACAACTTCACCTTGATAGTAGAAATGTGTTTGAAACATGAAGCATGAGTCTTAAGAAACTCTTTCATGGTAGGTCAAGGAAGAAACCAAAAGTGGTGAATAAAAGAGGAGGCTATGAAATCATCAAAACCCCCCAATGAAATAAAATTAGAATCCTCCACCAGCCAAATAGAGCCAACCCCCCACCATACAGAAAGAAAAAGAAAATCAACCCTCCTCAACTTGGGAAAAAAGAGCCTAAAGGTAGTGAAGAAGAGAGATGGAATAAAAACAATAAGGTCCCCTTGCAAAAAATATTCAACACCTTCAAACCCCATCACCAAACCCAACAAGGACCAAAGAACCCAAACAATGAGGAAGCTCTAAATAAAATTTCCTTTCCAAAGAGAGAACAAAACAATTGAAATTTGGGACACTAGATAGAACTAAGGTATACTAGGAATAAGATCATCAAAAATCCCAAATCGATAGAATCTCAAAACCTTCCATACACAAAACCACCTCCACCAATACACTAAACTCCAACCATGAAGCAATAAAAAATTAGAACTCTCACTCTTCCAAGCTCTAACAAATAAAAAACTCTTGACCAAAAAAGAGAGGGCATACCGCCACAAGGTAAGGAACATCAGAGACAAACAAAAGGAACCAACAAGTCAAAAATCACCACTCTTCCTGCAAGAGCCATGGATTTACAAAAATGGTTAAATAGATGATAAATATAGAAAAAAAAATATGATGTGATAATTCAAATTTGCATTTATATAATCAATTAAATTATTGCCTAGAGCTTCTTGAAAATATTTATTTTTAATTATATAAGCATTAATTTAACATAGTACATTTAAACAATACATAATCATGAAATATTACAATTATAAAATCCAATGAGTTGAGTGCATTAAAAAATATATGAATTATTGAGAATATTTTTTAATTTAATTTAATAGAATTGAAACATTTAATTTTTATAAAAATTATAAAAAATACATAAATTATACATTCTCTCATTAGAAATTTATTCTAACAATATTATTTTCCAAATTAAATTATTAAAAATACAACACTATTGGCTAAACCATTGCACCTCATTTGATGCAAGCACACTAGTCTATTTACTTGTTTTTAATAGGTGAGCATACTTAGTTCTAATGTTTTAAAAAGATTAGTCATTCTATGGTTTATTTGTCAATCTTTATAATACTAAGTTTATTATGAAAAATAACATGAAGATGAATTAAGAATGTTTTCCCTCTGAACATCATAGATTGTTGTCTCTTGCAAACACCATTAGAATATTTCATTCTAACATTCTCTTTAATTATCTTAAAATATTAACACAATTCAATAGATATTAAGTTAATATACTATGAATTTTAAAAGCACCATTAGAATGAAAAGTACACAAGACTATAATTTCAAGAATGTTAAAATATATAATCAGTTAGGGGAATCAAATATTTCAATTCATGTCAAAATCAAAAAAAAAAAAAAAAGAGTGATATACTTAATAAAATGTCAATTATATTATTCATTTAGTTGTGTATCCATTTTCTATGGGAATTTCTTAACAATATATGTTGTATACAATTATTTTAAGTTGGGTTCATTGATAGATTCCTATTAGTGCCTATTTTACTCCTATTCAAATCAATAGCCATGTATCCATTAGCTACTCATCATTATTGTCCCTTCGTTCACACTTGTATCTATATATTCTCATTAACTTGAAGTTATGATTTTGAACTAATGTTCATTTTTAGTAAAAATTGAAGATAATTTTGTATTACGTACATGAATCAATCCATGCAATATGTCATATTGATGCAATTGTTGTGCCTCTTATTAGTTCAAGTTCTAATCAATGACCCTACCACATTTTGTTAGCAAATTTTATAATACTACCCTAGTAGAGTATCTGAAATAGGGGGATTATAGTTCAAGTGGATATTTTAGAATAGTATAAGAAATAATATTTTATTTGTTTTATTATTTAAGTATATAATTTATGTGATATCCAATAGAAAAATTTGATAAAGTATAGCTTCAAAATCTATATAAGATAATAGTACAAGTTATTCTTACAAGTCTTAAATGTTGTGTATATGTATATGATTACATCAAATTAGAAGATTTCCCATTTTATAAAAATAAAAATTTCATACATTATAAATAGGTAATTTTCACCAATTATTTTTTTTATATCTAAAATATAAACTTTTAAGCAAGTAAAAATAAGAGAAATTGTCTAAAAATAAGAGCTTTGAATATGGACATGAAATCAAAATAAATCCTCTTACAACTTGAGTTTGTATATCATGTCCATAAAATAAATAGTCCTCACTAAAATTTTCTATTTATTCAATACACATCCTTTATTCAATCTAGAGAATCTTGCCTAGTTTTTATTGGGTTGTCTATCATATTTAATTATATCTAGAATGATGTCTCTCTATGTTATCTATCATGCTTAAAAAAAAGTTTTACAAAATTTTACTAGACATACAACTCAAAATTTTAATAAATTCAAATTTATAAATATGGAATATGATACATAATTATCTTCAAATTTTTGAGTCATTATCAAAGGCTTGAAAATTTATTAAACCTTTATTAATTATCTAAACTATGTGGCTATCCACATATCATCCTAATGTACTTGCATTTTAGTGATCTACAGGCATGTGTATTATTTTTTTATGGGATAGCACTATGATTCACCCATTGCGAGCTAATTTTGGAAATAGGGAATGATCCGCATAAAAGTCACCCACTATGAGCTGAATTTGAAGTTCTCTACAACCCATATGGAACTAAGAAAGATATGCCCAATAGATGGACAAACTTACCAACATTTTGGCTCTTGATCTGACAAGATTCCAACTACCTTATAGAATGCCAAATATACCTAGGGAATAGTTAATTCCCATGAAAATTCCACCTTGAAAAAAAAAAGGACCAATCAAAAAAGACAACTCAACTTTCTTCACATTGAAATCTGCAAGGTTCAAGTGGGTGTATGCGAGATTATTCTTTCTTCACAATAACACACTAGTCTTAATCCTAAATAAAGAAGATAATGACCCCTTATTCTTTCAACTTAGGAAAACAAAGAGATGGAAAATGGCTAATAATTCATCTCTATTTTTCTCTACGAAAAGTGTGGCCCAATTCTTTCAAATCCATAGTATAACATGAAATAAAAAATGATTTTGAATAAAGATTTTTTGACATGTAAGTCTACACCATTGCTTAAGGTATGAACCTTAAGTGATCTTGTGCAACATGGAAACAATCTCCAAGTTGTGGGACTTGAACTGCGAGATTGAGTTTCTAGAAAAGGTTGGTTTCCTTACTATTAGGATGCACCTAACTACTTCTTGAGGGGAAAATGGATAAGAAGATGCATACAAATGATCAAACTACCTATCCTAACCTAGAAAGGGTGATACATCAAATAGTATGTTGATCTACTTCTTCTTAATAATTGCACTATAATCCAATATACTTCACAAAACATACCACTATCTATATTTTTTCAATCTTAATACCATAAAGAAGTCAAGAAAATAACATAACCATACAAGGAATGCAATACATTTACTTGACATATTATTTAATCAAAATTAACATAATCATATAGTATTACAATTGCCAAAATACATCTAGAAAAATGATGTATAATTAGATTGCACAAATTCAACTAGCAGAGAATATAGATGATAACACTAGTTTCTTATTGAATAAAAGGCAAGAACATTTACAAAGAATATTTGTAGAAGACCAAAAAAAAGAGTTCCTTTGAATAGTAAAAAATCTTTCCTTTATAGGGTGTAGGTGTTGGCAATAAGATATTATTGCTATTAGTGACAACACTTATTCATATTAGTGAAGCTACCAAACTTAGCACTTAGTTTCCTATACTCACTGAGCATTCTAGTGTAAACCAAGCTACAACAGTTTAGACCAAACTAAATAGTGTCTATCAATTGGATTCAAGCAATGTGAAGATTAGTAGTGTCTACTGAGCTTCACAGTGTCTACTGAGCAATCAGGTTGTATGATGGAAATTTAGTATAAACTAAGCATTGGAAGAATAAGTGTTTGCTAAGTGAAGCAAGGTAAACTCAGCATGCAATATCTACCAAGTGATACCACATCTACTAAGTCATGAGTGGTTATTGAGTTCAGAACTACTTCGAGTAATTAGTATGGACTAAGCTTTCACTTCTATCGAATGCATGATGATGCCAAGAAATATAGTGGATGCCGAGTGTCAGAAGATCACCAAGTGAGTTCAGTGAACTTGAGTCATTTACTATTGGGCCAACTTTGTAATGTGTTATTCACTTGTGTTTTGGTCGACCTTGAAATTTTGTAAATTGGAAAGGTATATATAAGAGTTGTATTGCAAGATATCAAATGTAGTAATATTATGTATGAAATATTGTAGAAGGTGCATGGCAAGGAAAATTAGCAGCATTCTAAGGTATTCAGTAAGGTCATCAAAGGAGAAAAAAGTCTTATCTATCACATAAGGTGATCAAGTGCTTAAGGATCTTATCAACAATTAGTTTTAAGCAGATCCATTGCTTCATCCTAACAGGTGAACCAGTTCTAAATATTTTAACAAGGTAGACTTAACAATCTTTATACAAATCTCTTAACTGAGTGCATACTTCATTGTATTTTTGTAAATCCTCTAACAAGGTGGACCTAGCAATCCTTTGTGCTCCTAACAGGGGAGATCACCTAAAGTGGTCAATGTAAGCCTTAACAAGCCAACTTTTTGTTACAGTAGTGAAGTTTTGTGGGTATCATCCCCACCCTAGTTTCACTTTCTATTTGGAAGGTTTCTAGGTCACCAAAACTTTGTGTTGTTATCTATAGAATGTTTTATCTTTTAGTACTTATGCATGCAGTAGTGTAAATGGATTTATAGTGATCATTTTACATACTTAATTATTGATTTTTTTTTTAAATTACTATTTCATTCCCCCTCTCAATAATTTACCAAGTCTTGAATATTTCCAACAATTGGTATCAGAGCATCGTGGTTCATAGGATAAAGTTAATCAACTTGAGCAAAGATCTAAAGGAAAAATGGAGATATTTAGACTAGACAAGGCAATGGAAAATGAAAAGCTAGATCTAGAGATGGCCATAGTTCAACTCAAGGAAGCAAAGGAACATCTTTCTAATTGAGGATTTTTCCCCTTCAAATAGTTCAAATGAAGCAAACAATGCAATCAAAGAACTCCTAGAAAGGAATGGATCCCTGCAAGAAGAAGTAAGGAAACTCAAAAGAGAACAAGAAATTCAATCAATCAGGCTATGTGAGATGTTGGAACAAAGAAACAAAGCACAAGAAGATTTGGAGGCCAGAAACAATGAAGAACAAAATCAATCCAATCAGAATGAAGACCTTATTGATCAAATCTTTGAAGAAAATCAAGAGATCAGGATTCTCAAAGCACAAAATGAAAGAATAAGGAATGATCTAAATTATTATAGAGAAATCAATGAAAGAATAATGAGAGAACTAAGATCTAAGAAGCAAATTAATGAAAAACTGAATAATAACCTAAATGTTGAAAAGAAAATCAATGAGAGAATGATGAAATCTCAAGAAGATATGAATCAATTAAATTAGAAAAATGAGCAAAATCTCCATAGGCAAAAAGGAAAAGCAGGACTTGGATATAAAGAAGAAGAAGGTGAATCTTCCAAGCAAGGTGCTAAGAGGAATAAAAAACCTACATGCAATCGTTGTGGGAAGATTGGTCATACATCAAAAAAATGTTGGAGCAATGGAAAAGCAAAATTCAATATAAAGTGCTACAACTACAATTTGCATGGTCACAAAGCCAATGAATGTAAGGAGAAACAAAAATTTGAAGGTAAATATCATAAATGCAGAAGGCATGGTCATAAGGAATCAGAATGCAAATCCAAATCATTCAATCCAACTGAACAACTTGTAAAGGAAATGTTAGGAGGGGAATACAATACCTAGTGCAGATGTCATTATTGTGGAGAATATGGACACACTGGCATAAATTGTGTAAGACATCACCTAAGAAAGAAGGATACTACTATAAGGTGTTCCACATGCACTGAACTCAGTTATATAGCTAAAAAATGTATGAACATAGGAAAAGTTAAAGATGAAAAGAAAGCAAGGGCTGACAACATCAGGAAATAAATGAAGCAAAAATGGATTCCTAAATCTACCAAGGAAACAAGCTCAAATCATGGAAATGAAGTCATTCAAGAAGTGGGTGACTCCATCCTCTCAAAATGAGTTTTTAAGGATAAATTGGAGCTATACTTATAGAGAAGATCATAAGTAGTTCCAAAAAATGCAAAGCATGGAAATGATCCAATTAGTATTTCAAATACACAAGGATCATAGAAATTTCATGTTTCATCAAGTTGCATTAGACTCCACCGAGCGAGGATAGTTAAAGTTCTTACTGAGCAAGGTTGGGAGTAGTGAAAATTTTGTTTGTTTGTTGAATTGATATTCTTTCCGAGTTAGGTTAGTGGATGATATTCTATCAAGCACTATGTCATTATGGCGCTAAGCATTTATGATTTTTTTTCAACAAAAGGGCGTAATCAACTTCATTCTTCATTGCATTCATAGAATTTGAAGAGCATAGCAATTTGAACAGTATTATAGTGTTTTCGAGTGATTTAGCAATGAAATCTTCACAAATTTCATTCAACTACCAAGCAATGATGGCATCTACTAGCAAAAGTAGCAAAAAATAAAAGAAGGGTTCTTAGATGCTAGTTAAGCGAGTTGAATGGAAGGCACCGAACTTCAAGATTGTTCCTGCCATTGCTGAATCTCTTGATCCTCATGGTGCTCAGTTTCAAATCCCACCAAAGGTACTCCTAATCAATGATATAACAACTAATTTTAAATGTACTATTTAGGAATTAGGGACATTAGAGATGGATAATGCCCTAGCTGAAATGTGTGTTGATGGAGTGTTAAAACCTTAGCATACACACTTCGAAACTAAATGATTAACCCATATCCCTCACTTGCCACTTAACTTCCAAGTGAAATGGATAAGATATATTTTGAGTCAGTTCCATAATGGTCAATTATGGTTGGAGCAACCTATTTTGATAACAAAGAAAATGATACATAGGGTCACAAGTCTCCCCATGTTAAGCAAAGCAAAGACAACCAAAATCCTAGGATGAGAGGAACTGCAAAAGAAAATTGTGCCGAATGGGATGGTAGAGGTTTGAAAATAAATAATGTCATTAACATAGAGCTTAGGTTTGGGATTCACATAATTGCACATAAGATCTATAGCTTGAGTTAGTTCAACAATGTTCCTTGTAAGGTAGTTGACCTAGCATACAAGGTTGTGAAGAAGAACCTTGAATATGACCTATCAGATGTGCTACTAAAGCAATAGAAAAAAAAAATTGGCAGTGTTAAAAATTCAAAGAACAATCCATTCAAATTCAGTTCATTGCTCACTTGTTTTTTCTTTTATGTTCAAAATTTTTTTCCATCCAAGGGAATTGTTGTATGGAGGAAAGACACCCCTGCTCTTTACTAGATAAATGAATTTATTGTAGAAATGGATCAAAATTTTGAAAGGATATTGGGTAACTATTTTGAGGTGTTTAAAGAGAAAATGAATAACAGATCCTAGATCCCACCCAAGCTTGTAGAAGACTACAAGGATGATATATGTTTTATGGTAGATTGTGATAGGGTATACATACAAGTAGTCATACCAAGAGTGGCATGGGAAAAATCACTACCTTATAAAATAAACATTGATGAAGAAAGAGACATCATTGAGGCACTGGTGAATGAGCTAGTTAATCCTAACCTTCATACATTTGGCACCTATGAAGAAGCCAAGAAGAGGATAGAGCTCAGTATTAAGATTCCTTAAGCTCTCAATAGAAGAAAGAAGATAGGGGCTAAATTGAAGATAGCTAAAGGTCCTCTTATGCTTACCAAGGGAAAGGGTGAGGATGAAGAGGAGGAATTTGATGATGACAAGGAAGAATTAAAAAAATAAGAGGAGCCACCAAGGAAGAAAGGTAAAGTGTTTATCACCAAACCTCAAAAGCAGCCAATTGCAGTGTTCACTAGAAGAACAAGGAAAGATAAGAAGGAAATTGAACCTATGTTTTTTTGATCTGCACCCACATTTGAGGAGAGAATGAAACAATTAAGAGCTATAGTAGGAATTAGCAACTTCAAGTCTCTCAAATATGAGACTCAGACTACAACTGAGTAGAAATAGATTGAGGATTTAGTCATGGAGAAGATAGGCATTTGGAAATAATCACCTACATATATGCAACCTCAAATCCATGCATATCTCTTTGCCAAAATCAAAGTTAGATAGGATAGCATGATACAAACTATCAAAGATATCTTTGAACAATAGTTGAGATAGATGGTACCAAATCTGATTGATGCTGAAGTAAAGAAGGAATTGCAAAAGAATGAAGATAGAATGATTCTAAAGCTTAAAACATGCTTCATACTAATGAAGAATATAGAATCAATGGTTAAGCATGCCTCAAATGTTTGGAGAGATGTATATCATCTCAAAAAACCATAAGAAGAAACAGTTGAAATCAAAGATGATGACAACAATGATGATGATGATGAAGACAACATTCCTTCAGTCAGTGTCACAATAGGAGAATTAAATTCCTTAATGGAAGAGAGGGAAGAAGAAGAAGAAAAGGAGGAAGAAGTAGTTGAGGAAGAAAAGGATGAGGATGACCTAGTAAGAATAGTAGCTGAAGCTATTGCATCTCTTCTTCACACTCCACCAAACACTGTTACATCTATGGAGATAGGTTCTACTAGTGAGATTGTGAGCACAACTATAACATCATTTTCTTAATCTTCACCAACCACCTCCCAGCTCCAAGTATCTACAATGGAAGTGTCAACCACTTCATCTACCGAGTTGATATTCACTTCTTTAGCTACCGAGTTAGCTCCCTTTGCCCCTACTACATTATCATGTATAGTAAGTGCCATAGTTTGTTCTACAATTTTGTCCTCATCAGTTTCAGTTAGTATTCTAGTTTTGTTTACATTAGGATTATTAGTATCTACTTCTACTTCAGCTACTTCATCCATTATAGATACTTCTATGGGTATTCTACTAAGTATTGCACCATTTTTGGGTAGTACTTCAGTTTTAGACTTGGTTAGCACTCCTATTGGTGTTCAATCCTTATACCCTATTCAATTTTTCACTTCTAGCCCTTCTATCTCCACCATTTTGTCTATTCCTAAGGTCAAACTAGTAATCATAAAAGTAGAACAAAGGAAACCATTGAAAATTCTGATCACTGGAAAAGAAATTGAAGAAGACATTGACCTCGACATAGAGATAGAAATTCCTAAGATTGACTTTGACACTGCCACTATAGAAGAAATGAGATTGGCTAGTCAACTCTTAGAGAAGAAAGCTAGGCAAAAACAATTAAGGTCTGAAAGGGACAAGGAATATAAAATAATTGGGAATGCCAAGAATATAATAATAGAGGCTATAGGTGTTGAAATGGATTTCACACAACACATTTTGATTCAATTAGAAGAGGCTATTCAGAATATAATGAGGACTCCTTTGGGAAAGATAAGCTAATATAAAAGGCTGAAAGAAAGTTTGATGACAAGGTTCTTGAGCACATTTCTAAAAAAATTGCAATCAAACAAGTTGAGTTATCAACATTTTTGGGTAATTTTGAAAATTCTTTTACCAGTGCATCATCACTCTTTTCCAAACTTTGTGATATCTTTGGGTTTACAAAAGAAATAAAGAAGAAGCTAAATAAGATTGATATTGATATGCAATCAAGTGCATGTAAGATGTAGATGGGCCCCTCCTCCAGCTCCTCTCATCACACTGATATCAGATATTTGGTAGATTTATAGGCAAAACTCCTTAGAGAAGAAGAAAGAATAAGAGAAAATTTGATTAACATCTAGAACATGGTCTTGCCCATAATGGACACAATGCAGAAACACATTGCTCATTACAAAACATTGGTCCAAGATCAGAACTTCTCAGTGGCTGAACATATGATCCAATTATCAGTAGAAGTTCAGGTAGGTCTCTCCACCTACCTAATTTTGCAAGAGAGTTGGGATAATACATTTTCCATCATTCTTAAGGTACATCAAGATTTTCTATCTCATTTTGGTGTAACCATATAGTCAGTATATATAGCCCTTTGGCATTATTGTCAAAAAGGGGGAGAGATATTAGTATAAGGTAAATGAGGAGAGATATCAATGAAAGGGGAAGATAGCACCCAATGGAGTTGGTATGTATGTATATATACATAAATATTTGTGTATATACATTATTTTTCATCAAGGAGATATATGTAGGAATGTATGTACATCAACTTAACAAAGATCAATTTTGAAAAATCAAAAAAATTTAGTAAGTCAAATTGTGTACATATGTTTTGGCTTATAAGTGTTTTTTCACTAATGCCAAAGTGGGAGATTGTTGGCATTAAGATATTATTGCCATTAGTGACAAAACTTAGTTTCCTATACTCATTGTTCCAGTATTAACCAAGCTACAACAATTTACACCAAAGTGAATAGTTTCTACCGAGTGGATTTAGGCAATGTGAAGATCAATAATGTTTAACGAGTTTCATAGTGTCGATCGAGTAGTCAGGTTGTATGATGGAAATTCAGTATAAACCAAGTGTTGGAAGAAGAAGTGTTTGTCGAGTGAAGCAAGGTAAACTCAATGTGCAATATCTACCGAGTGATACCACATCTATTAAGTCACCAGTGGTCACCGAGTTTAGAACTACTTCAAGTGATTAGTATGGATTGAGCTTTCACTTCTACCAAGTGCATGATGATGCTGAGTAATACAGTGGATGTTGAGTGTTAGAAGATCACCAAGTGAGTTCAGTGAACCTGAGTCATTTACTATTGGGCTAACTCTGTAATGTGTTATTCACTTGTGTATTGGCCAACCTTGTAGTTTTGTAAATTGGAAAGGTATATATAAGAGTTGTATTGCAAGATATAAAATGTAGTATTATTATGTATGAAATATTATGAAAAGTTCATGGGAAGGAATATCAACAGTAGTTTATGGTATTCAAGAAGGTCATAAAAGGAGGGGAAAAGCCTTATCTATCACATAATGTGATCAAGTGCGTAAGGATCTTATCAGCAATTAGTTGTAAGTAGATCCACTACTTCATCCTAATAGGTGAACCAATTCTAAATCCTTTAACAAGGTAGACTTAATAGTCTTTGTACAAAGCTCTTAACCTAGTGCATAATTCGTTGTATGTTTGTAAATCCTCTAACAAGGTTGATCTAGTAGTCCTTTGTGATCCTAATAGGGAAGATCACCAAAAATGGTCAATGTAACCCTTAATTGGCCAACTTTCTATTGGAGTAGTGAAATTTTGTGGGTATCATCCCCACCCCAATTTTACTTTCTATTTGGAAGGTTTATGGGTCACCAAAACTTTATGATATTATGTGTTGAATGTTTAATCTTTTAGTACTTATGCATGCAGTAGTGTAAATAGATTTATAGTGATCATTTTACATACTTAATTATTGAAAAGTTTTTGAAATTACTGATTCACTACCCACTCTCAGTAATTTACCAAGTCTTGAATATTTTGAACAGTAGGAATAACCCAAATACAACATTGAGTTTGAACTTCCCATGACCATGAGATTAAATCATAGATGAGAGAAATAACAAAGAATCAAGAAAATCCGATCATGAAGTGTAATTGTCCACTAGAATGATAGAAAGAGTAAGGGAAAGAGTGCACTAAGCTTTAAGAGATCAAATCAAAGAAAAATCAATCATGATAAGAATTTAAGAAGCATGGAGTGTGATCGAATTAAGGACACCCAAAAATGGTTGCAGATGAACAAATGAGTTCTCCTTAAAATATTTCCAACTCCTGCATGGATTACATTTACATCGTGCTAGATTAGCTACATCAGCAAGTCAACTAAATTCAACCATTCCTTCTACCATGTGGTCTCATGCCCTTGAAACTTTTTTCCACCTTACCCAACATTTTAACTATCTCATTAACCTATGCTTACATCTATTTATTGCTTCATAACCCTTTATCACCTTAGCTTTTTGACTACTATGACCTTTTGAACATCATAGAATTAGCCTTCTCACATCCTTATTGTAGTTTGGACCTAAAAATGCTCTAACCATGTGATGATGTGAAGCCATCCATTTTACCCTTGTTTCCCCTTCATGATGTTAATATTAGGTTGACATAAAATGTGTGTGACACTTTGACTATCATGAAGCTTAACTATTAGCATTAGTATTTGCATCGTTGTGACTTAAAACTTGACTGCAACCTAGACACCTACAATAGTGCAAAAACCACATAAATCTGACTATTCAATACCCCTCACAACTTCACAACCATTTATTTTAACTATAGATTAGACCTTTCAATGTTGTGAAAACAACCCTTTAACCATTGATAACTCTGTCACAACCTCTCGTCATTTCCTTCCACTAATTATTGCAACTCTATGATGACTACTAGACTGAATGCCATCACAACATCACAAATTAAGTTTATAACCTCAGTGTTAACCTATGATGGTTTGATCAATAGGTTTACATAGCTTTGTAGCCTAAACCAGGGTTTTCTTTGAACTTCTTGCGATAGTGCAGACAATATATTTTGCAACCTTGCCACCCTAACTCTAGGTAATCTTTGACCATTTGTGATGATGCAAAATCATAGAAGTTTGAACTATTGTAGTTAGCTTTTCCACTATCAAAACTTGAATCTAAATGTTAGCACTGATACCTATGAGGCTGCATTAAAATTGTGAAATTGAACATATCACACCTTTGCAGCCACTATAACAGTTGAGTCAGGAACTGAAGAAATAAAGCAAAGAAGGAGGAATCATATTATCACAACTTAAAATCTCTCATTCAATGTGAAGGAACAAAATACTTAGGGATATAATAAAGAGTCAATTTTTTATGTATCCCTAGTATGTTTGCATGGTAATCAGTGAATAATCTAATGAACATAGAAATGGCTATCACCCTGGATGTTCATGAGACTGGAAACATGGGAATTTTAGAAAGTTGGGGGCTAAGATGGTTAACATTTTTGGCAACTTAGAGGGTATGCTTGCCTGCTAGGGATGGACTAGTGGCCTTAAGCAATCCATTGGGCTATAGAGTCACATAAAATGTGACCCACTCTACAACAAAATTGTAACCTCTACAACTACAAAACTTCAAAAAAATTCTATCTCACAGAGATATAGCCAGTGCTTGTGCACTTATTGAAAATAGGAAAGCTACTTTATTGTGTATAGAAACCTCAACCTTATCTAGAAGCAAGGTTTAAGGTGAATTCCATTAACTAGAATTGGTAGAACATCACCATTAGGCCTGGGTAACTAAAAAAAATGGCTTCCTTACAATTGGTGATAACATATGGGCTACTCCACATAGCATTAAACTTGGAGTGTCTACCTGCTTTAGCTCTATCTGCATCCCACTTGAGAACAAGGTCTCCTTCTTTGAAAACTCTAGCTATAGCCTTCTTGTCAAAACTTCCTTTGACCTATTGCTAACATGCCTCAAGTGTATGCATAGATTCCTATCTCTTTTCTTCTAATTCAATTAGTTCTACCAACCTGACTATCATAACATCATACCCAACTAGCTCCATTTGATGAGCCATTTCAAGAGAGGGGAACCCAAGTGAAATAGGAAGCCTAGCTTTCTGTCAATATACCAACATAAAGGATGAGTTCCCAATTTATCTCTTGGGTGCAATTCTATCAGTCCATAGGGTAGTCCTCAATTTGACATGCCAACATCTCTAATTATCTTCAATCGTCCTCTTCATTATTTTTATGTGGTTCTTGTTGGAGGATTCAACCAAGTCATTCCCTTCGGGATAATAGTTTGAGGAAGTGTTCAAATATATTCCATGTTCAATAGCCCAAGAGAATATATGGGTTCTAATAAAATAATTGGCGTTATCTAATATGATAGTTTAAGGAACACTAAATTTGATCATTTTTCTATCAAAGAACTCAATCACTAAAGCCTCTATTACATATCTTAAAGCTACTACTTTTGTCCATCTCATCAATTATTTTGTGGTAGCAAAGATCCATTTGTGACTAGCATAGGGTGGGTTTATTGGACCAATGAAATCCAAACCCCATTGAGAAAAAGGTTGGTCTACCTAAATAGAATGAAGAGGGAGGGAAACCAATCTTTGCTTTCTTGAGAAGAATGCAAACTTCTCACATTTTTTTACCCACCAATGAGAATCATTGAATAGGGTCGGCCAATAATAACCAACCCTCATTATCTTCATTTTTGTAATGCTAGCTAAGAAATGCCCACCAATAGTGCTATCATGGAATTATTTTAACAACCTATTGGTTTGAACTATTTTGATACACCTCAATAGGATTCTATCAAAATCCTTTCTAAACAATATTCCATCCACCAAGACATAAGGAATAGACTGTAATCTGAATTGTCTTCTCTTGGCTTTGTCTAGGCTTTGGGGATATATTCCTTCTATCAATAGGGTAGTCATGTCATGAAACCAATCATTTTGATTTTAATTCTTTATTCATTTCTCACCTTGTATTAGGAGGGAAACCTCTTCATAAATCTTGAAAGATGAGGCCATCTGCTCACATAATCCTTTGCCTCTCACAAGTTTGGTGAACTTGATATCAATGTCATGATCCATGACCTTGGTGATCCACCTAGCTCTCTTTTCATTGATATCTACATTCAAAAGGAACTCCTTCACACTTGCATGTGAGACCAAGAGTTGGACCTTGTTATGAGATAGAAGATGTCTAAATTTTTTGAGAGACCTTACAATAGCAAGGACTTTCTTCTCTATATAGCTATATCTTCCCTCATAATCTTTAAGACCTTCACTAAAGAAAGCAATGGGATGCTCCAAATTATCTTCATTCAACTATTATAGAACAATAAATATACATGACTCTCCTCCAAGGGAGTAAATGATGAAATCTTTGTCATGTTGAAAAGAGTGGGAGATGATGCAATTGATTTCTTGATCTCCTCAAAATTGGGCTTCCCCTCCTTGGTCCAAGTGAACATCATATTATTTTTTAATATGGTTGTGAGAAGTTTCACCATGGAAGCTAGTTCGGGGATGAACCTTCTCATGAAGTTGATTCTACCAAGAAAACTATGCAATCCTTTCTTGTGGTTGGGGAGTGGGAGAGAGAGAATTGCCTCCACCCTTTTTGGATCTATTGCAAGGCTATCTCTTGATACGATGTGTCCTAGGAGCTATCCTTGGTTAGTGGAAAATATGCACTTTTTTGGGTTTAGAGATACACTCTACTCTTTGCATCTAAAGAAAACCTACCTCAAACTGTCAAAGTGATTTGCTACAAGTTTCAAAAAGATAATTATATCATCAAGATATACAAGTGCAAAATTTTCTAGCACACCTTTGAAGGCCATCTTCATTTCTTTTTGGAATGTAGCACCTGCATTGGTTAGTCCAAATGACATTTTAGAATAGGCATAACCACATTTGGTAGTGAAGGTTGTCTTATATCAGTTTTATTCTTGGACTAACACCTAGTTATAACCTAAAAAACCATCTAAGAAAGAAAACCTCTCTAAGCCACTAATCTTGGACATAATTAGTTCCATAGAAGGAAGGGGATGGTGGTCTTTAAGAGAAACCTTATTAAGATCCCTAAAATCTACACACAACCTAATTTCTCTATTCTTGTTTCTAACATGAACAAGATTAGATACCACAAAGAATTCTTAATAGGTAAAATGATATTAGCCTCTATGAGCTTAGATGATTATTTTCTCATTAATAGTTCAGTCTTAGGGTTGACTACCGTTTGTTTTTGTCTAACAGGCTTTGCATCATGGTTTAAACTAATAGTGTGCTGAAATAGGCTAGGGTCAAAACCCTTTAAGTCTTCATATGTCCAAGCAATAGCATCACTGAATTCTTGACATAAATTAATGAGAACTTCTTGTTCAGTCTAAGTGCATACCTTTCCCAAGTTAAGAGTCTCTCCATCAGCAAATCAAGTTTAAACGCTTGCTTCTTGCTTGATCACTAGAGTTGAATATGCCCTCTAAACTAACTAGACTTTTAGGAAAATTATTAGAATTAAGATTCATAATCTGATCTCCATACTAACTTTGCATCTTAGAGTGAATTTTAGCAGAGAACTCTGCTTCATTTACAAGAAATTAACAATTTGTAAATCAGAATCAAATAATTGTCAATTTTTGCAATTATCTGAGGCAACATGCCTTCAAGTCTGATCTATTTTTCCTTTACAACAGAAACATGTTCTGGTATGTCATAATGAGCACCAATTTTTACAAGCCTATTAAAATGTTTATTTTTATTGCTAGAAACACTCTAAATGTTGAATGCTTGGAAACACTCAAGAAAATCCCAAACTCTATGCTTGTATGACTTGAGAAGGTTATTCTTTGTGACATTCTTATTTATGATTTGATTGACAGCTAACTTGTTGTCCCCAAATAGTTTCAAGAGCTTTATTCCTCTTCTTTGTGCAAGTTGGAGATCTTGGATCAAGGCTTCATACTTGACCACATTATTAGTGCAGCTAAATTGGAGTCTATATGAAAAGTAATATTTCTCCAAACTAGGGGAACCAAGCATTACACCAACACCTAAACCATTTATATTCCTTGTGCCATGAAAGAACATGTTCCAAAATCTATTTGTGTCTTCTTTTACTTTTATGAGATTGGGAATAGAAACACCCTCCTTCAATATACAATAGGTGCCAAGATGTATGTCTAGAGCTTCCTATATTGGATCAATTTGAAAATAATTGGCCACACTCATCTAAAAGATAATTAGGTATCTATGTTATGGAAGTAACATGCTCATGTGTCATGCCTTTATCATCTATCTCATGAATTGTATAATTCATGTTTACAGGACTAGATGTATAGGTCTCAATGTGATTACGGGCTAGAGGTTTCGCGCTCAAAGAAAATTTTGTCCCATATCTTTTCCTTAAGAAAATATAGGACCAATCTAATACAATGTAACCACCTATGAATGTAGTGAATTCTCTAGAAAGATAGATGGTGAAATGTGGCTCAACTTCAGCCACTAATATGTCTTTGGTGATAGTAAAACTAGGGCAGGCATGCAATGCCTTTTCCACATTTTTTAGTGTTACACTATTTTGATAGAGCTACTATCTAATTAGAGTACATCCCTAACCATTTTCTCATACTTAATACCAATGTGGTCAAATATACATTTAGGCATTACTGAACTACTAGCTCTAGAATATATCATGCAATTATGAACTAGTTTGTCCCCTATAATCAAAGAGACACAAAAAGGAGGAGTCTTTCTTTTCTTACTTATATCTCCTTCTTTTGTTGGCTAAAATAGGCTTGTTGCACCACCTAAGTTATTTGAGCTATTTGACACCTCAATACTCTTTAACTCTTGTAACAACAACTCCAACTGTAATGATATAGTGATAACATCCCATACAGAAATATTAACACTAGTCCTCTTCATCTGATCTACTATGTTGAGAGAAGTGCTAACTACTTTGACTAGAGCCTTGGGGGCCACCAAGACTAATGACTAAAATTGAGAAGTCTGAGATTTAGTAGGCCCCTTGTTACTTAAATCATACTTTTTTTGGGGGGCATCATTTGATTGTGCGCTTGTAGCTAGAGTATGAGGGGAAACACTTAAAGTTGAAGCTTGATTTGTTGGAGGAGGAATATAATCCTCAGTAGCTCTTCTTTTTATTATAGTATTATGAGCTATAGCATCATAGTTATCATGGTTATCATGGTAGTGTTCCTTTAGCTGATGGTTTGTAAAAGAACAATCACCCTACTACTATAGATGAGAAACATCAGTAGGTTTACTAGCACTATATTGTTGTCCTAGTACTTGATCCTATATGGTTAGTGCTTGGGATGGTTCTATCTTATAGCACATACAATATTCATATGAAAAATTGCAAGAAGAAAAAATAATCTTGCTCTTGAGCAAGGTTGTTCTAAGGAACTAATGTTATTTTTGGATTTATGTTTGTATTTGTAGTAGAGGCATTACCCATAGGTCTATTTTGGTTGTGTGGAACAAAACCCTGACCCTAATTTGGTGGCTTATTATATGTGGGGTTTTGAAAGTGAGTTTGGAAAGGCCTAATATTTTGAACTTAATGCCTTTCCAAGGTCACCATCTTGTTGCACCATTGAGATGTTATCTTCTTGATTCCTTTGTTGATCTTGCAACTTCTTGTCTATATTTTGCATTAGGGCCTGCATCATGTCCTTCAATTCTCCTAACTCATTAGAGGATTTAGAGGCTATTTGGGTTATATCAAGGGGCTTTCTTGTGGATGTTTCCGGAATAGGGGTGCTTTAGGCCGATGAGTAGGCATGTTAGAAGAGAAAGACATTTGAGGCCTTAGAGATAACTTCCCTCCTTGAATCAAGATATTTTTTGCTCTTATGAAAATCTCATATGCAACTAGTAAAGTATCCCCTCCCATGGCTTGCAAGATAGTAGCAATATCACTATTGAAAGCTCTAAGGTAATGCAAGAAATCATTACCAGGGGAAGGTTTTACTACAATAGGTATTCTATCCCATGTCTTTTGAAATCTATAATTAAAATCTTTCATATATTCATGGGGTGCTATCTTAATGGTAGTTAGTTGTTCTAAAAGTGATAGGTGATCACTTTTATTCTCAAAATGTTTGCATAATCTTTCTCCTAACTCATCCTAGTTATTGATAGAATTATGTGAAAATCCTCTATACCATTGTAAGTCTTTTCCCTTTAATGATGAGGCTAAAAATCTAACTAAAAAATCATCCCATGTAATACCATGTATATTGTAGATGTTTAAAATTTCTTGAATATGTTATATAGGAGAAATGAAAGTTTCACTAGTAAAATTAGGTTGGCTCTTAAGAGTAGATACTGGGATATCATGTCTTTGGGCTACAATGAAAGGACTTCCACCATTAAAGGTACCAAACACCCAATTCTTAGGGAGATTAATGAGGAATAATGGTCTATTTAGATGAAAAGATGGTACCGTAGGTTGTGATATATCAAAATGAGGAGTAAAAAGATATCTAATAGGTATATGTGTTACTTCTAAACTCCTCACTGGTGATAGAGAGGGTCTACCTCTTTTTCTTCTAGGATTTGAAAAAGTAAGTTCAATATACTGAAAAGTGCATCTAGAAGATGCCTATGTTTTAGATTTGGGCATGAATTACAAAAATTCTAGTTTGGAAACCAAGATGTAGAAGTGGAGTCCCCAAGTGCTTGAAAGCAAGCCTCTTGAAGGCTTGAAATTCTATGAGAAACACTATTCCCTTAGCATAAGTTTAAGTCCTTTCTCAACACCAAAAAACTAGTAGACTTCTTAGTAAGCTTGAATATGGTCCCACAAGGCATGCCAAAATCTATGGACATGTAAGTTTGCACCCTTACTTAAGGTATGACCCTTAAGAGACCTCGTGTAACATGGAAACAATTGAGACATTAATTGTGAGATTGTGTCTCTAGAGAAGGCCAATTTACTTACTATAAGGATACACCTAACTATTTCTTGAGAGAAAAATGGAGAAAGAGATGCATAAAAATCAAACTATCTATCTTAACCTAGAGGGGATGATACACCAAATAGTATGTTGATCTACTTCTTCCTAATAACTACACTATAATCCAATAGACTTCATAAAAGATACCACTATCTATATTCTTTCAATCTTAATAGCATAGAGAAGTCAAGAAGATAACATAACCATAAAAGGAATGCACCAATTTCAATTAACATATTAGTTAATCAAAATGAACATAATCATATAGTATTACAATTTCAAAAATACATCCAAGAAAATGAGGTATAATCAAACTACACAAATTTGACTAGCTAAGAATGGAGATGATAGCTGCACTTTCTTATTGAATAAAAGCCCAGAGCATTGACAGAGAATATGTGCAAAAGACTAGAAAAGAGAGATCCTTTGAACAACAAAAAAACTTTCTTTTATGGGGTGTAGGCATAACCTAGATGCAATATTGAGTTTGAACTCCCCATGACCATGAGATTAGATCATAGATGAGAGCAATAACTAAGAAATAGAAGAAAATATGATCATGAAGCCATAGGAATGATAGAAATAGCAAGGGAAAGAGTGCACCCAACAATAAGAGATGAAATCAAAGAAAAATAGATAATGATAAGCATTAAAAAGCATGGAGTGTGTTGGCAGTGAGGACACTAAAAAATGGTTGCAGATGAACAAATCATTTCTCCTTAATCTTTCCAACTACTACATTGATTACATTTATGTCATGTTAGATCAGCTACATCGGCAAGTCAATTGAATTCAACCATTACTTCTACCACATGGCCTCATGCCCTTGAAACATTTCAATTGTTGGGTACATTTTTCTAATTGTATGTTGTCTTTAATATCACACAAATGTCATATTAGTTGTTAGGAAGTGTCTATTGAGCTCACTCTAGTGTCAAAGGAAATTATGCCAGAAAGCAGTGTTAACCAAGTTCCCATGGTTAACAAAGGAAAGTTGGTCAAACTTAGTATCAACTAAGTTCACTCAGTTACCAAAGGATCTGTGCAAGTTTGTAGTGTTTACTGAGCTTCTATTGGTTAACACAAGACATTATTTTAGGACCATTGTTTACTAAGAAGGGTCGACTTATGAAGAATTTAGTTATTTTGGCATATGAAGCTCAATTATTTCAAGTATTCATTCTAGCCGACTATGGTAATAATTATTGGTCATCATAATTTTTATTAAGCCAACTTGACAATTTAGATGATATAAATATAAGGTCAAGTTGTGATTTTCAGAGATATGCAAGTGTATTGATTGAATTAAGAAGAGAAGTGTGTGAGAAAAATTGAAGGATAAGCATATATCCTTGTGGAGAAGCAAAGTGATATTCAATTAGGAAGGATCAAGTATTTGTGCAGAACATAGATCTAGATTTAGCAATTTAGTTGCATCTCAATCAGGTCATTTCATTGTTGCTCTCTAACCATTGTAGTAGTGATCTAAAATCTCTTAATAGAGTTGGTTTGACAGCCAGTTTTAAATACTCTAATAGGGTGATAGTTTTATTGAATTTTTTTAAGACCTCTCACAAGGCCACTCCTAACAGGGTTATTAAATCACCTAACAAGGTCTCACCTAACAATGTGTTTTGTAACCTTCAACTAGGTTGGCTCCTAAATGGGCTCACTTAAAAAGAGCAAAAAATAATAACTAGTTATATTGGTGGTTTTTACCATATAGGGATTCCACATTAAATCTAGTGTCCCTTGTGTTCATTTCTTTCCTCTCATGTTTGCAAATTATTACTGTTAATGTTAAATCAACATTTTTCTATATGTTTACCAAGTGATAGCAGTAATTAGTTTTATTAGACATCTAAGGGATCTGTGGATTTATTTTTGTAGTAACTAATTCACCCCTCCCACCCCCCTCTCAATTACTCCATCTATATTTCCAAAAATTGGTATCAAAGCCTTAGGTGGTTTTAGGAAGGTTTCAAGGACCTAAGTTAAAGATCAAGATGTTTGTTAAGAGAGAGACTCCAAGGCTTAATAGAGATAACTTTTCAAGATGACAAGGACTCATGAGGCTTCATACCATCAGTGATTCAAGATGCAAATACCTTGATGCAAAATACAAAACTCCCATTGGTACATTATCTGTTGAAGATCTTGTTGAGAAAAAGAATCATAACATCATGATGATTGACATTGCATCTGCTCTTAGATATGAAGAATTTGATGAGGTCAAAGACTGTAAAATTTCTTTTCAATGTGGAAAAAACTCAAGGAAATTGATGGAGGTGATGAAAATGTAAGGAGAGCCAAAGCAGATAGTCTTAGAGGAAAATTTGATCCGATGAGAAAGAGAGAAGATGAAAATATTTCCAAATATGTGGAAAGAATCAAAGCCAGTGTCAGTGCAATTAGAGAATCTATAGGAGAAATCAGATAAGAAACTATTGTAAGTAAAATTATTAGAAATTTTCTTCCCATCTATGCAATTAGAGTATCTAGTATTCAAGAAGTGAGATGTGATTCAAGTAACAAGATAGGTTTGGATGCCCTAGTAGGAAGGTTGACAAATTTTGAGCTAGAAAACTTTGACAAATATGTTCCAACTTCTAAAAATATTGAGTTTGCATTTGAGGCCAAACTTTCACTCAAAGAAAAAGGAAAGAAGATTATTGAAGAAGATTATCTTTTCAATCATTATTTTGTCACTGATGTCAAACCTACTATTTTTTGGTAAGAAAACTACTTATAAGATTCAAGTATAGTCACTTAGTTGATTGATGAAGAGGATTTGATCAACAAGATGTAACAAAAAAACCTAGAGGATAGGTTGAGTTATGATTATGTAATGAAGTACAAAGATCAGTTACAACAGTTATGATATGATGAATTGATAATCTTCTTAAGGTTTCAAATGTTGGCTACACTTAGAAAGTTTAGAAGAACAAGTTACACAAAGTTTTTCTACCAAGCTCGAGTTGGTGGATAGTAGGTGCTGAGAAAAGTTAATACAAGCCAAGCAAAAAGTTAGTTGGAGCCAAGTAAAAGAAAATTCTAGTGGATGTCAAGCAAGATAGTTGATGTTGAGTAAATTTAGTTGATGCCAAGTGGTCAACTTTAATTGATGCTGAGTAATTTTATAGTCAATGCTGAGCAATACAGTGTGTGTCGAGCATCATAAGGATGATAATGCCAAGCTACTACATTATGTTAAAGATTGAAGATTCATTGAATCTAAGTTAACAAGTTTGTTTTATTAAAACTTTTGAATTAGGAGGAAGATAAGGTTGATGAGTTGGTGGCACAAAAATTTATGTAAAATATTTTTAGAAAAATTCAAAAGGATTCTAGGAGAAGTTTCTAGGAGAGATACAAGATATAGGGTAGATACATTGTATCCCACCTAATCCATCCAAACGCTAAAATGGACGTTGGAAAAAATTGGCAAAGTAACTTAATTTTTGATAAAAAAGAATATCTAGTAATGAAGCAAAGTAGTCATGTGCAAAAACCTTAGGAATAGAAGAAGTTAAAGGTTTTGATTCATCAAGTGACCCAAGAGAAGAATCTACAATGGCATGTTAAGCAAGAAGGCTTAAGGAGAAAAGTTCTTGAAGGATGAACAAGCTATCAGAGCCACAAATTATGAAAGCCAAGAAGAACGGAAGACTAACAAGAGATCTATAATATGCAAGAGAAGTTGTAAGTTATATCAAATCAAAGATCTACTATTACTCTCCAACAATTGTATTAGTGTAGGTAATGCCTTTGGGTTAAGGTTGACCTAACATTCATTTGTAAATCCTTTAATTGGGTGGCATTCCAAGTGAATGACCAAAAGTCCTCTAACAAGGCTTGCTTGTAATGGGGTGATCGAAATCCATTAACGAAGTAATATTTAACAGTGTGTATTGTAACCTTTAACAATGGTGGCCTTTCATAGGGCATCACTTTAGAACAGTGAAAAAGAGTGGCATGTTATTGGGTTTTTTTACCAAATTGGATATTCACATAAATCATTGTCTCAATTTTTTGTGATGAATCTGTTATGCTTCATGCTTTACATTTTTGCAAGTTAATTTGACAGTAACCTACAAGTTTTAGGGATTGCATAATCTTAACAGATGCATGCATGGGTATGAATATTTTATGGGTTCACTAAGCTATGAAAAGTTTTATTTATACATTTGGACCTTAGAAAACTGATTTACCCCCCCTAGTTATTCTAAAGAATTCCAACACATCTACATATATATTATATATACATCTATGCATATCTAGATGCATATATATGTATTTATATATGTATATGTATATGTATATATATATATATATGTATATGTATATGTATATGTATATATAGATATGTATATTTATATGTATATATATGTATATATATCCATATGCATATATACATGTACATAATATGTATATAATATATATTTATATCTATATGCATATACATATACATATATGCATGTATACAGATGGTATATATGTATGCACTTATATATGTATACAAATGGTATATATGTATGTATACAAGTGGTATATATATATATATATATATATATATAATGAAACAGAAAACATATAAAATAAAACAGAAAATGTATAAAATGAAACTAAAATCATTTAAAATGGGGAAATAAAGGGGAAAATCATATATTTTTTTATGTTTGATAATTTTGAATGCCCTCATTTGCATTGTGCTTCCAATCGAAACTCTCTATCTATAGCTCCACCAGGTTGAAAATGACTTGTGGGTTGTAGGAAATTCTTTACATTTCCATTTTTCTTAGTTTTGATCGAAACTAGTAAGCCGAAGGCTGGGGTTAACAAACCTCAATTGGGTTTTGCACTTTTGATCAGGAGTACATTGATAGTTCTAATTGAAACTACCAATTTAGTTTTGATCGAAAGTACATGGCACTAAGGCTTTGGATATAAAGCAGTATTTTTTTAGTTTGATAGAAACTAAATAGTTTCTATCGAAACTTTATAAAAACTTTCTATCAAAACTACTAAACCAAAAAAAATTAGTTGCACAATTTCAGAGGAATTTTATCCTCCAAAAAAGTGTAACCCACTATTCTAGGTTCACTCGATGCATAATAAGACTAAACACATTGCAATAAAGTATCATTTCTTGAGAGAATTGTTACAAGATAAGGAGGTAAGATTGGAATATGTGAATAAAAAAGAATAAATTGTAGAAATATTCACCAAGCTATTACCTCAGGATACTAAGCATTTGAAGATTAGCCAAGTTAATGTAGTATTATAAAGAGTAGATTGCATATGAATCAGTACATTAGGTACAAACTCCACTGAATGCTATCTTTGGCATGAGATGTCAAAGAGGGAGAGTTTTCTATCAATATCAAGAAATTTTGTGATTGTTAATGCTTTTGGCATGTGATGTCAAAAAGGGAGAGTTTTTTGTCAAGTTAGATGAAGAGTAAAGAAGGAGAGTTTGTTGATAGAGGAAGAAACTAGAATTAGAGTAATTAGAGAATCATTCTAAAGGGAGAGATTGATGTCAAAGGAATTACACATTGATAGAAAGAGTTCTCATAGATGAGAATCAGAATGAAACTAAGGGTATTATCTTTACTTTTATTTTTTATAAAATTTCATTGTGACATGTTGTTTTATCATCAATGCCAAAAAGGGAGATTATTGAAAACAATTGTTCAATTGTATATCATCTTTGATGTTACACAAAATGTCAAGTCTTTACTAATCAGTGCCTTTTGAGCTCATTTGGATGATGAAGATAATTTCCAGTTCCTACTAAGAAATCCAAAGATAATCAAGTTCAAAGTTAGTGTCTACCGAGTTCACTTAGCCACCAAAGAGAAGTTGGCATGGAACTAGTGTTAACCAAGCTCATTCAATTACAAAAAGGAATTTAGTTCAAGACGTAGTGTTAGCCAAGTTCACTTGGTTACCAAAGGATGTCTAAAGAAGGTCTCTTTTGAGTTAGTCCTGACTGAGTTAGGTTGGCTAACAAAGGATTTTTTTGAGTTAGTATATTTTTTTTGATGAATTTATTTGTTAAGTCTACCCAACTTAAGGGATGAATATTGACTATTTGAAAGTGTATTCAAGATGAATTGACAAGGTAAATAATATAAGGAAAAGTTGTGGGATTGAATTTAAGAATTATGGGATTGAAAAGATAAATAAAGGAAGAAAATTGGAAGGATATTAGAGTATCCTAAGTTGACCGAGCTGTAGAGTTTAATATGATCAAGAAGGATCAAGTAATCAAGTAATTGAACTAGAATAGAGATCTAAAATCAACAGGTCACTTGCATTAGCAATTAGGTCAAGTTATTTTTACTCTCTAATAATTGTAGTAGCAAATTAAAACTCCTAGCAAAGTTAGCTTAACAACTATTTGTCAAATCCTCTAACAAGGTGGCATTTCTAGATTAAAGTGTCTAAAGACATCTAACAAGGTCACTCCTAACAGAGTGATTGAAATCATTTAATAGGGTCACACCTAATAATGTGTTTTGAAACCTTTAATAGAGTTGGCTCCTAATAGCTCTCACTTTATAAGAGTGAAAAATAGTAACTAGCTATAATTGTTAGCTTTTCCAAATTGAGTTTCCATGTTGAATCTTGGTGTCACATGTGTTCATGTTATTTATTAAATGTTTTTGCAACTAAGTTAATTAAGGTTAATCACATTTAATATCATAAGTTCTACATGTTTTGTGTTAACCATTTAATAGTGTATATATTCAATATTAATCGAGTGTTTACTGAGAGACAATTATTCTTAGTGTAAACTGAGTTACTATATTAACCAAGCAATTTAGTGCTAACTGAGTTACAATGATATAATCAATAACATTTTGTTTTGAATTGCATTGACATCTTAAAGGGTTTTGGATTTGTTTTTCTGGTAAATGATTCACCCCTCCCCTCTCAATTACTCCTCGTATATTTCCAAAAACTATCCCATAAAGGAACTCGACTACTGAGGCCTTTGTTGCATCTCTCTAATATACTACCTTTGTCCATCTTGTGAAGTAGTCTATGGCTGCAAATATCCATTTTCCAAAACTAGAGGGTGGATTTATGGGACGAATGAAATCCAAACCCCATTGCACAAAAGGTTGATCAAATTGAATATGATGAAGAGGATGGGAAGCCAATCTCTTCTTCCATAAGAAGAAGGCATATTTCTCACACTTCCTCCCCCACTTGTGAGAATCATTGAATAAGGTTGGATAATAATAACCATCCTTCATTATCTTTATTTTTGTAATCCTACTCGAGAAATGACCTCTAGTAGGGCCATCATGGAATTATTTTAAAAGCCTACTGATCTGATCTATATTGATGCACCTAAGTAGGACTCCATTAGAATCCTTCCTAAATAATATTCCATCCATAAAACCATAATTAATAGACTTCAATTTAAATAGTTTTCTCTTAGCTCTATTTAGGCCTTGTGGATATCTTCCTTCTGCCAAGAAATTATTTATGTTATGTAGTCGATCATTCAGATTTTCATTATCTTCTGATTGCTCATCCTATGTTAAGTAGGTATCCTCCTTAGGTGTCTCACAAGATGAGACCATTTTCTCACAAAATCCTTTGCCTCTCACAAGCTTGGTGATTTTAATTTCAATGTCATATTCCATGACCTTGGTGATCTATCTAGTTGTTGTTTCATTGATTTCCTCATTTAAAACAAATTCTTTTACACATGAATGTGGAACCAAGAGCTAGACCCTATTATGGGATAGTAGATGTATAAAATTTTTGATAGCCCTTACAACAAGAAGAAATTACTTATCTACATAGTTATATCTTCTCTCATAGTCTTTTAAGTGCTTCATTAAATAAAGTAATGAGATGCTCCAAATTCTCTCCATTTAACTGTGTTAAAATAGTTGATATTCTTCATTCTCCTCCAATAAAATAGAGCATGAAATCCCTATCAAAGTTGGTATTGACAAGAGTTGGAGCTGATGCAATTAATTTCTTGATCATTTCAAAGCTATTCTTTCCTTCCTTGGTCCAAGTAAACATCATATTCTTCTTCAACATGGTTGTAAGAGGCTTCACCATAGAAAGAAGATCAGGGATAAACCTTCTCACAAAGTTTATTATTCCAAGAAAAATCTACAAAAATTTCTTATGTCTTGGAGGTGGGAGAGAGGGAATTTCTTCTACCCATTATAGATCTATTGTTAGTCCATCTCTTGAGACAATGTGTCCCATGAGCTTTCCTTGATCAGTAGAAAACACACACTTTATTAGATTTAGAGACACACCTACCTCAAATAATCAAAATGATCTTTTGCATGCTTTGAATAGATAGTTATACCATCAAGATATATCAAAACAAAGTTTCTAGCACACCCTTAAAATCCATCTGTATTTCTTTTGAAATGTACCACCTTTATTGGTTAGTCCAAATGGAATTTTACAATAGGCATACACACCCTATTTAGTGGTGAAGGTTGTCTTGTATATGTCTGACTCTTGGACTAAAACTTGGTTATATCCTACAAAACCATCTAAGATGGAAAATCTCTTCAAACCACTAACCTTGGATTGAATTTGTTCCATGGAAGGAAAGGGATGGAAGCTATAAGCATTGCAATCCATACTTTGAACTGAGTTTAGTTGAAGAAGGATTCAGACAAGACTCCCTATGAACTGTGTTATGGATACAAACCTAATGTAGGTTACCTAATAGTTTTTGGAAGTAAATGCTATATCTTGAAAGATTCTAGAAAAAGCAAGTTTTATTTAAAAGGTAATGAAGGTATATTTCTAGGATACTCTTGCAAAATCAAGGCATACAAATGTTTGAATTTTTCTACTCATAGAATCATAGAAAGTGCATGTGTGGGAATTGATGAGTTTGCAAAAAAGGCTAAAGAAGAAAGCAATAAAGAACCAAAAGACTAGGAATATTTGTTTACTATGAATCTGACACTTTTTCAAGCATATTTGATGACAAGGAGACTTCATCTACCAAGCCTAGTGTAGTTACTGAGTTGCAAGTAGGTTAGACTAAGTCACAAGGACCTAAGTTATAGTCTGAAGCTATCGAGTTAATGCCTACTGAGTCTGAAGAATGTGAGCAATAAAAAAATCAACTTGGGTCTCAAGTTGAAATTCAAGAAGAAGATAATGCAATTCATTTAAAAGGAAAGGAAGCTATATTGGCCAAGTATGTCAAAAGGCATCATACACTTGATCAGATTATTGGAGATAAATTAGAAGGTACTATGGCAAGAAGTGAGCTGAAAGGAACATGTTTACTTGCTAAATTTGAACCTAGAAATGTTAAAGATGCATTGGAAAATGAGAGTTGGATTGAGGGTATGAATGAAGAAATAGAACAAAAAGAAAAGAACAAAACCTAGACTCTTGTACCTACGCCTAAAGATAAGAATCTGATTGGAACAAAAATGGGTATTCAAGAATAAGTTGAGTGAAGATGGTAAGGTATCAAGAAACAAAGCTAGATTGGTATGTAAAGTCTACTCTCAAGAAGAAGGCATTGATTATGGTGAAATGTTTGCTCCTGTTGCAAGATTGGAAGGTGTCAGGACCTTACTTGCATATGCAGCACATAAAGGATTTAAAGTATATTAGATGGATGTTAAATCTGCATTACTCAATGGTATTCTTGATGAAGAAGTATACATTGAACAACTAGAAGGTTTTTTTGATCTAGATAAAAGGGACATAGTTTGCAAATTACACAAAGCTTTGTATGGTCTAAAACAAGCTCCTAGAACATGGTATGAAAGATTACATAACTACCTTATATAGATTGGTTTTTAGAGAACTAATGATAATAGTAGTTTGTACATCAAGGATGGACCAGATAACAAGATCGTATTGGTAGAGATATTTGTGGATGGCACTTTATTTGTAGGGAATGATGATCTATGTAAAAAAATTTCAAAGGAAATGAAAAAAGAGTTTGAAATGTCTATGTTTGGTGAGATTAAATTCTTTGTTGGATTACAGATACAACAGAGCAAGAATGGTATCTACATTACTCAATCTAAGTACATCAAGGAGATACTCAAGAAGTTTGGTATGGAAGATTCAAAACTAGTTGGAACTACCATGTGTATTGAAATGAAGCTTACCAAAGATGATGATTCTAAAGAGGTAGATCAAACCTTATATAGATCAATGATTGGGAAATTATAGTGTGTAGTTCATACAAGACTTGATATTGCTCTAGAAGTTGGTATAGTGGCAAGATTCTTGGCAAAACCTAAAGAAAATCATATGATGGCAATTAAAAGAATCTTGAGATATTTAAAAGGCACAAAAGACTATGGTTTATGGTATAAACTTGGAGGAAATATGGACCTAAAGGTGTTCATTGATGTTGATTGCGAAGGAATATTGATGACAAAAAAAGCACAAGAGGTGGAGCATTCTTTCTTAGCAAAAGGTTGGTATCTTGGACAAGCAAGAAGCAAAATTGCACATTCCAATCCACGACTGAAGCAGAAGATGTTGCAGTAGTAGTGAATTGTTATAACATTGTTTAGTTTAAAAAGTTATTGTAAGATATGAAGGTTGAGATCAAGGAACTAATTGTCATGTTTTTTGATAACACCAGCGCCATTAACATATCAAAGAACCTAGTGATGCATTCCAAAACTAAGCACATTGCTATAAAATATCATTTTGTTAGAGAATTGGTGTAGGACAAAGAAATCAGATTGGAATATGTCCATACAAAAGAATAGATTGCAGACATATTTACCAAGACATTACCTAAGGATACATTCTTGTATCTAAGAGGTAAGCTATGGGTTATTCCCCTATCTGAAGCTCACTAAATGAAGTTTTAGTGATGCATCAACAAGATCCTAGTTGAAGATCAATTAGTTGATGCAACATAGTTAAGAGAACATTACATATGAATCAGTACTCAAGGTACATTGATACTAATTTGGTATGTGGTGTCTTTGGCATGTGTTGTCAAAGAGGGAGAGTTTACTGTCATATCTTTCTAAAAAAAAATTTAGAGGGAGAATTTTTCAAGAGATAAAGTATATGTAATTCCTTCTCAAAGGGAGATTACTGCATGAAGAAGAATTTTTTGTTATAAAGTCTAAGAGGGAAAAAATTTCTATAAGAGAAAGTCTTGTTCTCAAATTTCATTATGCTATGACATGTTGTGTTGACATCAATGCCAAAGAGGGATATTGTTGCATACAATTGTCTAATTGTGTGTTGTCTTTGATGTCACACAAATGTCATATCATTTGTCAAGTAGTGTCTACTAAGCTCACTCAGGTGTCAAAGGAAATTATGGAAGAAAGCAGTGTTAACTGAGTTCCCATGGTTAATGAAGGAAAGTTGGTCAAAGTTGGTATTAATTGAGTTCACTCAGTTACCAAAGGATTTGTGCAAGTTCATATTGTTAACCAAGCTTCTTTTGGTTAACACAGGAAATCATTTCAAGACCATTTTTTATCGAGTAGGGTGGGATTATGAAGAATTTTGTTATTTTGGCATATGAAGCTTAATTACTTCAAGTATTGGTTCTAGCCAACTACAATAATAATTATTGGTCATTTTAATTTGTATTGAGCTGACTTGACCATCTAGATGATATAAATATAAGATCAAGTTGTGATTTTTAGAGAAATGCAAGTTTATTGATTGAATTAAGAAGGGAAGTGTGTGAGAAAACTTGAAGGATAAGTAGATATGCTTGTGGAGCAGAAAAGTAATATTCAATTAGGAAGGATCAATTGTTTGAGTAGAATAGAGATCTAGATTCAATAATTTAGTTGCATCTCAATTAGGTCATTTCATTGTTACTCTCTAACCATTGTAGTAGTGATCTAAAATCTCTTTAAAAAGTTGGTTTGACATCTAATTGTAAATCCTCTAATAGGGTGGTGGTTTCATTGAATTTTTTTAAGACCTCTCACAAGGCCACTCCTAATAGGGTGACTAAATCCTCTAACAAGGTCACACCTAACAGCGTGTTTTTTAACCTTTAACCAAGTTGGCTCCTAATAGGGCTCACTTTAGAAGAGTGAAAAATAGTAACTTGTTACATTGGTGATTTTTCCTATATTGAGTTTCAACATTAAATTTGATGTCTCTTGTGTTCATTTCCTTTCTCTCATGTTTGTGAATTATTATTATTAATGTCAAATCAACATTTTTCTATATGTTTACCTAGTGACAGTAGTAATTAGTTTTATTAGACATCTAAGGGATCTGTGGATTTGTTTTTTTAGTAACTGATTCACCCCCCCTCTCAATTACTCCATCTATATTTCCAACATTCACCACCTCACCCAACATTCTACCTATCTTGTTGACCTATGCTTACATCTATTTGCAACTTCACAACCCTTTATCATCTTAACTCTCTAACAACTGTGACCTTGCAAACATCATAGAATTGTCCTTCTTGCATCCTCACCATAATTTGGACCTAATAACCCTCTAACCACATGATGATGCGAAACCATCCATTTTACCATTGTTTCCCCATCATGACCTTACTTAGTTTGACATAAAATACGTGTGACACTAGGACTATCATGAACGTTAACTGTTAGCATTACCATTCCCATTGTCATGATTTAAAAATTGACTATAGCTTAGACACCTGAGATAGTGTGAAGATGACATAAAATTGACTATTTGATACCCCTCATAGCTTCATAACCATTTATTTAAACTATAGATTAGAGCTTTAGAAGTTGTGGAAACAACCCTTTAATCATTGATTACTCTATCGTGACCTCTCACCACTTCCTTTCACTAGCTGTTGTAGCTATGCGATGACCACCAAAATAACTACCATCACACCATCAAAACTTTAGTTTATAACCTCAGTTTTAACTTCCAATGGTGTGATAAATAGGTTTACAGACTTTGTGAGCTAAAATAGGGCTTACTCTAAACTTCATGTGATAGTGTGAACAATGTATTTTGTAACCTCCCCACTCTGACTTTGGGTAATCTTTGACCACTTGAAATGATGCAAAAACACATAAATTTGAATTGTTGTAGTTAGCTTTCACACTATCAAAACTTGAATCTAAATGTTACCACTAATGGTTGTGAGGCCCCACTAGCCATGAAATTGACCATATCACACCTTTGCAGCCCCTATGATATGTAAGTCATAAATTGGAGTGATAGAGAAATGAAGGAAGAATCACATCATTGCAATCTAAAATATCTCATTTGATGCAAAGGAATGGAAGACTTAGGGATATAAGGAAGAGTCAAAGTTTTACATATCCCTAATATGTTTGCATGGCAATTAATGAATAATCTAATGAATGCAAACATGGCTATCACCCTTGATATTTATGAACTTGGCGACATGGACATTTTAGAAACGAGGGGGGGCTAAAATGGTTAACAAGATTTTTAACTATGCAACCTTCAATATATGCTCAAAAAAATTATACAATCAATGCATATATCCATTGGGAATTTATCCACAAATTTGATGCTACTATTGACATTATAGGCATGTTTTTTATTAGTGACACACATTTATTCAAACATATAGTATCTACTAAGATTATTGTATAGTTAACAACATTGACTAAGCATTTCAAGCTTTACAAAGTTTTATAGTTTCTATTGAATTCAAGGAACAATATTCAATTTGCACCGATCAGTTTCTACCATAAGGATGATCAGTAGTGTACATCTAGCTTCATAAGGTTTACCGAGTTCCTTAATGCAAAATGAGTTGTGCAGTGCTTACCAAGTTCATAGTTACAATGATGTGAATCTAGCATTGACCAAGCCACTCAGTGTCAACCAAGTAATTTAGTTTGTACCAAGCTCATTGTGATAGCATTAACTGAGCTATGTAGTGTGAGTCAAGTGATTTAGTTTATATGCCAAGTTTTACATTATTCACTGAGCCATCAATGCAAACCAAGTCTAAACTACTTGGAAGTGATCAATATGGATTGAGCTTCTATGTATACTAAATGCATGACAATGTAGAGAATTGACAGTGGATGCCGAGTATTAGAACATCACTGAGCTAATCTTCAGAACTAAAGTTCTTGTAGTTGAGTTGACTTTGTGTATTTTGTGTAAACATGTATTGTAACCAACTTTGTTGATTTGTAAATTGGATTGGTATATATATAATGTATTGTATCACATCTAACAAGATATATAGATGAAATGTAACTAGAAGAGAAGAGCAGAAATGCTAAATACAAAGGCTACAATAGTATAAGGAGTAGCAGATATTTATCTATCATAGCAAGGTTATTATTACACTCAAAGTAATCTCATTCAAAAAACCAAGTTGTAGATCAGAGATCAGCTACTATTCATCCTAACAGGTGGATTAGTTAAATCCTTTCACAAGGTAGACTAAATAGTCTTTTGTAAATCTCTTTATTGAGTGCATACTTCATTATATGTTTGTAAATCCTTTTGCAAGGTGAACCTAGTAGTCCTTCTTTCTCCTAACATGGAAAATCATTAAAAGTGATCATTGTAAGGCTTAATAGACCAAATTTATACCACAATACTAAAGCTTGTGGGTATCATCCCCACCCCAGTTTTACTTTCTATTTGGAAGGTTTTTGGGTCACCATATTGTTTGTCAAAGTGTTATGAATGTTTTATTGCATTTAGTTTTTCATTCATGCAATTAGATTAGATTCACATGAAGGATTTATTGGTGTAATCAAGGATTAAGTTTTATTAGTTACTAATTAACCCCTCCCCTCTCAATAACTTAGCCTATCATATATATTTCCAACAATTGCTATCAGAGCATTGTGATTCTTAGAGAAAAGTTTAACAACTTGAGCAAAGGTCAGAGGCTATGGAAGTATTCAGACTTAACAAAGCTATTGAAAATGAAAAGTTGGATTTGGAAATAGCTATTGGTAAACTCAAAAAAAAAGGAGAAATTCTCTCAATCATGGAAAAGAAGAAAAGATCTTGCAATCCAGATGAATGACCAACTCTACATTGAAAAAAGAATTGAAGATATCCATTCAAAAAGCAATTTAGGTGAACCTAATGAAGCAATCAAAGAACTACTAGAAAGGAATGGTTCAATTCAAGAAGAAGTTAGGAAACTAAAAAGAGAGAAAGAAATCTAGTCAATAGGATTGTGTGAAGTCATGGAAGAGAAAAACAAGACAAAAGAAGAGATAGAAGGAAAGAACAATGAAATTCAGCATCTATCTCTTTAGCAAGAAGACTTCATTGATCAGCTTACCAATGAAAATGAAGAAATTATGAATCTAAGATCAGAAAATGAAATATTTCAAAATGATCTAAACACTAAAAGGAAAATCAATGAGAGGATGATGAAATCTCAAGCAGACATGGATAAAAAAAAATGAGCAAATTCAATATAGACAAAAAGGAAAAGAAAGAATTGGATATACATAAGAAGGTGAATCATCCAAGAAAGGACCTCAAAAGAATCAAAGACCTACTTGCAGTCACTATGGTAAGATAGGTCATATATCAAACAAATGTTGGAGCAATGGGAAAGCTAAATTTAATGGAAAATGCTACAGTTGCAATCAACATGGTCATAGAGCTAATGGATGAAAAGAGAAACCTAATTTTGAAGGAAAATGTCACAAATTTAAGAAGCATGGTATTGGGATTGGGCATATAAACTTTAGGAAGCATTAAGGGCATACAGACAACATGGGAAACTAAAATAGGTTTTACTCCTTTTGAATTAGTCTATGGGAAAGCCGATGTAATGCTAGTTGAATTTGAACACTAAACACCTCAGAATGCATTGGAAGTAAAAATTATCTCAATGATGCACAAAGAGAATTAATCCTACAACTTAATGGACTTGATGAATACATGAAGTCTACTTTACACAATACATAATTAATTCAAAAGTAGCTCAAGAAATGACACAACAAGTTCATAAAGGATATGCAGTTCATTATGGGTGACTGGGCACTACTTTATGATTCTTGCTACCAGCATAATCCTAGAAAATTTCAAACCAAATGGTTAGGATCATATGAAATAGAAGTAGTATATGACAATGGCAATGTAAAACTATCCACTAGACATTTTGTGAGGTTAAAACTTCTAGTTAATGGACGCAAACTTAAAGTCTACAACAAACCCCAAACTAAGGAGGAATTCTTACAATAGTTCAATTTTGAGGAACGTCCTAAAACTAAGGAAAATGAGTCTTCCATTCAACATGCCATACATCTTTGACTCTAATCAAAGCACACAATAAATCCACCTCACCTTCTCGATAATAAATCCATCTCACCTTCTCTCTTTACCACCTTTCCACCTCATCCTTACTTAACATCTAGGTATGTGACAAAAAATAATTTATCAAATATAATTTAAAGTTAGTACCATGTGTTCATATATATTATTCATTTTATTTAATTTCATAGATTAAGTCTTTCATGCATATATCATTAGGTGGGGTGGGGGGTGGGATTGTATGCCAATTCTATTTATGCACATATTATTTTAATTCTGCATGATAAGTTGATATGTGGTACTTTGTATTATCATTAAAAGATATGCCATATCATATGTTTAAAACTATTAGAATGACATGACACTTACTCTCCCTTAGAAAAGGTACACAAATGATACATTTATGGAATTGAAAGGACAAGAGTAAGTGAGTAATTTTAATGATCAAATGACATTAGGTTATGGCATGATCAAAAGATAACATTCATTTTCTTAAAATATTCCATTTATTTTGTATTTTCCATCACTTTCAAAGGAAAAACTTCAAAAACAAATTACTCTACAAATTGTAAAAACTAGTTCCCTGCCAAATTGTGCTATGATTTTGTTTTGGGGAAGTAGTTTAAAATCTAATATTTTTAGGGAATAGACATGGAAGGTGACTTGATATAACATGAACCAATAATTCATGATAGTATCCTTCAAGATAATAATTTTCATCCATTATTTGAAAATCAAGAATAGCTGTAGTATTTTCTAAAGATCATAGCATGAGATGATGAAGTTGAATTCTAGTTTATAAATTCCTTAAGAAATGGGGTAGCCATAGTGAAAGGGATTAGAGTGGAGTGAAATGAAGACATAATTGATAAGGTCTTTGGGTTGACTTAGGAAGGGAAAATTTTTAAAGAAGACTTAGACCCATGATCAACAAGAGCACAATTCATTATACACACCAAAAGGTCATTGGAAATAGATAGAAAGTAAGGCACAAGATGGATATTTGTACAAGAGACATATGATCAAGGTTTCCTTTAAATTATGCAATATGTTACCTATGAAAGGAGGCATCAATGGTTACATGGAATTCATTTCAATCTTCTCAACTTCTTACAACATGACAATAGGCTGATGGATCTCCCATATTTTCTATTCAATATATTAAAGAAGAGAGCCACTTTTGTTCAAGTAGGTAAACCCAATTTAGTCTCAAATCATTATTTCATTAAATTATTAGTTGAAAGGGCTTTGGGAAAAGATTCTACCATTTCATAAAATGATTTCCTATTAATGTATAACTATTTTGCAACATTTGGAGGGCCTATAGGTTTGGGGATAGGAAGAAGGGTTGCTATATCAACTAGCACTACTAAAATTGTAGAAGAAACCATATCCTCTGATCCTTTTGAGAGCCCTAGGTCATCTAGACAAAGGAAGAAGAAAAAGGTAGAAAAATTAACATCTTTTTCTAGCACAAGGAAGGGTAAGGAAAAACTTGTTTATGAGGAAAACCCTACTTCACCTCAACCTCAATTTGGTGTTAAAACCAAGTTATCTACAAATAGGGTTGAGAAAAGATCCATTTAGGAAACTATAGGAAGAAACATTGATCAACCAAAGGAGTCAACGGATATTAAAGGTAAGAATGTCACTTCTTCACCTCTTGTTAAAAGATAGAAACCCCGAAAAGGAATTCCTACAACACTTGTTGAAGGATAATCTTCAAGGAAGAAAAAGGTGTCGAAAACATTTTTTTGAAACATATGTGAGGAAGAGTGAATGAATTTATAAGAGTTCCATTCTGGTAGATACCCATGTTGATAGGACTTCCTATGTAGATGTCTCTAAGGTTGAGAAATAAATTTGTGATTGCAATAGAGTGAAAGTAATAGGAAAATATTGATAAGATTTGTAACAAAATTCCAGTTGGTTTCAAATGGATGAAGATATTGTTTACATTAAGGATGATAGTAGTGGTAATGACCTTGTCCAAGGTAATTTTGTGTTTTGTGGAAAAGGAAGAGGTCCTCATGTTGTCTATGAATCTTCTAATGACACTATTTTTGTTTCTTATAATGAGAAAGAAGTACCCCTACATGATGATCTTCAAAATATTGATGAGATTTATCCTACAATTAACAAAAACATTGTTGATCAAGTTTTGGATCATATGATTAAAAAAAGATTAGAAACATTAGTTTAGGAAGAAAATAAAATAGAAGTAAAAAATTCACCACAAAAGTCATCAAAATATAACCCTGAAAGAGTCTTAGTCTTATGGAAAGGGAATCCAGCTAATAACCCCAAAATAGACAAGCCTATAATTGACAAATCAAACTATATTGTTGGATCTAGGTGGATTGATATTAACAATAAGGGACTAATGCCTCCACCATATTTTTCCACACTACTAGTAGTAGGAATAAGTTGATATCAATATTTTTAAATAGAAAAGGCTATTCAACTAGAGGAGAAAAATAAGATGCAATAGATTATTAATAATCAACAAAGAGATTTGTTGGGCCAAGAAGAAAAGATCACAATTCTTGAGGATAAGGTTACTCAATTGATTGCATTAATTCTTGGACTTCTTTAGTGTCAACCACCAGCACAAGTGTATACTCTATTTCTTAGAGAACATATGTTGAATTATAAGATGACTATATTTTTTCAAGGTGTTAATCCTTCTTTGAATACACCTGATGAATTTTATCATGCATTCCAACAATCTTTTGCATCTATTAAGAATTTATTGTGTGAACTATATATGCACAATTTAGTACTTCCAGATAATAGGGAATAGAATCCTTTGATGTATGTAGGAGACATTCAACTTAGAGAATTCATGTCTTGGTCCTAGAATGAGATTACTAGAGAAAATCAGGCTAGGCTATACAAGGAAGAAGAGGAGTTAGCACCATTGTATCTCATGACTGAAGCAAAGGATCTAAGACCCTATTATTATGATTTGTGAAGGTTGAAGTTATTGAAAAAGGAGAAGAAAATATTAAACCTCTTAGAAATGATGCTTATTCAAAATTCAAAGAAATGCAGAAAAGGGAGCTAAAGGAAGTAGACAAATAAACTATTTAGAGATGGATAAGATTTCCCCATGACTTGCAGGTTCAAGAACCACATGCTCTTGAGAATTATATTACAGGAAGTAAAAGGGTCCTTGGTATGTGGTGTTGGGATAGATTAGGGAATTTTTTTAGATTCCACTAAGATTCTAACCTTCTTTGATGCATCCACTCTTGGGTGTTCATGAAGATTTGAATTAACATGATATGGCTACTAAGGTATAGATTTGGGAACAAGTAAAAGATTCCAAGGGATACTATTGGAGTTGGTAAAAATGAGGATCAAGACCCAACATTGTAGAGGATTCCATAATGAGATCCAAGTTTAGGAACTATATACTTGCTGGAGGACTAACAAGCCCTTAAGTTAGGGGGAATGATGGGACCATGAAATAACATAATTTTTATAGGTTTTATGTGTACTAGATGTTGGAATATTCAAATGTGGAAAGAGTACTTATGAGAGGGGGGGAGGGGGGGGTGAATCAGAAGTACTAAAATTTTTCCTATAAAACTTTTATGTGGAAATAAATTGCATGCATGTAAATACATTAAGTAAACATGAAACTAACACATGCATCAATAACACATAACACCTGAAATTGGTAACCCAGAAACCCTCTAGGAATAAGAAGGTAAAACTGGGGTGGGGATGATACCCACAAAAATTACTGCAGCAATATTGTTTAACCACTTCTGATGGTTTGCCCTGTTAAAGGCTTTACACTGTGTCAATAGTGACCTGGTTAGAGGATTTACAAACACTTAACATGAAGTGTCACCCTGTTAAAGGATTTAATCACCTATCTCTAAGATCAATGAAATAGCTGTTAAGCTAACCTATCACCATAGGATTTCCATGCTAATACAATGGCTAGAAAGTATTAGTAAAATGAACCTGATAGTTTACAATCCTTGATTGTTGAATGCTGGCTCTGTTCTGCTTCGTCTGATCTTGATCCTTTGTGATCTGATATCTTTCGCTTCTGAAAATAGTATATCAACCACTCTATATCTTCTCCTCTATATCATCATCTTCATCATCTCCTTCTCTATCATGTCTTCTCTATGAGATATCCTCTTCCTTATAAAGACATTCAATGATTTAGGGTTAGGTCTGGATCTACGATCCATATTCAATCTTCATTTCTGCTTAATACTTATCTTTTCCTAATTGGTTGCATGCCTTTATCATTTTTCTTATTGGCTACATGCAAATTACATAAGAAATATAAAAGATTTGATCTGATCATTAAATACTTCGATATTTCCTTATGTCAGCTGTAAAGACTGTTTTCATCATAGTTTGTGCGATTCCAAACTCTTATGCTGATATCCTGGATTAGTCGACTCCTGAAATATTTTTGTTGCTCGGCACATGTTATTCTACTGAGTTACTCGGCACTTACACAAAACTGTGTTACTCAGCATCTAAACTTTACTCGGCACTTACACTTTACTCGGCACCTACACTTTACTCGACATTTACAGTTTACTCGGCACCTACACTTTACTCGGCATTTACACTTTACTCGACACCTACACTTTACTCGGCACCTAAACTTTACTTGGCATCTATTGCACTCAGCACCTATTCTTGATCTTGGTTAAGTGTATTGACACTCAGTTGTCAAATTTATTCTTTAAGCTAACAATCTCCCTCTTTGACATGAGTGGCAAAAACACTTAACCCATGTGACTCAGTAATTAATCGTTCATTCAAACTTTGCTTCCCAAAATTTGCTTTCTCCCCCAAAATTCCAAAATTTGCTTATCTCTGCTATCTCCCTGTCAAAATTTCAAAATTGGCTATCTCTGCTATCTCCCCCTTTTATTATACTTACTCCCCCTTTTATTATACTTATCATTTCATTCCTGTACTATCATTTCATTCCTATACTCAACTTCTTTCTTTAATTACTTATTCTCCCCCTTTTTTGACACTTATGTCAAGGGTCTTTACAATGAAATGCCATATTTGGCCAAAAATGTGCTATTTACTTCAAGGAGTATCTTCAGAGTTGCATCCCAATTTGCTAATGCAACATCTAATGTCTTATGCTGGATGGCAATCTCTGCTGCTAGGTGTACAAGTCCATCAAATGAAGAAAGATTGGGGTCTTTCCTGAGGACTGTCTCTGCATTGATTTGCTCCTTATGAAGTAATCCCAAATGAGGAGTAATTGATGATTGCATTTGTATCAATTTGGCTTTTGTAGTCACCTCCTCTGCTGCCAAAATGGCTAGCTCTCTTTGTGTGTGAAGCGATTGGACAAAATGCTTCTCACTCTGAGCTGGATCTGTAGGGAGTTGCATACTAGAAGTTTTCAGATTGCTTTCCAAACTCAGTATTTTCTGGCTAGTGTCTTGTGTGAATGTTGAAAAATCACACAACTTGTTATATAGGGAAAAGATGTTTCCTAGTACAATTTTAACTGTTGTAACTTTCTTTGCCAGTTCTTCTTGTGCTAGTGCTATATCACTGGATATTTTACTGTTTACTTTTCCTTGGAACTTCTTTTCTGACCATTCAAGTAATTTTACATTTGTTTCTTGGTCTTCATTAGTTACCTGGTCAACTATATCAGAAAGTTGTTCCATGATTGGTCTTGAATCATCTGGAGATTGTAAGCAAAAAGCTTCCATGAATATGTCCTTAATTTCATTCAATGTATGCTTATGCTTGTATTCCTTTCTTAGTGCTTCTTGTCTCCTTCTTTTGTCTAGTGCACTCTGAATTTCATTAATCTTTTCTTCTGTAAGAGTGCTAGATTCATAATATGGGATTTTAATTTCTTCATCAAGCTCAGGAACTCCATAGTGAAGTCTCCTGACTGCTTTTGATGAACTCGAGCCTGGTGTTCTGATTTTTAGCTGTAATCCATCTGTGCTCAGCTACTGAAGAGTTTGTGTTGGAGTACCAGATTTGCGTAATGCAACCAATGTTTGTATTGTAGTCTCCTCCTTTTTTTGTGTCTCTTTTTCTTCAGCTTGAGTATCCCCTTTTTGAATGCTAGATGGGGTTGAACTTGGTGGCTGTTCAAATTTTTCTTTTGTTTCCCCTGATGCTGTACTTGGCACTTGGAGTGTATGAGTACTTATACTTGGTGAAGGTGGTGGTGGAAGGAATAGAATACCAGTAGTTTGTGTGATCAAAGGTGGCATTTGTGCTTTTACCCTTGCTTTTGCTTTGACTTCTGGATTCTGTAATTCATCAACACTGACCAATATAGGATTTGAACTTAATTTTGCTACTAAAATGATTGGTCAAGGATTTCCAAATCCTTTGTAGTTAATGGATTGATGTTTTGAACTGAAATTTCTGTAACATCCTTTATTTTTATGAAATCTGCAGGTGTGATGGTGGCATGAGGAGGACTAGGAGGAGATACCTGTATGTCTTGCATACTTTGATCTTGTGGCTCAACTGTATCTTTCTCTTCCTCTTTCTCCTCATTGAGTGCCTCTCCTTCCTTTTCTCCTTTACTCTCCTTCTCCACTAGTTTCTTCTCTTTTATTTCTGATGCTCCCTTTTCTTTTATCTTGGCAATTGCTTTTGCCTTATATTCCTCATTATATACATCTTCAATCTTCTTGTAAACTATTTTCCACAATCTTGTGGATTTGGTAACTACCTCTTCAATTTTATTCTGTAGAATACTGAATGCTCTATACTTGGGAGTGAATCTGTTATTATGCCTTTTTATGGCATTTATTATTTTATCTCTAGTCAAATCAGGAAACAATCTTGCCAATGTTGACTCCCTTATTTCTTTTTCCATTTGTAAACAAAAATTCCATTTATCCTCTATGATTGTATACAGTTCTCTCGGCATAGAGTCATCTAATTCTAGAGGTGTGTGCTTATATTCAGCCATCATAGCATACACAGACTCCTCTAATTTATTTTTCTCTCCTTTGGTGAGCTTAGAAAAATTTAGATTCTTTAATCCTTTCAAATCATGATTTCTAATTTCTATACATAATTTATCAACATCAATCTGGGGTATTTGTCTTACCTCTTGAGATTGACTGTTGTCTTCTGACTTTGTTTCCTCCTCATCTGTTTCAGGCTGGGGAATGAACATCCTCTTCTTTGACTCAGCAGTAGTCTTCTTTGAGTCTTTCTTCTTCCCTTTAGCCTCTTCTTTTTCTTTTTGAGTTGTGGCCCTTGTGGTTGGTCTTTTTGGTGCTGGGGCAGCTACTTTCCTCCCCTTGGATTTAGGAGTAGATGGAGTTGTGGTCTTTTTCTTGACTGGTGCTTCCTTGGCTACTTCAACCTCAACACTTTCCTCTTTGTCTCCTTCTAACCCTTGAGTCTGATCCTGAAGTTTGTCTTCTTCTTCTTCTTCAATGACTTCTTCTTCTTCTTTTTTTAATGTCATCTCCTTCTTCTTCTGCTGTCCCTTCTTCTTCTACACCAAACTTTCTTTTGATTTGTCTTACCATTTTCTCTTTCTTCTTTACTGCTGAAGCAGTCTTCAACTCTGTTATTATCTTTGATTTGACAAGATCATAAGTTCCAAAGATTTTTTCATTTTTGTCTACTTCTTCTGCAAGTAAGGCTGTTATTGCTGCAGAGGCTTGATCAGCATCAAGTTCATATCCTAGTGGCCTAAGCCATCTTATTCTAGGTATAACTGCTTGCACATAAGTATAATCTATATCTACAAGAAAGAAAATATCTTTTTCATATTTCTCAGTCATTGAAACTAGAATTCTCATTCTTTGTTTCATGGACTTTTTGAAGTCCTCAAAATAACCAGTCATTTGGGCATCAAAATTTTCACCCATCTGTTCAATGTATCCACTAATTTGTTCAACAATTGTTTTGTCTAGATTCCATTTAACTTTCCCTATAGAAGGAAATTCTTTCATCAGATAGAAAAAAATACATATCAAAACTGATCCAAATTTACATTGAGCTCCTTTGCTCTTCCTTATAGCTCCTAGATTTTCACTAATCTGTTGAAACATGAGCTCTACCAAATCATAAGTGTGATCCCTTTTTATTATCTTGTATGCAACATCAACTGCTATACAAGGTACACTATTTAATCTTCTTGATTGATAGAATTTGTGTGAAATAATTCTTACAGCAAAGTCTAGTAGAGGATCAGTGATTGTGTCGATAGTCATCCCTCTATTGTTCCATTTTGCACCTGTATTTCTCTCAATTACTTCCCTTTTGTCACTTCGCAGGGTCTTTGGCCGATCTAGGGTTGGAATACCAGTAACCCTATGAACAATTTTCTTGGTGAATTTTACTGGCCCTAACTCTAACCAAAAAGCTCCGTTATGTATTCGGCTCAAAACTATTCGTACCCATTCTGTTTTGAAGACAGTCAAAAATGCTAGGGTTTTGGTTAATCCTTTTCTTTCTACAATGGAAAACTCATTTTTCAGTACTTTATTTTCACATAATTTATCATATGCATTATGAATTTCTAAGTCTCCTATGGCACCAATTTTACAATTGTAGCATCTGCGAACATCTTCTAGCATAACAACTTTATCCGAAATAACTGATAATGCACCTGCAGGATCATTATTGTATGCTACTTCAGGTATGGGCTTAAATTCAGGTTGTTTTACTTCGTTTCTGACCAACTAAACTTCATGGCTTTCTAAATCCTTGGTGGTTCCTGACCCGGACGCCATTGTTTTCCAAACTAGGGTTTTATAATTCAAACAAGTTTGTGAGACCTATGTAGCTCGACACTTAAGAGAAATACCTTGAATCGACGAGATCATTGTTGGAATCTTTCACGAATTGCTTCTAAACTTTTCTTGATCTTCTCCACTCCTTTTTCGGCTTTGCTTCTTGATCGCGATGTGAAAAACTGATTGAAATCGTGATAATATACCCTGATTTCATCGCATTAAATGCTCAACTGCCAACTCGGCTTCTGAAGAAATTTCAACCTAACTCGAAGTCTACTAAATTTCCTTTCTACTCGGCTTCCATTAGAGTTTTTTTTTAAAAAAAACTCGACATCGGTTATCAGCTCAGTCACTATTGGGAGCTCGGCATCTGTTTTGAGTTTTGACTCAATATCCAAAGGTAGCTCGGCATCAACATTTAGTTTTCTTCTTGACATCTTGTTTCATGTAGATTTATACTTTGAATTGATTCTTTGTCCTGATGTCTGATATAACTTTGTATATCAGTCCCATACACTTCTCATGCTTAGTTTGATGAAGTGTGATCACTTGACCCATTGGGTGAAGTGATCCCTTCACTTGATGTTTTGCACTCATCTCTCTTTTTCCAAGTCTTGTTCATTTGCCCCCTTATCTTTTCAATATCAATCTTTTCTTTGCCTTTATTCTCTTCAGACTTGGGTGCCTTTGATCTTGTAGGACAATTTTTGCTGATATGACCAGTTTTCAGACAACTAAAACATGTGGTTTGGTTCAACCATCTTTTGTAGTTCCCTCTGAAATGTGTTCTTATGTAGTTATGTGGTGTATGTCCATATTCTTGACAATAATGACAACTGTACCTGGTATTGTAATCCCAATGATGATGACTTTCTTTTCCTTCTATTTTTGCTGGTTGATTTGATGTCCACATAGGTTCTGATCTGCATTCAAATGCCCTATGTCCATACTTATTGCAATTATAAAAATATCCATCAAATCTCTAAGTCCTTGTGAAATTGGATCTGCAATCTTGTGTCATATGTCCTTGCATGTTGCACTTGTGACAGAAACTCTTACTCTTGGGTGTGTTTGGTTGATTGAATCTTCTGCTCCTACACACATTAGCAGTATGTCCCTTCTTATTACAATAATGACAAGTGGGTTTAGTATTCTTACCTTTGTCACTTCTTTTTTCAGCACTTTTTGATGATTCTCCAACTTCAGTGCTATTGTAACCAAGTCCTGATGTATCATGGGCAGATCTTGGAGTTTTCAGCAACTGTTCAAAATACTTGATGGCTTCACTTGACTTGTTGAGATTTTCTGCGACCTCTTTTTCTCTGTTCAATTCATTCTGCATTTGTTCATTCTGCATCTTCAGAGTAGAGATCTCAATGTCCTTCACATTGAGTTCATGATGAAGGTTCATCATTTGAGCAAGTGTATCCATCTGCATGTTTGAGATCCTTGTTAGTTCAGTACATTTTTCTTCAAGTCTATTTGCAAGATTCCTTTTGTCATTTTCCATCATGACCTTATCATCAACTGCTCTTTTCTTTTGTTCTATAATTTCACATATCATTATGGCCTGTGATTCATGTTCCATCTTGAGAGATCTAATCTCTTCTGCTTGAATTTTGTTTTTCTCCATCAGTTCTGCTATTGCTGCATCAAACTCTTTGGTATCTCTGTTGGAAAATATGTTGGTGGTATCAATTTCCTTGTAGTGTATATCATTCTCAGCTATGGCTAGATCTTTCCTTTTTTTTAATGAGTTTCTCAAATTGATTCTAAATTCCTCCAAGCTATGCAGAGCAAGTTGCACATCTATCACCTGATTTTCAATGATCTTTCCAAGTTTGAAAGCTTCCATCTCTAGATCTTTTCCTCTAAGCTGTTAAACTTTTCCTTATGAGAACCTGGTAACGCTCTGATACCAATTGTTGGAATATTCAAATGTGGAAAGAGTACTTATGAGAGGGGGGGGGGGGGGGGGGTGAATCAGAAGTACTAGAATTTTTCCTATAAAACTTTTATGTGGAAATAAATTGCATGCATGTAAATACATTAAGTAAACATGAAACTAACACATGCATCAATAACACATAACACCTGAAATTGGTAACCCAGAAACCCTCCAGGAATAAGAAGGTAAAACTGGGGTGGGGATGATACCCACAAAAATTACTGCAGCAATATTGTTTAACCACTTCTGATGGTTTGCCCTGTTAAAGGCTTTACACTGTGTCAATAGTGACCTGGTTAGAGGATTTACAAACACTTAACATGAAGTGTCACCCTGTTAAAGGATTTAATCACCTATCTCTAGGATCAATGAAATAGTTGTTAAGCTAACCTATCACCATAGGATTTCCATGCTAATACAATGGCTAGAAAGTATTAGGTAAAATGAACCTGATAGTTTACAATCCTTGATTGCTGAATGCTGGCTCTATTCTGCTTCGTCTGATCTTGATCCTTTGTGATCTAATATCTTTTGCTTCTGAAAATAGTATATCAACCACTCTATATCTTCTCCTCTATATCATCATCTTCATCATCTCCTTCTCTATCATGTCTTCTCTAGGAGATATCGTCTTCCTTATAAAGACATTCGAGGATTTAGGGTTAGGTCTAGATCTATGATCCATATTCAATCTTCATTTCCACTTAATACTTATCTTTTGTTGATTGGTTGCATGCCTTTATCATTTTTCTTATTGGCTACATGCAAATTACATAGGAAATATAAAAGATTCGATCTGATCATTAAATCCTTCGAGATTTCCTTATGTCGGCTGTAAAGACTATTTTCATCATAGTTTGTGCGATTCCAAACTCTTATGCTGATATCCTGGATTAGTCGGCTCCTGAAATATTTCTGTTGCTCGGCACATGCTGTTCTACTGAGTTACTCGACACTTACACAAAACTGTGTTACTCGGCATCTAAACTTTACTCGGCACTTACACTTTACTCGGCACCTACACTTTACTCGGCATTTACACTTTACTCAGCACCTACACTTTACTCGGCATTTACACTTTACTCGGCACCTACACTTTACTCGGCACCTAAAATTTACTCGGCATCTATTGCACTCGGCACCTATTCTTGATCTTGGTTAAGTGTATTGACACTCAGTTGTCAAATTTATTCTTTAAGCTAACACTAGAATGATATTTTCCTTTTAAGTTTGAAGAATTTATATTATATATTCTATATAAACCTCTAAGTACTATAATTTTATATGGTTTTAGGACATCATGGTTTCATGGATATAATGCTATGATTAAATATTATGAGGTAAATGAGGTTATATGTGTATAATGGTAGATATAATTCTTTCTCCTTTCAAACTTTTAATGGGTAGGTTCTTGTAGCCAAGTACTATCAACAAGGATTGGTCTATATGTGCATTTAATACTTTCTATGAGTTATTGAAATGGGTATGTGTTTTAGGATATTACATGTGTACAAATCTCTTGTAGGAATAAGTCAAATGAAGGAGCACAAGAAAATGAAGTAATGACAAGATCATGCAACGTCTTTTAACCAATGGTGTAAGTGAAGATTAAGTTAACACAACTAACAAGCTACTCATGCAAATCTAGAAATTGTGATGTGCTATATTTGTCGAATACATGTCCAATTGAGAAAGATGTGTTTCATATTGCTTAATTTATGATGTTATTGAATCCTCATTTTTTGAGGCTAGATCTTAGAAAGTCAATTTTCTTTAGGTGTTACAAATAAGTTATTAAATCAGGCCCCTAGATAGTTAAGAAGTGATTGTAACTTGCAACAACATTTAATATACAACCTTCTATTTTTAGTTTGTATTGTTCATGATTTCATATTAATAAAATTGACATTGTTATTCTTTAGCATTTTGTCTTGAATTTGTAATCATTCAATCATCCAAGGGGGGCCTAGTTGGTAAGATCTATTTACATCATTCTAGGATTAAGTACGATTTTTGTTGCTCCTATAGCCATTAGTAAAGTAAGCATTAGTTGTTCCTATAGCAAAGGAGAACAATGTATAATCATGTTTTTATTTAAATTCATGTACCTTATATTAAGTTTTCTTAAATATGCAATTAGATTTGGTATTTTATTTCATTCTTTTCTCCATCGGTTAGAAATGACAATTAAGAAGGTTTCAGGCATATACTTTGCAGAAATCATTTCAAGCATACATCCTTGGTTAATAAAGTAAATGAGTGTAATGAAGTATTTTGGATTCAACCAACAAAAAGCTACAACAAGAACAATTTACAAAACATATATGCAATTATTTCATTTTCATACCACATCAAAAAAGGGAAAAATAAATGCATAAGTATCTTTCATGGAAACAACACCAACCTTCCTCCAAAGATAATGGAAACATAAAATTTAATAAGAGTCCCTTTCACTTCTTTAGCTTCTCCAATCTCTAAAATCTAGAAGTCTCTAAAACTAGAGAGTGGGTGAAAAGCCACAAAGTTTGAAATTATTGTTTAAAAAGCCTCCAAATTCCTACTCAACTACTCATTATAAATGTGAGAACTTCTTTCCTCCACCTAAGTCTCCCTTCTTTAATGCAAGTTCAACCAAATATGTGGATAAGAAGGAAATTTGGCTATGCCCATTTCAATATTTGCAACTCTTGGTAAATAGAATATTTCAAGGGAAATAAAAGTGATTAATGCATGAAGGAGATGGAAATTAAAGTTCTAATTAATTGTACTAACATATAGTAAGTTATTTGCATTAAAATAACACTCTAGGAACAGTTTAAAAGCTTCTAAAGTCACCCTAAAATCTGAATTCTAAATTCATCTAATAGAAGCTTCATGTGACTATAATATGAAAATGAATTTGACTTCGACATCCTAATTGGTTTAGTCATAGGTTAGGTGCCTCTTAATGGCATCCTAATTTGATATGTCACTATACGCATATCTACTGTGAGTGTTAAGTGACACCATAAAACATAATTCACATTATAAATGATATATCAAATTTTAAAAATGAATCTAATCTATCAACACATTCAAATTATATTTACAAAATAAAATACATAATAACAAGGTTTAAATCTCTTCAATAGATCAAACCTTGGCATTCACAATTTGCATATAGGTTCAAAATTGGTTGACTTTTTACCATGGTTATTTTCCTGCACACAAAAATTCACATATGAATAGTTCAAGAAAAATTTACACACACACATAGATATACATACATACATACATACATACATACATACATAAATACATACATATATGTTGGGTGACCCTGTGCAACATAGAAACAATATCAAAAGAGTGGGACTTTGTAATTAGAGATTAAATCTCTAGAGAAGGCTAACTTCCTCATAATCTAGGTGCACCCAAGTAGGACTTAGAAGGAAAAGGGAGAAGGAAACATAAATTGAAATGTTGAAGGGGAAAATGTGTTGATGCACCAAATAGATTGCTCATATACTTCTTCTAATCATTGTACTACAACTTGATAGATTTTAGTAGACATACCATTATTTGTATCCTTTTAACCTTAACACCCTAGGAAAGCCAAAAGATAACATAACCATACAAGGAACAAATGAATTCACTTAATATATTAGTTAAATGAAATGAACATAATAATAAGGTGTTGCAATTGTCAAAATACATCCAAAAAATTGAGGCATAAGAGATTGCAAAAAATTTAATTGGGTGAGAATGGATGTAATAGTAGTAATTTCTTTTGAATAAGAGGGAAAAGTATTCATAGAGAAGAAATATACAAAAAATTAGAGAAAAGAGTTCCTAAGAAGAACAAAAATACTTGCCTTTATGGGGTGCAAGTATAACCCATATACAACCTCGAGTTCAAACTCTAACAACAATGGAGTTAAGGTTGCAATGTACATAATAAATAAAGAATTAGAAAGAAATCTAATTTCCATTATCACTTGATTCATGGAAGTGACAAGAAGGGCTAAAGAAAGCATTTGGTAGCTGAAAGGATCATCATTCCTTGCAAAATCATTGAATAAGCATGGAGGGGCACCAACATTAGTGTTACAAGCTTCAAGAGTCCATTCTACATTAAATGAGTAGTCCTTACAATGTGTCATGGTTGTAAGAAATGAATTAGTATCATTGTCAAAAAATGTGGGGTAGAATAACATGAGATGTTAACTTGCTACAAAAATATAAAGTTGACCTACACGAAAAAGATGAGATCTACCCCAAAAAATGACTATCTCCGATTTAGATCTCTTCAATTGAATTAAATAGCTTAGATGCTATAAGAAAATTCCCAACATGGGACCAAAACATGATCATCAATCAATATTTTCTTCATATCAAATGGATGGTAGGGATGAAGCAAAGAATCTCCCAAAGATGCATCTAAATCCAATGGATGTTGTATCTTCACAAAAGGCCCAAATAATGATGTGAAAATATGAGCATTGCTGGATTAAAAGCAACCCAGAAAGAAACATATCTATCACATGGCACAAATATATTGGTCAACACATTCCCCAATGCATAATGGAGGAGGTAGCAACAATTTGTGATTTCACAGAGACCAAAAGGCAAGTCTTTTGACATAGCATATTTTTCTATTTCGAAAAGATAATTAAAGTCATTCTTTGAAATGGAAAAAAATGGTTAACAAAAAATGTTAACCCCTATAGCCTCACATATTAACCTATAACTCAACAAATGATGAAACTGAGTTCACTAAGTCAAAGAAGAGACCAAGCAAATTGGAAAAATGAACAAACTAAGCCAAAACCGAGTTATTTGGATGAAGAATAAATCAAGCTAACTCAGTCAATTAAGAACCTGAGCTAACTTGGTAAAAGAAGGAACTAGATAACACGAAATGTTAGCCACCAAACTTTAGCTTGTTAACCCACTACAAAGAAAACAACCCATTGAAGATCTCTTTGATTGGTTATTAATGTTGGGCTAAATGGGGGAAAAAATGGTCAACATTCTTAGCAACTCAATGAGATGCTTTCATACTAAGAATAGATCAATGGCCTTAATAAATCCAATGGGCATAGATTCACTAGCAAGAAATGGCACACTATCCCACCTACAACTTCAAAAAATCTATAACCAACAAAAAAAAAGCTCTAGGGAGCTCCGAAAAGCTTAGGACAACTCAAGAAAAGAAAAAATTGTATTCGTGCACTTCTTGTAAAGCAAGAAAAATTAATCTAATATGTACATAGAACCTTTAACCTCCTCTAGAAGTAAGGTTTAAGGTGAATCTCATTGACTAGGACTAGAATAACTTCACCATCGGGCCTAGATGGTTAAAAACAAGGTATTTTTTAGTGGCTAATATTCATTAATTGGATAAGTTTAGACATTTTTGGATATTAATTTGGATAATTATTTAAGATTTAAAGAAACCTAAAGTGCCACATTTTTATAAAATTTAGCATTACAATATTTAAAACCATTCAATATTTTATTTAATTTAAAAAATTAAACTCAAAGATTCGCCACAATATTCGGTACATGATTATATATGATTCACCTAAATATTATATAGTATTGGAGAAATTATAAATATTTCACGAAGAAATATCATAACTATTAGTTACTTTAGGGATATATCACCAATATTTATTTTTCACTATTTAATTAAAATAAAATGTAATGATCTTCATAATATTTCATAAGGTAAAAAATGTTAAATTTTGATTTGTAATTTTTCATGGTGATTAATGAGCTTCCTATTATTATTGAGATTCACTAATTTTTTGTACACAAAAATTATGATTCAAAAATAATCGCCAACATAAATAATATTTAAAATTAAAAAATTGAGAGATTAGCCAAAATAAATAAATTTGTTTTTTAAAATAATGGAAGATTTGCCAATATTTTATATCTTTATTTAGAGGTAAGTTTCTGAATGTTTACCCTAGCTGAAAAGCATTGGCTTCTTTGCAGTTGGTGATAATATATGGGCCACTCCACATAACATCAAATTTTGAATATCTACATGTTTTAGCTCTATCAGTATCCCAGTTGAGGAAAAGGTCTCCTTCCTTGAAGATTCTAACCACAACCTTCTTTTCAAAGCTTCATTTGACCTACTACTAATGTGCCTCAAGTGTATGTATAGTTTGTTATATTTTCTCATCCAGCTGCATTATTTTAGCTAGCCTGACTATCATTGCATCATTCTTAACTAGCTCCAATTGATGAGCTAGTTCAAGAGAGAGGAACTCAAGTGAAATGGGAAGCCTTTCTTCCCTTCCATATACTAGCATGAAGGGTGAGTTTCCAATTTCTCTCTTGGGTGTACATCTAACAGCCCAAAGAGAAGTCCTCAACTTTGTATGCCAACAAATTTGATTATCTTCAATTATCATGTTTATCATTCTGATGAGGTTCTTGTTGGAGGACTCAACCAAGACATTTCTTTGGGGATAATAATTTGAGAAAGTGCTCAAATATATTCCATGTTCAATAGCCCAAGAGAATATATGATTTCCAACAGAAGACTTGGCATTATTTGATATGATAGTTGAAGGAACACCAAACCTAGTCACTATTGTTAAAAATAATTATTCAATTGTATATTTTCTTTGATGTCACTCAAAATGTCAAGTCTTTAACACTAAGTGTCTATTTCTCTCACTTAGGAAATGAAGACAATTTCTAGTATCTACTAAGCATTATAGAGATAATGAAGTTTAGAGTCAATGTCTATCAGGTTCACTTGGGTACCAAAGAGAAGTTGGCATAAAAGTAGTGTTAGCTAAGCTAGCTTAGTTATGAAAAGTAATTTTGTTCAAGATGCATTGTTAATGGAGTTCACTCGATTACCAAAGAAAGTTTGAAGAAAGTATTTTTTTGAGTTAGTATTGATCGAGCTAGGTTAGCTAAACGAAGGATTTTCTTGAGTCACCATATTTAGTTTGATAAATTTATATATTAAGTCTAACCAACTTAAGAGATAAATATAGACTATTTAAAAGTGTATTCAGGCTAACTTGACAAGGTAAATGATATAAGTATAAGGTTAAGTTGTTGGATTAAATGTAAGAAGCATGGGATTGAAAATATAAATCAAGAAAGAAAATATGAAAGATATCAAAGTATCTTGAAATAACTGAGCTACATAGTTTAATCTGATCAAGGAGAATCAAGTAATCAAGCAAGAACATAGATCTAAAATCAGTAATTTAGTTGCATCGGCAATTAGTTCAAGTCATTGTTACCCTCTAATAATTGTACTAGTGAATCAAATCTCCTAGAAGAGTTAGCTTAACAACTATTTTCCAAATCCTCTAACATGGTGACATTTATAGATTGAAGTGCCTAAAGACCTCTAACAAGGCCACTCCTAATAGGGTGATCTAAATCCTTTAATAGGGTTGGCTCTTAATAGGGCTCACTTTAGAAGAGTGAAAAATAATATCTAGTTGTAATTGGTGGCTTTCCCAAATTTGGTTTCTACATTAAATCTTGGTGTCACATGTGTTCATGTTATTTTCTTTAGGCTTTTGCAACTAAGTTAATTAAGGTTAATCACATTTAATATCATAAGATCTACATGTTAAGTATTAACCAAGTAACATTGTATATATTTAGTATTAACTAAGTGTTTACCCAATTGACAAGCATTCTTAGTGTAAATTGAGTGACTTTATTAATCAAGAGATTTAGTGCTAACCAAGTTACAACAATATAATTAACAGATTTTTGTTTGAATTGTATTGACATCTTAAGGGATTTTTGATTTGTTTTTGTGGTAACTAATTCACCCCTCCCCTCTTAGTTACTCCTCTTATATTTACAAAAATTGGTATTAGAGAATTTGGTGCTTGTAGAAAAGGTTTCAATGACCTAAGATAAAGATAAAGATTTCTTATAGAAGGCAAATTACTAGGTTGAATAGAGATAACTTCAAGAAATGGTAGAAAATCATGAGACTACATTTGGAAACCATTGGAGACTTAGGCCTAAAGTACCTAGACACCAAGTATGTAGCACCTATGGAACTATGATTATTGAAGAAATTATAAAAAAGAAGAATCATAACATTATGATGATTTAAATTTCCTTTGCTCTCAATTATGTTGAATTTGAAAAAATCAAAGATTTCCTTACTGCTTATGAGATGTGCATCAAGCTAAAATCTATCTATGGAGGAGATGAAAATGTAAGGAGAGATAAGGAAGAAAGTCTTAGAGGTTACTTTGACCAAATGAAGATGAGAGAAGATGAAAACATTGCAACATACATTGAAAGAATCAAAGCCATTATGTGTGCAATCAGAGCCTCAATAGGAAAGATAGATGATGAGATAGTGGTAAGCAAGGTATTCAGAACTCTTCTTCCTATTTATGCAATTAGATTTTTAGAAATTCAAGAGATGAGATGTAATCTCAAAAAATATTTTACTTTGGATGCACTAGTGGGAATATTGACATCCTTTGAGTTAGATAACTATGAAAAATATGTTCCTAACTCTAGCAACATTGAGTATGCATTTCAAGCCAAGCTACCACTCAAGAAGAAAGCTACAAAATATAAAATAGGAAATTTGACGGTGAAGATGAAGATGGTTTTGATCATGATCTTGAATTCATTGAAGCATTACTAACAAGAAGATTTCCCAAAGGCAAAGGACAGTACAAAGGAAAAATTCCTTTGATCTTCTTTTGTTGTGAAGAAGTTGGTCACATTGTTGCAAGGTGTCCAAACAAATAAGACAAAGAAGAAAAGAGGCATGATAAGTACAAAGGAAAGAAAGATTTCAAAAGCTTCAAGAACTACAAGGACAAAGGTAAGAAATCTTATTACATTGCTAAAGATTCTGATAGTAGTGATGAGGATGAAATGGTTTACATTAATGTTAAGGATGAATAAAATGATGAGAATGATAAGATGGCCCTCATCTCACATGTTAGTAAGAATGACACATGGATCATGGATAGTCATTGTTCTCACCACATGACTGGAGCTAAATCTAAATTTGAGGACTTGGTACACTATAGTGGTGTAAGTGTCAAATTTGGAAATGATGAACCATTTTATCTAAAAGGAAAAGTTTGTATTGCACTATCTAATGATATCAAATGTGATAATGATTATTGGGTTGAAGGACTGAAACATAATCTATTTAGTCTTTCTTAATTGAATAAAATTGGATTCAAGGTAGAATTCATGAATAGAAAGGCCAAACTATTGGATGGGAAAGGAAATTTGGTTGGGACTAGAAATCAAACAAAAGGTAGTCTACTCTATTTAGATCTAACTAAAAGTTCATGTTTCCTAGCTCAAGTAGAAGAAATCTCTGTTATGGCATAAAAGATTTTTTTGTGTGAATTGCAATAACCTAGTCAACATAAGAAAAAAAACATAAGAGTGATAGGTATTCCAAGCCTCAATAAACTTGACAAGGGCATGTGCAAGAATTTTCAAATTGGTAAGGTGGGAAAGACAAACTTCAAAAGAAAGAATTAACATTCAGAAGAAGTGTTGGAGCTGGTTCATATAGACCTTTGTGGACCTATTGGCATAGAAAGATACCATGGAGATAAGTACTTTATTTTATTTTCTAATAATTATTCTAGAGCAATGATAGTAATGTACTTGAAAGATGAATCAAAAATATTTTCAAAAGTTCAAGTGGTATCTAGCTAGAGTAGAGAAAAAAGCATGAAAGAAACAGAAAAATTTAAGATCAAACAAGGGAGGGAAATTCATTTCTAACAAATTCATGAATTCTAAAATGAAAGAGGAATCAAAAGGCAAGTGTTTGCACCTAGTACACCTCAGTAGAATGGCATAGCTAAGAGAAGGAATAGATCAATCATTGATTGTGCAAGGACATTAATGATAGAGAAGAACATTTCTATCAAATACTAGAAGGAAGAAATCACCATTATAGTTCATACCTTGAACCAAGTTCAGCTGAAGAAAGATTCAGAGAAAACACCTTATGAATTATTGTATGGATATAAACTAAATGTTTGTTATTTTAAAGTATTTGGAAGTAAATGTTATATTCTAAAGGAGTCAAGAAAAGGAAAATTTGATGTGAAAAGTGATGGAGGCATATACTTGGGATACACTAACAAAAGAAAAGAATATAAAATGTTTGAATCTAACTACTCACAAAGTTATAAAAACTACAGATGTAAATATTGATGAGTTTGAAAAAAAGTGTGAAGAACAAAGTATGAAAGAATCTAAAGACTACATAAACTTTGTCCACTATAAGCTTAATACTTTATTTGAAGTTCAAGAAAATGACATTTAATAGTCTTCACCACTTGAGTCCACAAAATCTCTAGTTTGACCCAAGTTGTAGCCACTCTAACCTGAGTTATAGTCAAAAGGACCTAAGTTTTAGCTAGTGGAAATTGAGTCACAGTCTAAAGGACCCAAGTCACAAATAGTGGGACATGAGCTTGATTTAGAAGATCATTTTGAGCATGGTTAACTGAGTCATTCAAGTCTAAAATCCAAGGAAAAGATATGTGTGCTTGCTAGATATGTTAGAAGGCATCATGCACCTGAGAAAATCATTAGAGATCAGTTAAAAGGCACAATGTCAAGAACCAAACTAAAAGGTACATGTTTTCTTACTGAATTTGAACATCTAGAACTATAATAGATGCATTAGAAAATGAAAGTTGGATTGAGGCAATGAATGAAGAGATAGAACAAATTGAAAGGAAAAAAACTTGGACTCTTGTTCCTAGAGCCATTGATAAGAATGTAATTGGCACAAAATGGGTATCTAAAAATAAGTCGAATGGAAATGGAGAAGTTTCAAGAAACAAGCTAAGGTTAGTTTGCAAGGGTTATGCTCAAGAGGAAGGTATTTATTATGGAGAATTTTTTTCTCCTATTGCTAGACTAGAATGTGTTAGAACACTCCTTGCATATGTTGCACATAAAGGATTGAAATTATATTAGATAGATGTGAAATCAATATTATTGAATGAAATCTCAGAAGAGGAAGTTTACATTGAGAAACTAGAAGGTTTCATTGATCCTAGAAATAAGGACATGGTTTGTAGATTACACAAAGCCTTTTATGGTCTCAAACAAGCCCTCAGAGCCTAGTATGAGAGATTGCATAGTTATTTGATAAAGATTGATTTTCAAAGAACTAATGATAAGAACAACCTATGAATCAAAGAAGGACTAGATAAGATGATTATGTTGGCAGAAATATTTGTGGATGACACATTATTTAATAGAAATTATGACTTATGTAAATATTTTTCTATGGAAATGAGTAAGGAATTTGAAATGTCAATGTTTATAGAGGTCAAATTCTTTGTTGGCCTACAGATTCAATAGAACAAGGATGGTATATACAATAATCAATCAAAGTACATCAAGGAGATACTAAAGAAGTTTGGAATGGAGAATTCTAGACTAGTTGGAACACCTATGTCTACTAGACATAAGCTTTCCAAAAATGACGATTCCAAATAGTTAGATCAAATACATACAGAGAAATGATTGCAAAACTTCATTATGTAGTGCACTCAACACTTGATATAACATTAGCAGTTGGTATGGTGGCAATATCTTTTGCTCATCCAAAAGAAAATAATATAATAGAAATAAAAAGAATCATGGGGTATCTAAAGGTACTGAAGATTATGGTTTGTGGTATAAGAAAGAAGGAAACTTTGAATTGAAAGTATTCATTGATGTTCATTGGGAAGGAAGTATTGATGATAGAAAGAACACTAGTGGTTGACCATTCTTTGTTGGAAAAATACTAGTATCTTTGACAAGAAAGAAGCAGAACTGTATCTCTCAGTCTATAGTATAAGCAGCATTTGTTTCACATGCAATCAATTGTTGAAATTTTGTTTAATTCAAAAACTATTGACAGGTATGAAGGGAGAAATCAAGGATCTAGTAGTTATTTTCTATGATACCACCAATGCAAATTAATATTTCCAAGAATCTCATTATCAAAAGTAAGGTTGACCCTTGGGGGTTTTTTTTAAAATCGTCATATAAATATATATATATATATATATATATATATTTTCAATTGTACATTCAGTTCCAATCAACTAATTCATACTTCAATTGAGAGGGAGGAAATATTTTGGAACTTGTCTATTTTCAAATTTTGGAAGAAAAATTTGCAACATGGGCAATAAAGGTAAAAGAGCAAGTAAATATTCACAAAGAAATAATGAACAACAAGATGAAAATCATCAAAAAACTTTAGCATGATACTATAGGAGGCAAGGTATGTACATGTACAATATTTTTTCCAATGTATATTTAGTTCATATTGTGTACACTTCTATTGTAGAAATTTTCTATGTATATAGTTAGGATTAGGGTTTATCCAATTAATAATATGGTAAATAAAACTTAGGGTTAATATTAACTTAATATTAAGGGGTTATTGAATTATGAATATTTAGGATTAGGTTTTTTTACATTATGTCTTTTAAATTATGAATATTTAGAATTAGGGTGCATTTTAATTATGGTGTTTTAAATTATGAATTTATTTAGGATGTAATGAAAGAGGACAACCTATTGAGGTTAGAGAAGGTTCATTGGACCAAGTTCAAACATGTATGTATACACCCATCTCTCACAAGTACAATCTCTCTCTAGATTTCTACCAGTCTAGAGGAAAACTTCATATCTTTGATTTTTAATTTTAGAGACAAATCCCCTTACAAACTTGCTTGATTTTATTTTTTATATTGTACATGTATAGTAGTAGATGATGAAGATGTTAGATATCAAAGAAGGATCATTTGAAGCTTAGATAAAAATATATTTAATAGTTCATTTGTCACACGCACGCATGCACGCGCGCGCGCACGCACGCACACACGCGCGCGCGCACACTCACACACACACACACACACACACACACACACACACACACACACACACACAAACACACACACACACACACACACACACACACACACACACACACACACACACACACACACACAACACACACACACACACACACACACACACACACACACACACACACACACACACACACACATGTGGACCCTAATTTAGAGAAGTCATATCTTTAGTCATTATTTTAATTTTTCTTGCAGCTCAAGATCAAACAAAAAATGAGAATGTTAATCTAGCTCAAAGTTTGGAAAGAAACTTTTAATCATAGAAACATAGATCATTTAATTGAAATGGATGTTGAAAAATTGATAGAATATTCTAGTCAATCTACACATACTACGAAGAGGAAATTAAGTAAAAAGTCTAAAGAAATAATTCTACAATTTGAGAATCTTGATACAGTGGAGCAAACTCAACTATTATCAATGTCACTTATTAAAGATGAATTAAAAGAGCCATTGAAACTATTGGGTATAGATAAAAGTGTAAAAAAGAGGAAGACTTCTAAACTAAAAAACAATATTGTTGAAAGTGTTAAGGAAGGGTTACATTACACTGGGAAAAAAATAGGTCTATAGATAAACCTATTGCCTAAAGAGTGATACTAACATATATCTTAAATACGAAATTATCACAAAAAAGACAGATCTCTTCACTATCATCTCATATTGGGTATATTCAAAAGACAATATTACATTATCTAAAAAGGAGAAACAATTTGGATGATAGTACATTAGAAGGAAATCGTGTGCTAATGTGAAGAGTTCCTTGGTCTAATAGGATTGTGGAAATAGTTAAGAAATTAGTCATTCAATTTTGGATTGATAATACTCATCCTTCACCAAATAGAAGAGATATCACAAATAGAGGATTGGGCCTAAGGAGTATCTTCAACATGCAAAACATTGGTTGGATGTCGTACAACATGAATTGTATCTCTCATTTTGTAATTTAAATCCTAGCACAAAGATTGGACAAACAATGTTTGAAAGATTGAAACCCTATTTTATGAAGATCAATTGATCTTTTGGAACATGTTGTTGTTAATATCATGTTTAATTTGATTTGTACTGTCAAGGGTTTTGAAATATTATAGAAGAAAATGGTGGTTCTCAAAATTATTTTGAAAAAATTGAGCCAATTCATAACATCAATCTTATGCAATAAACCAAATGATCATGCGATAGGTGAAATAGATTGCATAAGAGGAACTTGTGAAAGATGTGGTAACTTGACCGAATTTCCTTTGAGAGATTAAGCTATTGATATGATGAGGATGGTAAAATTTAAGAGATATAAGTACATAAAGCTAGAAACAAAAGTTTTCAAAGAATCGACAAGGTTGGAATATGTAGAGGATGACATACCTGCTAGAGAATTTATGTCAAAATTTTGTAAATTGATTCAACCATATATATGTCATTCTTTTTTTGCTAAGTGGAAAGAAGAAAAAATTTAAACACTAAGAGAAACTTTCCCACTCAAGAGAATTTTATCTGTTGTTGACTTTGTAGAGAATTACTCCTTCATTTCTCAAAATTAACTTCAAGTGGAATACTTCTATATAGTGAACATTACTATTATGGTTCAAGTGTCTTATTGACATGCACAAATTTATTTGGATGGTGTGAAAAGTATAGATCAAGCACAAGTCATTAAAAAAGAGTATCACTTTTACATTATTATGACAAAGAATATGACACACATTTTGTGGAACATTGTTTTGAGACATTTTTTGATTATTTGAAAAATAAAGGCATAAAAATGGATTTTTTTTTAATATGGTTAGATGGATGTGCAACAAAATTTAATTAGCTAGGCCATTTTATGAATTATGCGATTATCATCAATACCGTAATATACCACACATTTGGGGAATTCTGAGAGTGGACATGGAAAGGGTGAGCATGATGGTGCTGGAGCTTGTATCAAACATGCTTTAAGAAAGTATCAAATGGATTATAAAGGATATCATATTAATAATTATCATGATGTGGTTGAGTGGTGCAAAACACATCTTACAATGCTAGCAAATACAAATAACACGTCATCACAAGCGGATCAAGTCATACCATTCAGAGTATTTTGGGAGTATCAGGTATACATTAATATGAATATTATAATTGAATCAATTTTATATTTAATACATTATGTGATAACTAAAATATGGTGTAAACACATGTTTAAACTCATTTTATATATGTATGTATGTACCTTTCATTTAGGCATTGATAGAAGATCAATGCATGCATGCAAGAGGGTAGAGAAGACATGATTGTTGCATTTAGTTATGAGAAAAAATAGTACTATGTGGTCATTGTACACAAGAGAATACTCATGTTTTTGTCCTCAAGAACATGGATATTTGGTGAATGGACTTTGGTGCCACTAGATATTATCAATATGGATGAGTTTTAGGATGAAAAATATGATGATATTCCATTGATTTCTAGTGATTATGACCATATTTTAGGATTGATCAGAGTTGGTGTGAATGTATGTACATACGAGTGTATTATTTTCAAAAATTTTGTTATATATATATATATACTGATGTACATGACACATGGAATTTATATACATATACTTTGTATAGGAAATGTTTTTTTTAGTCATGGAAGAATATAAAAATGTAGAAGATGCTAGCTATTATTTATCACGTTGCACCATCAAATAGATAAGCTAACAAAGACTAAAATAAGTGATGGAATTATGTTCACCATAGGTTAGTATATAGTTGAATCATGTACATGTATTTTTTTTATGAATTCAAATTTATTGAGTTATTTGATTGACCTATATGTAGGTTCTGTTGTTGTAAAGGGAACATATTTAAAGAAAAATAGAGTACTTAAGAATAGTATTCATTGCACTGACTATCAACCTAGCAATAAGGTATATCAGTATAGTAACTATGTTATTACCACTGGTCTAACTCTTCATCCAATAACAGGGCCTAGAATATGTAATTGGAGGTTTGATATTGATGGCCATGAGAAAATATTAAATGGTATCTAGCAGTGAGCTGACCACTTCATATGAGATAGAAACAATTTTTAATTCAAAATAACTTGAACATTTTGAAACTTGGTTGAACTTGATCAGTTTCAATTTGAAATTCTATTGAATTAATTATATATTACTTTTACTCTTTCATTTAACTTGTGAAGTTTAAATTGTGATTTGTAACTAATTATAGAAATTAGGAACTTGTATGCAACTAATTAGGACATGTGCCTTGAGGGGAAGAAATTTGAACACTTGTCTTCAAGGGATGAAATTAGGACTTGCAACTAGTCATATATTAGTTTTACACTTTCATTTAAATTGTGAAGCTCAAATTATAATATGTAAATAATTATAGAAATTAGGAACTTGTATGCAACTAATTAGGACATGTGCATTGAGGGGAAGAAATTTGAACACTTGTCTTAAGGGGTGAAATTAGGACTAGACTTTAATTATATCTAAATATCACTTGAATTATTAGGAATTAGGAATTACGTAAAGTCAATTTCCTAACCCTAACCCTAACCAATTTCATATGTATAATCAATTTCATAAACTAAAATAATTTAATATTTAATCTAACATAATTTCCAACATAATAGAACATTTTCCAACATAATCTAACATGTAAAAGAACATAGTATAATATAATCTAAAATAATCCACAATAATCAAACATAATCGAACATAATCTAACATGTAAAAGAAATATCTAGAGAATGCACATATGTATGTAAATCATCAAATGTGTATAATCTGAATGAAATTCTAGATCAAATAACAAATAATAAAAATAAGTATAATCTAGATCAAATTCCAGATCAAATAAAAAATAATAAAAACATGTATAATTTAGATGAAAGTCTAGATCAAATAATATATAATATAAAAAACTATAGATCATCAAGGGCAGGGCTATCATCATGAGGTCTCCTCATAGTGTGATATGAAGACTAACTATCATGGTGTTCACTAGGATGTGTTGACCCCTATATATATTTAAGAGAAAGTAAAATCAATGTACAAAATTTTATATTTAATTAAATCTCTTTTAAATTTACAAATTGCATGCAATTTATATATTACATTAAAAAATCACCTATGTACTACTAACATCATCAAATTAGTCTCGACAACATACATGATCTAGCATTAAAGATGGAGTAAAAGGAGGACTGTCCCCAACAATACATACATACATGTGTGCAATAAATCAAATTAAAACATGTATTTAATTATAAAGGCACGATATGTATACATGCATAAATTATTAGTTGAATAAAAAATTGAAATTTTAACATGATTGTAAAAAACTATAGATTTACTTATGTAGATGCTACCATCTCATAATTCTCAGTCTGCCTAGCATCAATCATGTCCACCAATATATCTAGATTTTGTTGGGCCCCATCTAGCTCCATGTCTACATCTATGTTAGCATGATTAGTGGCTGGCACACATCATGACAATGATGTTCCAAGTAGACTAAGTAGATGAGTTGGAATAGAAGTAGAATCATCACATTTCAACAAGTCCATCTATTCTATGGTCAACAAGATGAAGTCAACATCATCAAGGCCTGTAGCTAAACTTTAACCATGCCTTGCACTGGTTAAAGGGTCTTTAATAGTATGTATATGTCCCTCTTCAACAAGAGTGGTTAGTAGGTGGAGCACCATGACTACTACCACCATGATCACTACATGATTGATGAGAGGAATATGGTTGAGGATGTGTCCCAATACCACCATGGACATGATGTTGAATATCTAATATGGGCATGCCAAGATGCTCTATATGAATCTATATAAATCTAAGAGATCCTTAACAAGAATAGACATATATCTCATGCAAACACCCTATTGAGACCCTATTAGTTAGTCAGTAAAGGGATGTCTACTGCACTGTACAAGTCTCCTAAAGATGAAGCATTAGATGATGATCTAGAATGTCAAAAAGACACCAAATAATGGCCAACCTTATCACTCAAAATAGATCTGACAACTGCAAAAATCTCTCCAACTACCTAAATCACCTTCTGCAACTAGGTGCTATACATGGCCTCATTAGTGTATGAACCTAATATAGGGGAAATAGCAGGTGCCCTTTCTCTAACAATTGACCTATGTGTTAGTGGTGGATGAATCAATTGCTTATCAACTAGTCTACCATTCCCCTATCCCAAATGTGATGGAAAATCAATGTAGTTCACCACCTTACCTAGGTAAACCTTAGCATAAAATTTTTGTGCAAAATAGAGTGGAATTTGGTCATTACTTGGATAATGACCATGGCTAGAAAGGAATCTTGGCTATATAAGTGCAACCATCTTTGGATGTATACACTTGAGGGTAGAATACCCCTTCACATAGTTTTATAGAACATAATGAGGGAAATATCGTGATACAGAAGCATCTTGGGCTACACTGCTATCCTACATGTTTTCAATTTTCCTTGTTTCTATTGACTTTCAATTCCTTGCATTTTCAATTTCTTAGTCATTGCTAAGTGTTTAGTGGATGCTGAGCTTCCTAGTTGTTGCCAAGTTTGTTATTGTTATTGAGTTTCCTTTGCCATCAAGTGTCCTTTATTGCTAAGTGTTCTTTGGTTACTAAGTGTCTTTTACTATCGGGTGTTCTTTAGATGCTAATTTCATGTAGTTGACAAGTTCATTTGAATGTCTTGTATCAGTATTTCTTGGAGTCTTCATTTTTTTAGTTGTTTATGTGTGGTTTCCTATTAAGGCCAACCTTTGCATTTAATTTAGTGTTAGATATCTACTATGAGCTAGCTTGTGGCTTATCCTAGCATTTAATATGAGAGTTTATTTATTTATATCAGAAACAGGCTAACTTGTGGTTGTGCATGTATATAAGAGACCTTGGCTAGAGTCTTAGGAAGAGGATTAGAGAGAGGAAGTAGAATGTGAAGTTTGATCATTGAAGATTCTAATTGAATATATATATATATATATATATATATATATATATATATATATATATATATATATATATATATATATATATATATATATATATATATATATATATATATATATATATATATATATATATGGCTATAACCTAGAAGGCCTTGCAACTAGGTATGTAATTGTTCATTGGATGAATATATGAACAAAGGCTTTTGCTTGCTTTGTCTCCCAACTTTTTTGTATTTCTTGTTGGTTTTTGTTGTGTGACTCTGCACAAGTGGGTGTGCCTTTGGCCTTGATTGTTCTCTTCCCCTCCATGCATTAGGTGGTATCAGAGCTAAAGGTTTTTCCTTGTGGAGATTGGATTGTGTAGAACCCTAAGTGAATAGTTGTGGGGTAGAAGATATGGGGATTTGACCTACAACTTGTAGAGGGTTAAAATCCTATAGAAACCTGACTTGTAAAGATGATTGTAGGTAGAGGAAATCCTAATAATGCAATATTGGATACATTAAGACAAATTGTAGCTAGATTAGATGTCATGGAGATAGCCCAGATGAGAGGAGAACATCTTGATGATTTAAGTGATGGTGAAGTAGTAGCACCAAACCCTAATCCAAAACTTGAAGAAAATCAAGATGAGGCATGATTGTTGAGGGTATTGATTTGAGAAAGTTCAAAGCCTAGTGTAGAAGTTGTTCCTTATGATGGGAAGTTGGACACCAATGTTGTCGTATATTGGATCTATAAAATGAAGAATTTCTTTGAGTATGAAAATACCCCTAATAATAGGATGGTTAAAATTGCAATTACAAAGTTGAAAGGTCATGCTTGACTGTGGTGGGAAAATTTGCAAAGTGATACACAAAGGAGAGGAAAGGATAAATCAAAACTTGGGTAAAAATGGTAAGGTAAAGAACAAATTCCTTCTTGTTGATAATTACCAAGTTGCTTGTTGAGAAAGATGCAAAATTTGAGATAAAGAGACATGATTGTAAAGGAGTATACTAAGGAATTATATAGAATGGACATCAGATTTGGACATGTGGATGATGATGTTGAGAAAATTTCAACATACATAAATGGATTGAGATCTAGAATTCAAGATGAGATAAGTTTTGAGAAATTGGAAATGTGGAGGAGGCATGCCAATATTCCTTAAAAGCTTAGGAGATCCTGAAAAAGAAGCATGAACAAAGACAAAGAGGTAGAGGTGGTAGATTCTAAAGAGGTAGAGTTAGATCTTATGGAGAAGGTGATATATCTAATAATTCTATACAAGATAAGGGAAAATATGAATGGAAGAATAATGAAAAAGGAAAGACTGAGTGGAAAGGTGGTGATTCTTACTGAGGAGGTATTGGTTCTTACCAAGGAAGAGGTAATTCTTATTCTAGATGTGGATTTCATGGTAACTTTTTTTAGATGTGGTAAAGAAGGGCATAGATCCTTTGAATGTAGATTCTCTGAAAATGGGCAAGGTAATAGAAATGTTGTGATTCAAGGACCTAATGGACCTAAGGCTAGATAAAATTTGATGGTGAGAAGAAACTTATGTAATAAGGGAAGTGATGAGGGACCTATCCTTAGGAGAAGTCTTTTCAAAACCACATGTAAGATGGTTAGAAAATGTTGCAAGGTAATCATTGAAAGTGAAAGTTCTAAAAATTTGCAACCAATAGAGCTAGTTACAAAGTTTTAGTTGTAGAGGTTGAAGTATCCTAACCCTATCATGTTTCACAGATCAAGGATGAGCATAAGATATTGGTAAGTGAGAAATGTATTGTGAAGGTCAAGATTGGGCATTACTTTGATGAAGTTTTGTGTGATATTATGCCTATGAATTGTTGTCATATTCTGTTGGGTAGATCTTGGTAATATGATACATTTGCTATACATTATGGAATATTGAATCAATATACCCTTTGGGTGAATGGGAAAAAGAAAATATTGTTGCCTTTGATTGAAAATCCAAATGAGGTTAACTGTACTACTATGAGAATTTTCATGGTTAATGGGTAACAATTTGAAAACAATATAAAAAAGACTCAAGTTTTTTTTTCTATAATTCTAAGGAGATCGAGTTGTGTCAATAATATCTAAGTTCTAAAAAATAGTGTTAATCGAGTGCCATTAGTGATGACTGAATGATAGAAGAAAATAGTAGTGTTGACCGAATACCAGGAGAAATTGAAAAATTTCTTAATGAGTATAAAGATATTGTTACAAAGGATATGCCTAATGGTTTACCACTAGTAAGGAGTATAAGTCATTGTATAGAGCTTTATTCTAGGAGCTAGTTTTCTAAACAAAGTACGATATAGATTAACACTTATTGAGAATGAAGAACTTAAAAGACAAGTGCATGAGTTGTTGCAAAAAGGATTGATCAGAGAAAGTTTGAGTCCATGTGTTGTACCTATTGTATTAGCACCTAAAAAGAATGAAGAATGGAGAATGTGTAATGATTCTAGAGCTATTAACAAGATCATAGTGAACTATATGTTTCCTATGTTAAGGATGGATGACATAATGAATTGTTTGAGTGGAGAAAAATATTTTACCAAGATTGATTTGAAGAATGGCTATCATCATATCAAAATTAGAGAAGGTGATAAGTGGAAGGCTACTTTCAAGACAAGATATGGTTTGTAGGAATGGTTGATTATGCCTTTTGGTTTGACTAATGTATCGAGTACTTTTATGAGGTTAATGAATGAAGTTCTGAAAATATTCTTGGGTAAGGATTTTATTGTTCATTTGGAGAAAATTTTGGTATTTAGCAAGACTAAGGAAGAACATATTGAACATGTTAGACAAGTATTGTAGAGATTGAAAGAGTATAAGTTGATGATTAATCTAAAAGTGTTCATTTATGTAAGAAGAGATTGTGTATTTGGAATTTGTGATTTCAACTAATGGTTTGAAGATGGATCTTGAGAAGGTAAAATAAATTTTGGAATGGCCTACATCTGAGAATGTGGGTGAGGTATGATCATTTCATGGTTTGGCTAGTTTTTATAGAAAGTTTATAAGAAATTTTGGTTCTATTTGTAATGTTATAACTAAGACAATGAGAGGAGATAAAAAAATAATTCAAGTAGACACATGGAGCTAATAAGAGTTTTGAGACTTTGAAACATGAGGTTTTTGAGTTGCATGTATTGGCTTTGCTTGATTTCAATAAGGTATTCCAAATTGAGTTTGATGCAAGTAGTAGTGCAATAGGAGTTTTATTGATTCAAGAAGGCAAACCTTTTGCTTTCTTTAGTGAGAAGTTGAATGATGCTAAAAGGAAGCATTCTATGTATGATCAACAATTTTATACTATTGTTGAGGCATTAAAGAAGTGGAGACATTATTTTCTTCCTAAGGAGTTTGTGCTGTATACTAACCATAAAGATTTATAGTTTTTGGGAGGTCAACATAAATTAAACTAGAGATATATGAAGTGGGTTGAGTACTTGCAAAGTTTCACATTTGTTATTAAGCATAAGAGTGGAGTTACTAATGGATTTGATGATGCATTGAACATAAGAAATTTTTTCTTAGTTTTGATGATATGAAAGATTTGGATGATACTGACCCTAATTTTTTGGAGGGATGGAGAGAGTGTAGAGCACCAGATCTAACATATCACACAAGTAAGTATGATGAATAGTTCCTTCAAGAAGGTATGTTGTTTAAAGGAATCTAGTTGTCTATCCCTAGAGGTTCTATGATGTTGAATTTAATCAAGGAAAACCATAGTGGTGGATTAGTTGGACATTTTGGAATTGATAAGACATTGAGTTTGTTGAAAGAGAAGTATTACTAGCCTCAAATGTATAAGGATGTTCAAAAAATTATAGAGTTGTGGATTTTGTCAAGTTGCAAAAGGAGTAAGTTAGAATACTGGTTTGTATATACCTATTTCTATTCTTGAAAAACCTTGGAGTGACATTAGTATGGATTTTGGATTGCCTAAGATAGTGAAGGGGTATGGTTCTATATTTGTTGTTATGGATAGATTTTCTAAGATGGATCATTTCATACCAGATAAGAAGACATTAAATGTTGAGCATGTTGTTGAACTTTTCTTCAAAGATATTGTGAGATTGCATAGATTACCAAGAAGTATTATTTTTGATGGAGATAGTAAGTTTGTTGGTTACTTTTAGAAGACTTTGTAGAAGAAGATAGGTACTGAGTTGAAGTTTAGTTCTACATTCCATCCACAGACAAATGGATAGACAAAGGTTTTGAATAGAATATTGGATAACTTATTAAGATGTTTGGATGGAGATAAGCCAAGTAATTGGGAGATGATATTAGCACAAGCTGAATCTACATTTAAGAATTCTGTGACTAGGAGTCTAGGAAAAACACCTTTTGAAATTGTTACAAGAATGTAGCCTATAGGAGTATTAGATTTGAGTGATTGTGCTAGTGAAGAAAAAAGAATTGTTGCAAGGGAAGAGTTTACTATTTTATGCAATCTTTGCATAAGGAAGTAAAATTGAGGATGGAACAAAGAAATCAGAAGTATAAGGAAAACACTAATTTTTCTAAAAAACATCATGTTTTTGAAATTTGTGACGAGGTGATGGTTCATTCAAAGAAAGGAAGATTTCCTATTGGAACATATAGTAAGCTAAAGATGAAAAAGTTTGGACCTTGTAAGGTCTTGAAGAAGTTTGATAGTGATAATGTTTATGAAGTTGGGTTACTTGATTACATGGAAATATCTCCTATATTCAATGTTGCTGATTTGTACAAATACCATGAATCAGAAGATGAAGTGCATGTACTGGGTGATTATCTTAAGAAGAAGATTGAATAAGTTGGACATATATTGGACTAGAGAGTTGGTAAGAGCACAAGAGGAAAAGACTACTATGAGTATTTGGTGAAATGGAAAAATAAACCTAGTGAAGATGCTACATAGATTTCTTAATCTGATTTGGATTCAACTCTAGTTGTAACACTTGCATGATTCAAGAGAATCATTTCTTTTTACCCTAGTTGTTTGATGTAGGAGCATCCTAGGTTACACTGCTATCCTACATGTTTTAGTTTTCCTAGTTTCTACCAAGTTCTATGTCACTTCCAATCATTAGTGGATGTTGAGCTTCCTAGTTGTTGTCGAGTTCATTATTGCTACTAAATGTCCTTTCTTACTGAGTGCTCTTTTGTTGCCAAGTGCCTTTTGCTATTGAGTGTCATTTAATACTGAGTGTTCTTTGGATGCCAAGTTGGTGTGGTTTCTGAGTTTGTTTGGATTCTATGTGTCAGTATTTCTTGGAGTCTTCATTTGCTAAGTTGTCTGTGTGCAGTTTCTTGTTGAGGTTGACCTTTTCATTTAATTTAGTGTTTATATCTAATGCAAACTAACATGTGGCTTGTCCTAGAATTTAATATGAGAGCTTGTTTTTTTATATCGGGAATAGGCCAACTTGTGGTCATGCATGTATTTAAGAGACCTTGGTTAGAGTCTTAGGAGGAGGATTAGAGAGAGGAAACATAATGTGAAGCTTGATCATTGAAGATTGTAATTGAATTGATATATGTGGCCATAACCCAAAAGGCCTTACAACTGGGCATGTAATTGATCATTGGTTGAATATATGAATGAAGGCTTTTACTTCCTCTATCTCTCAAGTTGTTTCTATTTTCTATTGGGTTCTATTGTGTGACTTTGCATAGGTGGATGAATAGCTGGGTGTGCTTTTGGCTGTAGTTGTTCTCTTTCCCTTCCTACATCACATTCCCTCTTTAGTGTCTCTTTGGACATTAAGTCCTATACCTGTTGTAATGAAAGACCCGAAGAGGCCTCATATCTCTTACTATCAATGAAAATCTGTATAGTATGTGTAGAATATGGAGCAACACCATGAATCAAATCTCTAGTAATTGTGAGGCTCCATAGCTTTGACATGTACTACTATACACACTAGAGCATGTACCACTAGCCAAGGATTCATTAAGTCTCCGAATCTCTTCGTTAGTGCAATCATAGAGCATGTCAAGTGGGATAGGCTACTAATTTTTCGGAATATGTCACTTCTCAAGGGGATAGGAGGCTACTAAGGATATGAGGCTATTTCTTGGGGGGGATTTGAGGTTGTTTCTCAAGGGGGATAGGAGGCTACTACTTAGGGGGGTAGGAGGTTGGTGCTCAATGGGGATAGGAGGCTGATGATCTATGATGTGAAAGTCAATGTATGTAGGATGAATGCATATATAATGTGTAAACCTAAAATTTAAATTTAAATATGACATTTTTAATAAACTTGAAATTTATCAAGTATGATGACATTTAAGAAACTAGAATTTCATAAACATGAAATTATACATAAAATATGTGTAAACATGAAATGAATATAACATGTACAATACTACACGTGTTCTTTTTACATCCTAAATTAAAATATGGCATTGAATAAATTTGAAATTTATTGTACTTGATGATATTTAAGATACTAGAATTTTGTAAACATGAAATTAAATAATACATGTTTAAAAACACGAAATGAACATATTTTATGTACATGTATACATAGAATTTTGTAAACATGAAATGAACATAACATTTGTACATGTGTACGTTGTATGTGTGTGACAACTTCATAAAATTGTTTGAAATATATGACTAGATTTGAACTATATAATTTAATAGGTATATTGTCAAGATCATGGGTAAGGTTACTAGGGGAATAAGTAGGAATATGGTTAAAGTTAGAGTTAGTATTAGGTTTAGAGTTAATTTTAAGATTAGGCTTAAAGTTAAAAAATTAGGGTTAAGTTAAGACTTATTATTAAGGTAATAGTTAGGTCTTGAGTTATAAAATTAGTAGTATGTATGCATTGTTCTTGTTACACATGCCTCATGGTGCATAAATTAATTTGATTAGAGTTGGCATTCAAGGTTAATTTTATATCATGATTATGGTTCTAAGGTTAATTTTAGGGTTAGGGTTTAGTATTAAGAATGAGATTAGGGTCATTATTAGGGTTTAATCATGGTAAATTTTTATTAAGTTAGGGTTAGGAGTGTGTTTTTAGATATGGTGTTCTATGTTAAGTAAGCTATTATGGTTCTAGAGTTCAGGTTAGTGTTATAATTTTGTTTGTATAGTCAGATTAGTAACTTGTTTAATATCAGTGTGAAACTTATGTTAAAGTGTTATGAGTAGAGTTATGATGAGGTTTAGGATTTAGTGTTAAATGTTGAGTACAAGTTAATATAATTAGGGTTAGGGTTTAGTATTAGAACTAAGGTTTATCTTATGGCTATACTTACATGGTTAGGATTCAAAGCTATATATTAGAATCACGATCAATGTTCTAGGGTTAATATTATATTTAGGAATATTTAGGACTAAATGTTTATGGTTAGTTTAAATCTAGATTAAATATTTTAGTTAGGCTTCATATTAGGGCTTTTTAGGCTTAAGAAGTGAAGATCATGCTATAAAAATTTATAGTTACTCTTTAGATCATGTGGTTAGGTTTACGAATAATAAGGGTTAAAATGATATAACTTTGTAGGTTTAAAGATTTATGTTTAGGGTCATACTGAAGCTAGATCTAAACAATTATATAATTATACAGTTATGGTATAGCCTACATGACTAAGATTAAAATTTTGTAGGATTATGGAACTATAATTTTGATTTTATGGTTATGGTTAGAATCAAAGTCAATTCTAGGGTAAATTTATAATGTTTAGAGTTAAGATTAGGATTAAATTTACATGAGGGTTAACATTGGGTTACATGACATCTAGGGTTAGGATTTTGGTTATATTTATTTTTTAGATTGGGTTTTAGTCAAGGTTAAATTACACTTAAGATTAGGGTGATGATCTTGAAGTGAAGTTTATGTTAGGGTTCATATCATGACCTAATCCCTTGGAAAAATAATGTTAGGGTTAGTTCATTGAAATTATTATTAGGGTTAAGATGAATATTTAAAACACACACACATGTATATATGAACTTACATTCTAATGTATTACAAGTTCATGTGTGTACATTAAAAATTTCAATGTATGTGTATATTGACAATATGTACATGTATACATACATGTATGGATATATATATGTGCATGTGTGTGTATGTATATACATATGCATGCATGTATACACATACATGTACATATTGTTGAAATCTTATTTAAAATATCATTGCTGAGAGAGATTATAGAAAGAGGGATATTTTTGAAGAAGATTATGAGTTTCAATCATTTCTTTGTCATTGATGTCAAACCTACTATTTTCTGGTAAGAAAACTACTTATAAGATTCAAGTACTACCACTTAGTTGATTGATGAAGAGGATTTGATCAACAAAAGTACCTAGAGGAAAGGTTGAGTTATGATTATGTAATGAAGTACAAGGATCAGTTATGACAATGATGACATGATGAATTGATAATCTACTTAAGGTTACAAATGTTGGCTACACTTAGAAAGCTTAAAAGAAAAAGATACACAAAGTTTGTTTTCCAAGCTTGACCAAGTGGACATGTAGTGCCTCTCCCATTTGACTTTTGTAAGTCATCCTGATGGATGCACCCTTGCTGATCTTTTGTTGTGATGGATCATGATTGTGACCCTAAGTGGTCTACACCGTTGAGGTGTTTGGATTTATGTTTCTTTTTCAGTTGCGTTGATTATGCTTTTGACTGAACTTTGAGATTACGATGTGATTTTTGGTTCACTGAGGTTTGTGCCAGTGGTTAGTAGGATTGATGTGGTATCATGAGGTTGTTCCGTGATTACCCTGAGATGTGTGCAGAGATTGCACTGTGTACCATTACCATGCTACACTGGACTAGGTTCCTGTAGCAGTGGTTAGTCATGTTTATGACTATGTTTGCTTATGTGTTTTAAATGCCTTTTTAATGCAGAGTAATCAATCATTATTAATGTGTAAGTAATTAGAACGAATTTTTCTTGTTGGATTATTTGGTTATGTGCTGCAGACATTTACCTTGTTTTATTTTGATCTAAGAGATATCTGTTCTCATGTTATGTTTACATTTGTGATGACCTGAGGGTCAAATGTTACTCTTTGATTCCAGTATCATAGATACTAGACTACTATGATGTTCAGTTAATCATATTGCATGATGATGCCATTTTGAGATGACAGTGTGTTTGACGATGTTATCTGGTTATCTGGTATTTGGACATACCTTTGATTTTGTTATGTGATGGAATTAATGCTATGGTTATTTACTTCATTCCTGCGTTGTTATGCTTTATGCGAACATGAGTGATGTAAATAGATTATTTTAATATAATTAATTAAATGGTTAAACTAGGTGATTTAACGCATTATTTCTTCGGCTATGTTATTATATGCAATTGCACTTGATCGTGTTGTTTAGTGTGCAGGATTTATATCCCTGGCAGTGGCACATGGAGTTAGTGATTCGGCCGTTCATATTTTACCAATGTCGCCTTCGTATGGTCGACGTATCCTTAATTAAATGTTTAATTAAAACCTTTCCGTGATTATTAAATCCGAACTCATTTGCATTATGTGATTAGACCAGTACGCGTGTCTGTGCATTTAGAGTTTCGCTTTGTCGCGAAAGTTGTTCAGGAGATTTATGTGTTTTTGGGTTTTCATGCTTTTTAATTGATTTATTTTAATTTCTGGCAGCTTTTCCATGGATGAATTCCTATTTATAGGAATAGCCTATTTTCGTTTGGGTCGATTCGGGGTTTAACAGGATTGGCTGGTTAAATGCCCTAATCGATTATTCACCCGAAAAGTGAATAAGTATCCAAAAAGGAATTTAATTCCTCACTTCTCACTTTTGGATTGGAAAGTTGGAGAGTAAAACCCAAAATCCTCTTCATGAGGATTTACTGTTTTGTTTGTTGTGGGAGCTATGGGCATGGGATCGTCGCGAGGTTGGGCTCATTGGATCTAGCTCGGGGAAACCTTGGATTGCCGCAATTTTCAGCTACTTCTGCGGGATATTTATTTTATGGTTTAGATTCCCGTTTTGCCCGTTTGGCTATGAGGTAGGGCTTTCCCGTTTTATTGTTTTTGCTCCGTTTCAGCTTCTGTTTTTGGTAGCCATTTGTTTGGAGGCTGAGAACTAGTGTTCCCCTCTGTTTCTGTATGTTAGTTCTACCCGGTTGGGCGGGTATGAACATTTCCCTATTTTTTGAGAAGAGGGTTTGGAGTTTTGCACCGTTATGCTGGCCATTTTTGCATACGGTGTCTGATTCCATTTATTTTTGGATTTTTGGGATTTTTGAACCCAAAGGCCAAATGGATTTTAATTTTGTAGTTTTCCAAATTTTTGGGGGTTTTTACCTCATTTTGCATGCCGCCCTATTTTTTCAAGTTTTCTTGGCACATTGTGGTTCGTGGACCTGGATGATCCATTTGGATATCAGTCAGACCACTTTTGTACCTTTTTGTTTCATTGGGATGCGTGTTGCATCCGTACTCCCGACGTTGTGTTCGGTTGAGTGATTTTATACCTTGTTATGGTTTCTTTTGGACCTTTGCTTTTGTCTCATGAGCACTAGGATTCGTGTAGAATCCATACTCTCAGATTGAGGTCGGTTGAGTGATTTCCTGGTGTATGATTTTATTGGCTTTGGGATTCGTGTAGAATCCATCCTTCCCGTGTTGCTTTTAGTGGGGTGTTTTCTTTGCATTATGTTCTCATTCCTGTCCTTGTGTTATGATCTTCGTGATGGTGGTGCACCACACACGAGTACGTGCGCATACATTTGTTGGGTGACTTGCGAGGCCCGATCTTCCATGGATTTGCCGGAAGTTATGATCATTGGGGTTGGGATGGGAGTATGCATGCCCATGGGCAATTGTTGTAGGATGAGCATGGGTAGGGTAGGGTAGCATCTGGAGGGGGCTTCTATCTCGCAGCCCGACGATCATGGCATCATGGGTTGGCAGAGGAAGCTTTAAATAAGTGATAACTAAATAAAATGTGTGATTGTTAATAAAACTTAAGATAAGTAAAATGTGTGAGCACTCGATTAAGTTCGAGGACACAATGTGTGAGCACCCATTTAAGTTTGAGGACACACGATCCGAGCTTGGGCTTTTTGATGCCAAGCGACTCTCCAAGATGTCAGCCCCTACATAGTAGCCTATTTAGTGTCTGACCAGGACCTTTACTCCTTGCATTATCTTAGGTTCTTGGTTCAACCATCATACTTTCTGGCGTGAGTGTTAGCCATAGATGTTGTGTTTTATGTGTGTTTGTGGTTGGATCATTATCTCCATCGGCACGGCGGGTGTGGACCTATGGGTGCCACGTGGTTGGGAGGCATAGCTACCTTCACCACTACTAGGGATCGGTGTACAGAGATGATCTTTGTCCTAGTGCGACCGTTGCTGGATGTTTTCACTTGGTACTTCGAGTTTCGGAGTATGCTTTCTTGCGATTTATGCTTTCATTGGGATGCTTGTATATCATGTTTAGATATGTTATTTTATTTGACGCATTCCCTTATTATGATGTTCAGCATATGATTAGATGATGTGATTTGCTTTAGTAGTATATCTGTTGCTTACTGCCGTTTAGCATGTGATAGGTGATGTTATCTACTGTAGGATTATCTTATGCTTTACTACTAGCATGTTAGATTTCCTTATGCTTATATTATTGCATGTTTTTAGTAGTGATGTCCCTATTACGACAGTACCGACGATTTGGTCGGTGGCTTGGGATGTTACTCGTGGGGGATGGCTAGGATCCACGATGGTCTTATGATGCTATTGATGGTTGGGAGGAACCGCATACTTAGTTTGGTTGTTTTATTCCTGAGATATATTTTTGTACATTGCGATGTTGCTTTTGTTCTCTGTGATGTTTATTTCGGTGTGCTCTTTGCTGCGGTAGTTTAGATGGATAGATGTTCTCCTTTCTGTGTTGTTCTTGCGCTCGAGTGTTCATTCCTCGAGCCTTTGTGGATCCGGTACTCCCTGGTGTGGAGGTTCTTTTGTTGGTTTTTCCTCATTTTTGAGTTTTGGAAGTGTTTTTACTTTCTATGGGCGACATTTGTTCAGCATTGTGCGACACTGATAAAGTATCGCACGCCCATAGAAAGAATGTCGTACGATACTATAAAGTGTCGCACGCATTACTGGAGAAATGTTGTACGACACTGGAAGAGTGTCGCATGTCTTTATGAGAAATGTCGCGCGATACTTTTCCAGTATCGCACGCCTTCTTGAGAAGTGTCGCCCTCCCTTAGTAAAAAGTGCCGCACAATTTTTATGAAAAACCTGCGCGTGCCATCATCGGGCACTTTTCTTCATGATCCGATCTTTTTGAGAGTGGTTTTGGATACCCTTTTGGGCGTTCTTTGAACCTATGTTGTTGCATTTTGTATTCAGGAGGTTTTCTTTGAAATTCAGTTTTTGGGTTTCTATTGTAGTGCTTCGGGGTTTAAAATATATCGTTTGATGTATACTTAATTCCTTATACTTAAGATATATTTTAATATATGTGACAAATCATTTGAGATAGGTTTCAGACCTCTCAGAGATAAGTTATGGATTCTAGGAAATTTTAGGGCTTCAGAAATCCAGACTTAGCCAATTTTCAGGGCTTCAAGATTTCAGGCTTAGCTAGATTTTGGGATTCTGCATTTTACCCCAGCTTGGTGTTTTGTTGATGAGTGGTCATTTCTTGTGCCCTCATCTTGTTGTGGTGATTGTTGGTTTTTTTTGGGTGTGTTGGTTTGGTAGTGGCGTTTGGAGATTCGTTGGTTGCCGGGATTGTGTTGAAGTCTTTCGTTGCGATCTTTGTGATCCCTGTATGATGTTGTCTCGTGCATTCATACTTGTAAAAAAAAATATCTTGGCTTGATTTGAATCCTTGTTTCCAAGGATCTTCGAGCGGGGCATTATAGGACAGTAGGTGCCAAGAAAAGTTAGTACAAGCCGAGTAGAAAGTTAGTTGGAGCCAAGCAAAATAAAATTCTAGTGGATGCTAAGCAAGATGGTTGATTTCCAATAATGTGTAGTTGATGCTAAGCATCAGTAAACTTTAGTTGATGTGGAGTGATTTTATGGTCAATTCCAAGCAACATAGTGTGTGTCGAGCATCATAAGGATGATAATGCCAAGCTACTACATTACGTTAAAGATTTAGATTCCCCAAATCTAAGCTTACAAGGTTTTTCTTGAAACTTGTGAACCAGGAGGAAGATAAGGTTGATGAGCTAGTGGTACAAAAACTAATGTCAACCATTTTTAGGTGTATTCAAATGGATTCTATGAGAAGTTTCTAGAAGAGATACAAGATATAGGGTAGATACATTGTATCCTACCTAATCCATCCAAACCCTAAAATGAACGATGGAAAAGAAAGTGGCAAAGCATCTTAATATCCTATAAAAAGGAATTCCTAGTCACGAAGAAAAATAGCCATGTGTGAAAACCTTACGAAGAGAAGAAGTTAAGGGTTTTGCTTCATCAAGTGACCGAGGAGAAGAATCTATAATGGCATGTTAAGCAAGAAGGCTTAAGGAGATAAATGCTTAAAGGGTGAACAAGCTGTCAGAGTTGCAAAGTATGAAAGTCCAATAGAATGGAGGATTGAATATAGATTTGTAATCTACAAGAGAAGTTGTAAGTTATATCAGATCAAAGCTCTACTTTTACTATCCAACAATTGTTTCAGTCTAGGGTAAATCCTTTGGATTAAGTTTGACCTAATAGTTATTTGTAAATTCTTTAACCAGGTGGCATTCCAAGTGAATGGCCTAAAGTCCTCTAATAAGGCTCACTTCTAATAGGGTGATTGAAATCCTTTAACTAGGTTACATTTAACAGTGTGTATTGCAACCTTTAATAGGGTTGGCCTTTCATAATGCATCACTTCAAAAGAGTGAAAAAGAGTAGCATGTTACTGGAGTTTTTTCCCAAATTGGGTTTCCACATAAATCATTGTGTCAAGTGTTTTGATGAATTTATTATGTTTTATGCTTTACATTTCTACAAGTGTATTTGATAGTAACCTACAAGTTTTTGGGTTTGCACAATCTTAATGGATGCATGCATGGGTATGAATATTTTATGGGCTCACTAAGCTGCAAAATGTGTTATTTATACATTTGGACCTTGGATAATTGATTCATCCCCACCCCACTCTCTCAATTATTCTAAAGAATTCCAACAATTGGTACTAGAGCCATCTTCTTAAGAGGACTAGTTTCGAGGTACTTGAAGAAAAAAGATCAAGATGTCAAAAAGAGATGTACCTAAGCTTAATAGAGATAACTTTCTTGCATGGAAAAGTTTGATGAAGCTACACCTTGGAGGACTTGGAGATCATGCACAATCTACCATTATAGTGAAACATGTTGATATAGTTGGAGCCCTAACTACTGAAGATATGAAGAAGAAGAAAAAACACAATTAAGTGATGTTGCAGATTGCCTATGCTCAAAGCTATGCAAAATTTGATGATACCAAAGGTTGTGACACGGCAAAAAAATGTGGGATGCCCTACACACTATCTATGGAGGAGACAAAAATGTTCAAAGAGTCAAATACAAGAGTCTCAGAGGTAAGTTTTATGATACAAGAATGGAAGAAGGTGAGAATATTGCTCAATATGTGGGTAGAATAAAAGAAGTTGTTAGTGAAATAAAAGGAGCTACTAATTATATAGATGATGATACTATGCTAAGTAAAGTCTTGAGAACATTGCTACATATTTATAGAGTTGCTTCAATTCAAGAATTGAGATGTATTCTAGGAAATGATCTAACCCTTGAAGGTCTGGTAGGTAGACTCACTACTTTTGAGCTATCTAACTATAATAATTACAAACCAAAGAGTCTTGAATCTATTTTCAAAGCTAAATTGTTATTAAAAGACTCTGATGAAGTTAATTAGAAGAAGAAGAAGAAGAGAAAGATAAGATATGTGTCTAGTGATAGTGATACAAATGAGTAAGATGTTGAACAATTGGAAGTACTACTGGCAAGAAGATTCCACAAATGCAAATGCAAGTTCAAAGGTAAGGTACCCATGATTTGTTTCAATTGCAATAAAATCAGTCATACTACTACTAGCTGTCTAGAAAAGAAGAATCAAAGAGGTAGTGATAAATACAAAGGGAGAAGAAACGAAGATAGAAAGGATTACAAAGACAAAGGCAAGAAATGTTTCATTGTTGAAGAGAATGATTCTGATGAATATGATGATGAAATGGTATATGTTGCAATGAAGGACGAATCTGATAAAGGTGATACAACTGCATTTGTGACTTGTGTGAACAAAATGATAGATGGATTATTGATAGTGGATGCTTACATCATCTGATTAGAGACAAAATAAGATTTGATAATGATGCGACATGCTTGATAAAAGGAAGAGGTTCTATCAAACTTATAGACAAGATTTCATGTGACAATGCTTACTATGTTGAAGGATTAAACTATAACTTGATAAGTCTGTCACAATTGAATAGTTTGGGATGTAAGGTTGAATTTGAAATAAAAATTTCTAAGATATATAATACAAATTTGAAACTGATTGGAAAATGTGATCAAACTAGAAGTAATATATTCTATCTTGATATAGAGGATGCTACTTGTCTTTTTGCAAAATTTGATGATGTATGGCTTTGGCACAAGAGGTTATGTCATGTTAATTTTCATAACTTGGTTAGCATCAATAACATGAAGAAAGTTAGAGGTTTGCCTAAGTTGAAGAAACCTGACAATACAATGTGCAAACAATGTCAGTTAGGCAAAATTACAAAGTCAAGCTTTAAGAGTAAAGCTTATACCTCTAAAGAAATACTAGAGATTTTTTAATTGATTTGTGTGGACCAATTGAAGTGAAGAGCTACAAGGGAGATAAGTACATAATGCTACTTGCTGATAAATAATTATGTTTTTGAAACAAAAATTTGATGCTTTTCAAATGTTTAAGTGGTACTTAGCAAGAGTTGAGAAAGAAATAGGTAAAACTCTAAAATGTATGAGATAGGACAGAGGAGGAGAATTCACATCAAATGATAATGAGATGTTCTATAATGAAAGAGGAATCAAAAGACAAACATCTACACCTAGGACCTCTCCACAAAATAGAATAGCTAAAAGAAGAAATAGATCTATAATGGATTGTGCTAGAACACTCATGATAGAGAAGAATGTTACTTTAAAATAATGGAGAGAATTTGTAAGTATAGCTATCTATACCCTAAACTGTGTGCAAATCAAGAAAGGTACTCATTCAACACCTTTTGAACTATGGTATGGGTATTCACCCAATGTAAAATACTTTAAGGTATTTGGAAGTAAATGTTACATTCTTGAAGATGTTAGGAATGTAAAGCTTGATGCAAAAATTGAAGAAGGTATATTCCTTGGCTACTCCACAAGAAGTAAAGCTTATAAGTGCATGAATACTAACACTAAAAAAATTGTGGAAAGTGCAAATGTGAATTTTAATGAATATACATAAGTACATGATGCTAAACCTATGAAAGAACTAGAAGGATACAAATCATTTGTATACTTTTATGAGGGAATGCTTATTGAAGAAGATGTTGCAAATTAGATTGGAAACCAACAGCAAGTTTTAGTGACTACTAAGTCACATCTTGTGAATATTGAGATGCATTCAAGAACTGAGTGTCAAGTTACAAAATGAAGTAGATGCACATTCTAATTCTAAAGATAGTACACATGAAGGAGATGTTCAGGTATCTAATAGAGATATACAAAATGAAGTAGATGCACACTCTAATTCTAAAGATAGTACACATGAAGGAGATGTTCAGGTATCTAATAGAGATATACATAGTAACTCTGAAGCTAGAAGACAAAATGAAGAAACAAGAGCTGATAATGAAATCATTAGAAATAAAGATTCTAGGTCATTGACAAGAAACAAATTGAGAAGTGAATCATGTTTGTTGAGAAAGAAGGAGCCCAAAATAGTGAAAAATGCATTAGAAGATATTGATTGGTATATAGTCATGGAAGAAGAGATTGAATAAATAGAAAAGAACAAAACTTGTAGTCTAGTTCCTAGACCTAAAGACAAAAATGTGATTGGCACCAAGTGGGTATTCAGAAACAAGCTAGATGAGAATGGTGAAGTCACGAGAAATAAAGTGTTAGGATTAAACCATAGACAGAAATAAAAACTGTATGCAAATATAAACAATAATAGAAAAATAATAGATCACATAGAAAATGAACACAAGGCACCAAGATTTAACGTGGTTCACCCAATCCCTAGGCTATGTCCACCAAATAGCAAGTCTGATCTTATTACAATCCAGTGATTACAACTTGATTACAATCCGTAATCTCTTATAGCTCAATACCACCACAAGAACCAATTTCACATCACATCATAATAATAAAATAACTAACCCTAAACCCTTTTATACAATTATTTTATGCCATTTTAGGGTTATAATTAATAATTACATGTCAGCCCAAAATCTCGATAAAATAGGGCCCAAATTTTTTTATGGAGTATGTATAGTACTTTCCTGATCAGTCACCACAATATAACAATCTCCCACTTGGGGACTGATTAGGCTCCACACTAAACAAAAATCTTCCACTTGGAGACTAATTCGATAGCAATAACACTAGCACATTGGGCTCCCACTAGATCAAACCACCCTGGACTCTACTGTTCTTTTATTCATGTTTAGTCTAGAAGACCAACCAAAACTAAAGAGGAGTTTAGCTTCTCCCTTGTTACAACCTTTTTCAACATATCTACTAGATTTTCATTTGTATGTATTTTCTCTAGAGCTTTAGCTATCCATCCTCCAAAACTGACCGAATGAAATGGTACCACAACTGTATGTGTTTGGTCTTAGAATATAGAGTTGAATTCTTTGCAAGATGAATGGCACTCTGACTATTTGTGAACAAATAATTATCCTTCTGAGGATGTCCCAATTCTTCCAAGAAGAACTAAAGCCATATCATCTCCTTGGCTTCCTCTATAGCAACAACATACTATGCATCTATAGTGGATAGAGCATTAATCTTCTGTAACCTAGAAACCCAGCTCATGACTGCCCCACCAACAATAAAGACATAACCTATAGTACTTTGCCTGGTATCAATATTCCATGCCAAATCCAAGTCAACATAGCCCTATAAATAAGTAGTAGAGCCCCCAAAGTGTAAATACATATTGGATGTGCCTCTCAAATATTTGAGAATCCATTTGACTGCATTCCAATGCTCAAATCCTGGATGACTCATGTACTTGCTAACGACTCCCACTGCATGTGCAATATCTAGCCTAGTGCATACCATAGCATATATCAAGCTTCCTAAAACTAAAGCATAGGGTACCTTGGACATCTTATCCTCCTCTTCTTGTGTCTTGGGACACATCTCCTTAGTCAACTTCAAATGACCATGTAAAGGTGTGCTGACAGCTTTAGCATTCTCCATAGAGAAACGTTGCAACACCTTCTCAACATAATCAGCCTGAGATAGCACCAATGTTCTATACTTCCTATCTCTACAAATCTTCATACCAAGGATTTGTTTTGCTGCCCCCAAATCCTTCATAGAAAATGCATGTGCTAACTAGCATTTTAGCCTCTTAATATGATCCATGTTAGACCCAGCTACAAGCATATCATCAACATATAAACATAAAATAATGTAGCTATCATCATCTAACCTCTTAAAATAAACATAATAATCTAAATGACACCTGTTATAGCCATAATCATGCATAAACCTGTCAAATTTTAGATACCATTGTCGACGTGCTTGCTTCAGGCCATATAAACTTTTCTTCAATTTGCACACTAAGTTCTCCTTGCCTTTGACCTCAAATCCCTGTGGCTAAGCCATATATATATTTTCTTCCAAATCACCATGAAGGAAGGTTTTTTTAACATCCAACTACTCTAAATACAAATCTTTATAGCCACAAGACTTAAAATAGTATGGATAGAAGTCATTTTAACAATAGGAGAAAATATCTCATCAAAATCAATTCCCTTTTTTGTGCAAATCCTTTTACAACTAACCTAGACTTAAATATTTTCTTACCTCCTTCCTCTCCTTTCAACCTGTAAATCCACTTATTCTGTAAAGCCTTTTTACCTGCAAGCAACTTGCATAGATCCCATGTCTTATTCTTTAGCAAAGAGTCCATTTCATCTTTCATTGCAGACTCCCACTGAATCTTAGTATCCACCTACACAACTTCATCATAACTTTTAGGTTCACTAGCATTAGTAAGTAAAATAGAATACAAAGAGGGAGAAAATCTTTATGGAGGTCTAATTTGCCTTGTTGACTGTCTAACATTCACCAGTGTGTGTGGTATTTTTTGTTGCAGTTGTTGCACATCATGAGGAATGGTTGGAGTATCATCCAACACTACATAATCATCTTCTTTCTTCTCATGTTGCTGCAACAGATCTTTGTACAACACTTTCTCATGGAATATGACATCCTTGCTTCTTACAATTTTTTTATTTTCAAAATCCCAAAGGCTATAACCAAATTCTTTAATTGCATATCCAAAAAATACACATTTCTTTGACTTAGCTTCCAGCTTGGTTCTATTTTCAAAGTCTATATGAGAAAAAGCTTCACAATCCAAGGTCTTGAGAAAAGAATAACTCACCTTCTTACCAGTTCATGCCTCCTCTAGAATACCACAGCCCAAAGGAGTAGAGGGACCTTGATTAATCAAATGTACAACAGTATTGACAACCTCTATCCACATGTATAAGGGCGACCCAACATGCAACCTCATGCTCCTTACGTGCTCCATTATAGTCTTGTTCATGTGTTCAACCACTCTATTTTCCTATGGAGTCCTTGGAATATTTTTCTATCTATGAATACCATTAGTGGAGCAATAATCTTCAAATTCATGACTGCAATACTCACCACCATTATCAGATCTGAGACATTTTAATTTCTTACTAGTCTCATTTTCAACCAAGCATTTCCATTTCTTAAAAGTTTGAAATACATTAGATTTTTGTCTAAGGAAATAAACCCATACTTTTCTAGTTGCATCATCAATAAATGTAACATAATAATGAGAGCCACCAAGGGAAGATACTTGAGCCGGTCCCCATACATCTGTATGCACAAGCTCTAATTTCTCCTTTTTTTTTTCCTTCCCAATCTTTGCAAAACTCACTCTCTTTTATTTTCCATACACACAACTTTCATAGAAATCCATATTAACATATGTTAGACTTGGTAAAAATTTCTTTGAATGAAGTACTTTCATACCTTTCTCACTCATGTGCCCAATTCTATTGTGCCATAGTGTTGTATTAGAATCTACAACAGCTATTTGTTCTCCTTGCTCAACTGCAGCAATTGTTCCTACACATTCATTTTTCTCTAAAACAATCAAAGTAGAAGGAATAATATGACTTGTACAAAGATATAAGGTGCCCACTTTCACACCTTTTGCTACTACAAAGGAACCTTTTGAAACCTTCCAATTTTTATCATTAAAAGTAACTACACAACCCTCATCACCGAGTTGCCCTATTGAAATTAAATTCCTAATCAACCTTGGAACATGTCTTACCTCATGTAGTAGCCAAGATTCCCATTTTGCAGCTTAATCTTAATTTTACCCTTTCCAATAATTTGACAAGGTTCGTTATCCTCCAAATAAACAAGCCCAAAATTCCCTTGGACATAATCAATGAAATAGCCTCTATGAGGTGTAGCATGAAATGAAGCACAAAAATATAATACCCATGAATCATCAACACTTTCTAAAGATAGAAGCAAAGCATCCTCTTCAGATTTTTTACGTACCACATTTGGCTCCTTGTCTCCATCTAATTTATCTCCTTCATCTTCCTTTTGTGCCCTTGTTTCCCATAGTACCAACAATCGTTTAGTCCTCTCAATTGAGACCTCTTCCCCTTTGACTTTACTCTTGATTTTCCATGATTTCCATAATTACTTCCTCTCTTAGTCGTTCTACCCTTGCTTTGTGCATTCAAATAACTTGTTGATGTAGATCCACCTAAGGTTTTCCTATGAGTTTCTTCACTTAAAATAACACTGATCACATCATCATATTTTAGGATACTAGATCCAAGAACAAAATTACTCATAGTCATTACCAAGCCACTCTAGCTTTCAGGAAAAGAACACAAAATCAAGAGAGCCCTAATTTCTTCTTCAAAATTTATCCCCATAGAAGATAACTAACTAGTAATAATATTAAACTCGTTTAAATGATCTGCAATAGATCCACCTTCTGCTATTTTCATATTAAATAAACGCTTCACGAGAAATACCTTGTTTGAAGTAGAGGGCTTTTCATACAATGTCACTAGGGTTTTCATCAATTCTTCTGTCGTCTTTGCTTTTGTAATATTAAATGCCACTGATGGTGCTAGGCATAATTGAATGCTTCCAAGTGCCTTTCTATCCAAAAGATCCCATTCATCATTTGACATATTTCCTTGATTCTTGGCTTTGCCTTCCAACAACTTCCATAAATCCTGTTGATACAGATATTCTTCCATTTTCATCTTCCATAACTAGAAGTTCTAACCATTAAACCTATCAACCCTTAGCTTATCCTCATCTACCATTGCTCCCACTCAACTATGAGACTTTCCTATAGAGGATAACTGAAAAACAACTAGGCTTTGATACCACTTGTTAGGATTAAACCATAGATAGAAATAAAATCTACATGAAAATATAACCAATAATAGAAAAATAATAGATCACACAGAAAATGAACACAAGGCACCAAGATTTAATGTGGTTCACCCAATCCCTAGGCTATGTCCACCAAATAGCAAGTCCAATGTTATTACGATCTAGTGATTACAACCTGATTACAATTTGTAATCCCTTACAACTCAATACCGCCACAAGAACCAATTTTTCATCACATCATAATAATAAAATACCTAACCCTAAACCATTTTATACAAGTATTTTATGCCATTTTAAGGTTATAATTAATAATTACATGTCGGCCCAAAATCTCGATAAAATAGGGCCCAAAATATTTTTTCGAGGTGATGCCCTGAACCCCAAAAAATTATGGAGTATCTATAGTACTTTCCTAATCAGTCACCACAATCTAACATAAAGTAAGATTAGTTTGTAAGTGATATGCACATGAATAAGGAATTGACTATGGGGAGACATTTTCCCCTATAGCTAGAATAAAAGGAGTAAGAACCCTATTTGCTTATGCTACATACAAAGGTTTTAAGGTTTATTAGATGGATGTTAAATCTACATTTCTAAATAGCATATAAGAAGAAGAAGTTTACATAGAATAGCCAGAAGATTTTTTTGATGATAACAATAAGAACATGGTATGTAGACTATACAAAGCTCTTTATGGTTTGAAACAAGCAATGAAAGCATGTTATGAGAGACTTCATACCTATCTTGTGAAGGTTGGATTTGAAAGGACTGATGACAACAACAATCAATACATAAAGATAGAGAAAGGAAAAGATATTCTATTATGTGAAAGATTTATTGATGATATCATATTTGGAGGTCAAGATGCTTTATTTAAGGATTTTGCAAATCAAATGAAGCAAAAATTTGAAATGCCTATGTTTGGAGAGATCAATTTTTTTGTGGATTTCCAAGTATATCAAATGAAATATGGTATATATATCACTCAGTCAAAGTATGTCAAACAAATATTGAATACTTTTGGATTAGAGGATTTCAAACTAGTATATACACCTATGGTGATAGGACACAAGTTGTCAAAGAATGATGATTCTACTAAGGTGAATCAAACATTATACAGGTTATGATTTGGAAATTGCAATATGTAGTACATAGCATACCTGACATTGCATTATCTGTAGGAATAGTTTTAAGATTCTTTACTAATCCCAAGGAGAATCACTTAATGGCTGTGAAGAGAATAATTGGATATCTGAAAGGAATAGAAGAGTTTGGTCTATAGTACAAGAAGAATGAAAAGTTTGAATTAAAAACCTACACTAATGCTGATTGGGTTGGAAAAATTGATGATAGAAAGAGCACTAGTGGAGGAGCATTTTTTTAAGGAAATAGACTAGTTACATGGACTAGCAAGAAATAAAGTACAATCTACTACTAAAGTTTAATATGTTGTTGCTGCTATAAACTACACAAACATTGTATGGATCAAATAGCTACTCAAAGGAATGAAGGAAGAAATCACAAAACCAGTGATACTTTATTGTGATAATACAAGTGCTATCAATATATTAAAGAATCCAATGATGCACAAAAAAACTAAGCACATTGTGATCAAGTATCATTACTTGAGAGAGTTAGTTTAAGATAAATATGTTAGCACCAAGTAGAAAATTGTTGATATATTCAAAAAACCATTACCTAAGGATGTTCATGAACATCTAAGAGGTAAACTAAGGGTGATACCTCTATCAAAAGCTATCTAAGCAATAGAAGAGGTACCATACATCAAACAAGTTGATGTTCATATATTACAAATTGATGCAGTAGAATCTTACTTTAGGAGCTGCCTAAAGTAATCATATAGTTAAAACTTCAAATTAGTCACAAGCAAGGTGACAGAGGGAGAAATTAAAGAAATTACGAAAGCCTATATTTTCCTATTTTAAAGATGACAATTTTTTGGTCTATGTCTTTGGCATCATTGTCAGAGAGAGAGAGAGAGAGAGAGAGAGAGAGAGAGAGAGAGAGAGAGAGAGAGAGAGAGAGAGAGAGAGAGAGAGTGAGAGAGAGAGAGAGAGAAATATATTTATTGATATGAGAGGGAGCAAGTATATCAGAGAAAGATATCAAGAGTCAAGTCAAAACAAAGAGGGGGACATTGATCAGAGATCTAAAATATATAATCATAGATTGAGATATTATACTAATCAATTTAGTAAAAAAGAAAGAGGGAGAAATCCTAATCTACTTAGTAAGAGGGATATACAAGAAGGAACTCAAAGAGAGTTATGGAACTCAGAGGGAGTTATTAGAAAGAGTTTTGTAACCTAGTTAGAAGATGGAAGCTATTGATAGAGGGAGAAATTTTGATACAATTTTTTTTTGTTAACTTAGTCTTAACCCAATTAGTTTGGTTTAAAAAGATGTTCATCAATTGATTGACTTAGTTGATCAGTTTGGTTTGCCATAAATGTTGAAGAAGGAGATTGTTGAGATATGATCGAAAAGATCATTACTAAGAGAGATTATTGAAAAAGGGATATTATTGAAGAAGATTATGTTTTCGATCATTATTTTGTCACTGATGTCAAACCTACTATTTTTTGGTAAGAAAACTGCTTATAAGATTCAAGTATAGTCACTTAGTTGATTGATGAAGAGGATTTGATCAACAAGATGTAACAAAAATACCTAGAGGAAAGGTTGAGTTATGATAATGTAATGAAGTACAAAGATCAGTTACAATAGTTATGACATGATGAATTGATAATCTACTTAAGGTTACAAATGTTGGCTACACTTAGAAAGTTTAGAAGAACAAGTTACACAAAGTTTGTCTACCAATCTTGAGTTAGTGGATAGTAGGTGCCGAGAAAAGTTAATACAATCCAAGCAGAAAGTTAGTTGGAGCCAAGTAAAAGAAAATTCTAGTGGATGTCAAGCAAGATAGTTGATGTCGAGTAAAATTTAGTTGATGCCAAATGGTCAACTCTAATTGATGCTGAGTGATTTTATAGTCAATGTTGAGCAATACAGTGTGTGTCAAGCATCGTAAGGATGATAATGCCAATCTACTACATTATGCTAAAGATTGAAGATTCATTGAATCTAAGTTAAAAAGTTTGTTTTATTAAAAATTTTGAACTAGGAGGAAGATAAGGTTGATGAGTTGGTGGCATAGAAATTGATGTAAAATATTTTTAGAAAAATTCAAAAGGATTCTAGGAGAAGTTTCTAGGAGAGATACAAGATATAGGGTAGATACATTGTATCCTACCTAATCCATCCAAACACTAAAATGGACGTTGGAAAAAATGTGGCAAAGTAACTTAATTTCTGATAAAAAAAGAATATCTAGTAATGAAGCAAAGTAGTCATGTGCAAAAACCTTAGGAATAGAAGAAGTTAAGGGTTTTGCTTCATCAAGTGACCCAAGAGAAGAATCTACAATGGCATGTTAAGCAAGAAGGCTTAAGGAGATAAGTTCTTGAAGGATGAACAAGCTGTTAGAGCTACAAATTATGAAAGCCAAGAAGAACAAAAGACTAACTAGAGATCTCTAATATGCAAGAGAAGTTGTAAGTTATATCGAATCAAAGCTCTACTATTACTCTCCAAGAATTGTATTAGTGTAGGTAATTCCTTTGGGTTAAGTTTGACCTAACATTCATTTGTAAATCCTTTAATTGGGTGGCATTCCAAGTGAATGACCAAAAGTCCTCTGACAAGGCTCACTTGTAATAGGGTGATTGAAATCCATTAACGAAGTAATATTTAATAGTGTGTATTGTAACCTTTAACAATGGTGGCCTTTCATAGGGCATCACTTTAGAATAGTGAAAAAGAGTGGCATGTTTCATGGTTTTTTTTTTCCAAATTGGATTTTCACATAAATCATTGTCTCAAGTATGTTGATGAATCTATTATGCTTCATGCTTTACATTTTTGCAAGTTGATTTGACAGTAACCTACAAGTTTTAGGGATTGCATAATCTTAACAGATGCATGCATGGGTATGAATATTTTATGGGTTCACTAAGCTATGAAAAGTTTTATTTATACATTTGGACCTTAGAAAACTGATTTACCTCCCCTAGTTATTCTAAAGAATTCCAACAGATCTACATATATATTATATATACATCTATGCATATCTAGATGCATGTGTGTGTGTGTGTGTGTGTGTGTGTGTGTGTGTGTGTGTGTGTCTGTATATGTATATGTATATATGTATATATATATACTTATGCATATATACATGTACATAATATGTATATAATATATATTTATATCTATATGCATATACATATACATATATGCATGTATACAAATGGTATATATATATATATATATATATATAATGAAACAGAAAACATATAAAATAAAACAAAAAAATGTATAAAATGAAACTAAAATCATTTAAAATGGGTAAATAAAGGGGAAAATCATACATTTTTTTATGTTTGATAATTTTGAATGCCCTCATTTGCATTGTGCTTCCAATCGAAACTCTCTATCTATAGCCCCACCAAGTTGAAAATGACTTGTGGGTTGTAGGAAATTCTTTACATTTCCATTTTTCTTAGTTTTGATCGAAACTAGTGAGCTGGAGGCTGGGGTTAACAAACCTCAATTGGGTTTTGCACTTTTGATCAGGAGTACATTGATAGTTCTAATTGAAACTACCAATTTAGTTTTGATCGAAAGTACATGGCACTAAGGCTTTGGATATAAAGCAGTATTTTTTTAGTTTGATAGAAACTAAATAGTTTCTATCAAAACTTTATAAAAACTTTCTATCAAAACTACTAAACCAAAAAAAATTAGTTGCACAATTTCAGAGGAATTTTTTCCTCCAAAAAAGTGTAACCCACTATTCTAGGTTCACTCGATGCATAATAAGACTAAAAATATTGCAATAAAGTATCATTTCTTGAGAGAATTGTTACAAGATAAGGAGGTAAGATTGGAATATGTGAATAAAAAAGAATAGATTGTAGAAACATTCACCAAGCCATTACCTCAGGATAAATTTTTTGTATCTAAGAGGTAAGCTAGGGGTCATTCCCCTATTTGAAGCTCACAAAATAATGTTTAGTCATGCATCAAATAAGCAATTGAAGATTAGCCAAGTTAGTGTAGTATTATAAAGAGCAGATTGCGTATGAATTAGTACATTAGGTACAAAGTCCACTGTATGCTATCTTTGGCATGAGATGTCAAAGAGGGAGAGTTTTCTATCAATATCAAGAAATTTTGTGATTGTTAATGCTTTTGGCATGTCATGTCAAAAAGGGAGAGTTTGTTGTCAAGTTAGATGAAGAGTAAAGAAGGAGAGTTTGTTGATAGAGGAAGAAACTAGAATTAGAGTAATTAGAGAATCATTCTAAAGGGAGAGATTGATGTCAAAGGAATTACACACTGATAGAGAGAGTTGTCATAGATGATAATTAGAATGAAACTAAGGGTATTATCTTTACTTTTATTTTCTATAAAATTTCATTGTATTATGACATGTTGTTTTACCATCGATGCCAAAGAGGGAGATTATTGAAAACAATTGTTGAATTGTATATCATCTCTGATGTTACACAAAATGTCAAGTCTTTACTAATCAGTGTCTTTTGAGCTCACTTGGATGATGAAGATAGTTTCCAGTTTCTACTAAGCAATCCAAAGGTAATCAAGTTCAAAGTCAATGTCTAGTGAGTTCACTTAGCCACCAAAGAGAAGTTGGCATGGAACTAGTGTTAACCAAGCTCATTCAATTACAAAAATGAATTCAGTTCAAGACATAGTGTTAGCCACATTCACTCGGTTACCAAAGGAAGTCTAAAGAAGGTCTCTTTTGAGTTAGTCCTGACTGAGTTAGGTTGGCTAACAAAGGATTTTTTTGAGTTAGTATATTTATTTTGATGAATTTATTTGTTAAGTCTACCCAACTTAATGGATGAATATTGACTATTTGAAAGTGTATTCAAGATGACTTGACAAGGTAAATAATATAAGGAAAAGTTGTGGGATTGAATTTAAGAATTATGGGATTGAAAAGATAAATAAAGGAAGAAAATTGGAAGGATATTAGAGTATCCTAAGTTGACCGAGCTGTAGAGTTTAATATGATCAAGGAGGATCAAGTAATCAAGTAATCAAACTAGAATAGAGATCTAAAATCAGTAGGTCACTTGCATTAGAAATTAGGTAAAGTTATTTTTAGTCTCTAATAATTTTAGCAGTGAATTAAATCTCCTGACAAAGTTAGCTTAACAACTATTTGTCAAATCCTCTAACAAGGTGGCATTTCTAGATTAAAGTGTCTAAAGACATCTAACAAGGTCACTCCTAACAGGGTGATTGAAATCATTTAATAGGGTCACACCTAATAATGTGTTTTGAAACCTTTAATAGAGTTGGCTCCTAATATCTCTCACTTTATAAGAGTAAAAAATAGTAACTAGCTATAATTGGTAGCTTTTTCAAATTGAGTTTCCATGTTGAATCTTGGTGTCACATGTGTTCATGTTATTTGTTATATGTTTTTGCAACTAAGTTAATTAAGGTTAATCACATTTAATATCATAATTTCTACATGTTTAGTGTTAACCATTTAATAGTGTATATATTCAATATTAATCGAGTGTTTACTGAGAGATAATTATTCTTAGTGTAAACTGAGTTACTATATTAACTGAGCAATTTAGTGCTAACTGAGTTACAATGATATAATCAATAACATTTTGTTTTGAATTGCATTGACATCTTAAAGGGTTTTGGATTTGTTTTTGTGGTAAATGATTCACCCCTCCCCTCTCAATTACTCCTCTTATATTTCCAAAAACTATCCCATAAAGGAACTCAACCACTGAGGCCTTTGTTGCATCTCTCTAATCTACTACCATTGTCCATCTCATGAAGTAGTCTATGGTTGCAAATATCCATTTTCCAGAACTAGAGGGTGGATTTATGGGACCAATGAAATCCAAACCCCATTTCACAAAAGGTTGATCAAATTGAATATGATGAAGAGGATGGGAAGCCAATATCTTCTTCCATAAGAAGAAGGCATATTTCTCACACTTCCTCCCCCACTTGTGAGAATCATTGAATAAGGTTGGATAATAATAACCATCCTTCATTATCTTTATTTTTGTAATCCTACCCGAGAAATGACCACTAGTAGGGCCATCATGGAATTCTTTTAACAGCCTACTGATCTAATCTATATTGATGCACCTAAATAGGACTCCATTAGAATCCTTCCTAAATAATATTCCATCCATAAAACCATAATTAATAGACTTCAATTTAAATAGTTTTCTCTCAACTCTATTTAGGCCTTGTGGATATCTTCCTTCTGCCAAGAAATTATTTATGTCATGCAGTCGATCATTCAAATTTTCATTATCTTATGATTTATCATCCTATGTTAAGTAGGTATCCTCCTTAGGTGTCTCAAAAGATGAGACCATTTTCTCACAAAATCCTTTGCATCTCACAAGCTTGGTGATTTTAATTTCAATGTCATCTTCCATGACCTTAGTGATCTATCTAGTTCTTGTCTCATTGATTTCCTCATTTAAAACAAATTATTTTACACATGCATGTGGAACCAAGAGCTAGACCCTGTTATGGGATAGAAGATGTATAAAAATTTTGAGAGCCCTTACAACAAGAAGAAATTTCTTCTCTACATAGTTATATCTTCTCTCATAGTCTTTTAAGTGCTTCACTAAATAAAGTAATGAGATGCTCCAAATTCTCTCCATTTAACTGTGTTAAAATAGTTGATATTCTTGATTCTCCTCCAATAAAATAGAGCATGAAATCCTATCAAAGTTGGTATTAAGAAGAGTTGGAGCTGATGAAATTAATTATTTGATCATTTCAAAGCTATTATTTCCTTCCTTGGTCCAAGTAAACATCATATTCTTCTTCAACATGGTTGTAAGAGGCTTCACCATAGAAACAAGATCAGGGATAAACTATCTCACAAAGTTGATTATTCCAAGAAAACTCTACAAAAATTTCTTGTGTCTTGGAGGTGGGAGAGAGGGAATTTCTTCTACCCATTATAGATCTATTGTTAGTCCATCTCTTGAGACAATGTGTCCCATGAGCTTTCCTTGATCAGTAGAAAACACACACTTTGTTAGATTTAGAGACACACCTACCTCAAATAATCAAAATGATCTTTTGCATGCTTTGAATAGATAGTTATACCATCAAGATATATCAAAAAAAAGTTTCTAGCACACCCTTAAAATCCATCTGTATTTCTTTTGAAATGTACCACCTTTATTGGTTAGTCCAAATGGAATTTTACAATAGGCATACGAACCATATTTAGTGGTGAAGGTTGTCTTGTATATGTCTGACTCTTGGACTAAAACTTGTTTATATCCAAAAAAACCATCTATGATGGAAAACCTCTTCAAACCACTAACCTTGGATTGAATTTGTTCCATGGAAGGAAAGTGATGGTGATCTTAAAGAGAATCCTTATTAAGGTCCCTAATATCTACACATTACCTGATTTTTCCATTCTTCTTTCTTATGGGAACAAATTTGCCACCCATGAAGAGTGCTTAGTAGGAAAAATAATATTAGTTTCTATAAGTTTGGACAAACTCTTTTCTCATCAAGGGTTCATTTTTGGGTTTGAATAGCCTTTGATTTTGTCTAAAAGGCTTTCCATCATGGTTTAAATCTATAGTGTGCTAAAACAAGCTTGGATCAAAACCCTTTAAGTATTGATATGTCCAAGCAATAACATCACTAGATTCTTGACATAGATTAATGGAAACTTCTTGTTCAGTCTCAATGCATACCTTTCCCAAGTTAAGAGTCTTCCATCAACAATGGTGATAGGTATGTAATCATCCCTCCTTATAGCTAGGTTTGGTCCTTTGTATCTTACTCCATCATTAGAGTTAAATATGCCCTCTAAAGTGACCAAACCTTTAGGCAACTTGTTTGAATTAAGATTCACAATTTGATCTTTGTACTAGATTTTTAGCATAGAACTTTACTTCATTTTGTAGAAAATTAACAATTTGTAAATTAGAGTCAAAGACTTTCCAATTTGTACAATTTTTTGGGACATCAATCCTTACAACAAGTCTGATTTATTGTTCTTTTGCATTAGCAACATGTTCTGGTATATCATAGTGAGAACCCATTGTTGCAAGTCTATCAAGATGTCTTATTTCTAGGAACACTCTAAATATTGAATGCTTGAAAGCCCTCAAGTAGATCCAAAAATCCATGTTTATATGACTTGAGAAGATTTTTCTTTGTAACATTCTAATTTCTAATTTGATTCACAACCAAATTTCTATACCCAAATATTTTAAAGATCTTTATATCTCTTCTTTGTGCAATTTGGAACCTTAAATTCAAGGTTGCATACTTGGTCACATTGATAATGCAACTAAATTGGAGTCTATATGAAAATTAATATTTATCCAAACTAGGAGAAATAAGCATTACACTAGCACCTAAACCATTCTTATTCATTGAGCCATCAAAGAACACATTTCGTAATCCATTTGTATCTTCCTTTTCTTTCATGAGATTGGGAATGGGAGCACCCTCCTCAAATGTACAATAAGTTCCAAGGCCTGTCTCTTTAGATTCTTGTATTACATCAAGTTCAAAATCATTAGCCCATTCATCTAAAATATATTCAAGAACCTTTGTTAAGAGAGTAGCATGTTCATGAGTTATACATTCCTCATCTTCTTCATGAATTGTGCAATTCATATTTATAGGTCTAGATGTATAAGTCTCCATGTGATTAAGGGCTAATGGTTCTTCCTTTATGGAATCCTTTTTTCCATATCTAGTTCAAAAGAGCATGTAGGACCAACCAAATGCAATATAGCCACTAATTTGTGTAGTGAAGTCCCTATATAGGCAAACAACAAAGTGTAGGGGAAGCTTAATAGATGACATGTATTGTATAATAGTACAACCCAAAGATACATGTAATTCCATATTTACACCTCTTAACACTCCTATTTTTTGAATGGAACTACAATGCAATTGAACAAATCTCTTAAACATTGTTTCATATTTAATACCAAGGAGATTAGCCACACACTTTGGCATAACTATGCTCCTAGCTCTAGAGTCTATCATATAATTGTCAACTAATTTATCTCCTATAATCAAATAAAGGTAGAAGGGGGGAGGTTTACTCTTCTTACTTGTTTATTCTTCCCTCATAGGTTTCACAAAGCTTGATGCTTCATCCACGGTAGCTGTTCGATTCTACACTTTGATGGTCTTTGATTCTTGTTGTAGAAATTTCAATTGAGACAATATTGAAAGAACATCCCACATAGGAACACTTATATAGATCCTCTTCATTTGATCTACAATGTTCAGAGGAGTGTGTGTTGACTTGGTTGGAACCTTGGTGACCATAGGGTCTGGTATAAGAATGGGAGAAACATGTGTCTCTTTAGTCTTCTTTATGTTTTGATTTTGCAATGGAGCAGCAACATTGTGTTGTACTTTTGCACTTGTGGCATGTGGAATAGTCTTCAAGGCTATAGCCTTATTTGATGAAGATGACGGAGGATCTTCTATATCTCTCCTTGTTTTCCTAGTATTATGGGCTATGCCATCATTACCATCATGATTTATATGACAGTAATCTTCATGTTGATAAATCATGAAAGTGTAGTCCTTTTTCTGTTGATATTGGAAACCAATGGTGGGATTATTGGCATCATATTGTTTCCCTATTTTTTTCTCTTGTGTAGTGAAATTTTGAGAAGATTCAACTCTATGGCACATATATTTCTAATATGAAAAGTTACAAGCTGAACAATATTCTTGTTCTTGAGCCAAATTATTTTGAGCAACTATTTTCCTTACTAAATTTACACTTGTATTTGTAGGGGCTGCATTGTTTGAGAGTCTATTTTGATTATATGGAGCTTGACCATGATTTGGCTACCTATTGAGTGAATTATTCTGATAACTGGGCTGAAAAGGAATGTTATCTTGATCTTGTTGTCTCTCCAAAGTCACTAGCTTGTTGCTCATTTTTTGCATCATTGCATTTTGATCCAAAAATATTTTATCCTTATCTTGCATCATGGCCTCAATTTTACCTATCTCACTCGAAGATATAAAAGTTGAAGGAGTAGCAAAAAAAGACTGACTTGTATTTATAGTTTGGATGCGACCCATTGTGGGTTGGTGTGTATGCATGTTAGGAAATAGTGTCATTGGAGGCCTTGGGGATAGCTTTCCTCATATTAGAGTGTTCTTTTCCCTTATATAAATTTCATATGCAAGTAGAAAATTGTCCCCTCCCATGGTTTGTAGTGTCGTAAAAATATCACTATTAAAATCTCTAAGGTAATGCATGAAAGCATTACCAGGAGTAGGCTCCACTATAGCAGGGATTCTATCCCATATTTTTTGGAATCTATAATTTAAATCTCTAAAAACTCAAGAGGTGCTCTCTTGATTGTAGTAAGTTGTTCTAAAAGTGATAGATGATCACTCTTATCTTCGAAATGTTTGTACTATCTTTCTCCTAGCCCATCCTAATTATTAATGGAGTTATTTGGAAATCCTCTATACAACTATATAACTTTTCCCTCTATTGATGAATCTAAAAATCTAAATAAACATCTTCTTTTGTAATATCATTTATATTTCAAACATTTGAAACTTTGTGAATGTGTTCTATTTGGTAAATTGAAGTTTCACTAGTAAAATCTAGTAGACTCTTAAGAATAGATACTGGGATATCATGTCTTTGGACTAAATAAAGAAGGATACCACCATTAAAGGTAGAAAACACTTGATTTCTAGGGAGGGCCATGTGAAATAATGGTCTATTCAAATAAAAAAGGTAGAGAGAGACCCAGGAGGTGTATGTGCTACATCTAAACTCCTAACAGGTGATAGAGAAAGTGTAATTCTTTTTTCTTCTAGGATTTGAAAATAAAAATTCAGTAAACTAAAAGTTACCTCTAGAAGATGCTATTGTTTGAACCTTGGGCATGAATTGCAACAAATTTGGTCTAAAAATAAAGATGTAGAGATGGAATTTCCAAGTGCTTGAATGTGATCCTCTTTTAAGGATGAAATGATAAGAACATCACTATCTTCTCAACATAGAAATTGAAGTCCTTATTTTGACACCAAAAAACTAGTAGACTTCTAGTAAGCTTGAATATAGTCCCATAGACCATCCCAAAAGCTGTTGACACAAAAGTTTGCACCCAATGTATATTATCCATGGGTGACCCTGTATAACATGGAAACAATATAAAAAGTGTGGGACTTTACAATTAGAGATTGTGTCTCCATAGAAGTTTGGATTCCTCACAATCTAGATGCACCTAATGAAGACTTAGAAGGAAAAGGGAGAAGGAAACATAAATTAAAATGGTGAAGGAGAAAATGTAGTGATTCACCAAATAGATTATCGATCTACTTCTTCAAATAATTACACTAGAACCTAATATATTTCACCAAATGTACTATTATTTTTATCCTTTCAACCTTGACACCTTAGAAAAGCCAAAAAATAACATAATGATGCAAGGAACACAATGGATTCACTTAACAGATTAGTTGATTGAAATGAACATAGTCATAAGGAGCTAAAATTGTCAAAATATATCCAAGAAAATGAGGCATAAGAGATTTCACATATTTAACTAGTTGAGAATGAATGTAACAACAATAATTTCTATTGAATAAGAGCCAAGAGCATTCACATTGAAAAAATTTGCAAAAGATCAAAGAAAAGAGATCCTGAGAACCAGAAAAAAACTGCCTTTATCGGGTGCAGGCATAACCTAGATACAACCTTGAGTTCAAACTCCAACAATAATGGAGTTGAGGCTATAGAGTATATAATAAATGAATAATAAAAAAGAAATCTAATTTCTATTATCACTTAATTCATGGAAGTGACAAGAAGGGCCAAAGAAAGCATTCGGTAGCTAAGAGGGCCATCATTCCTTGCAAAATCATTAAATAAGCATGGAGTTACACCAACATCAATGCTATGGAGCCCAATAGGTTGTTATCTATTAAATTAATAGTCCTTATAATGTTTTATGGTCATAACAAATGAATTCACACCACTATCAAAAAATGTTAGGTGGGATAACACAAGATGTTAACCAACCACGAAAATATAGAGTTGACACAAGCAAAAAAGATCAGATTTGTGCCAAAAACTAATGATCATTAATGTAGATCTCTTCATTTGAATTAGATGGCTCAAAAGTTGCAAGAAAATCTAGAATGCATGATTAAAACATGACCATCGATCAAGATTTTCTTCATATGAACTAGACAGTTGGGATGAAGCAAGGAATATCCCAAAGACACATTAAATTTGATGCCCATCACATCTTCACAAAAGGACCAAGCAATGATGCAAAAATATGAGCACCGTTGGATCAAAATAAATCCAACAAGAAAAAGATCTGCCACATTCCCCAATGTATGATGAAGGAGACAACAATAATTTCACAATTTTGCAGAAACCAAAAGGTAAGTGTTCTACCATAGAGAATTTCATTATTTCAAAAAGAACATCAAAGTCATTCTCTAAAATGTTAAAAATGGTAAGACAAAAAGTTAACCCTTGTAACCTTGTATGTAAACCTGAAACTTAGCATATTACGCTCAAATAATAGACAAAATCTTATTTAAATATTTTTATTTACTATCATTTGAAGTGCACATTTTGTTAATAAAAGTGCCAAATCAATTTTTAAAAAATACACCAATAAATGTAAAGTTCATAGTCATTTTAAATATATAATTTTAAAACTATTTTGTATAACAATTATGTTCTAATTATACTATAACTTATTTTGGTATTATATTCTAATTACTGCCTAAAATAATTTAATATTATAATCAAATTATTATACTATATTATTAAATTAAGCTAAGGAAGCAGATCATACTATCCATACCTTATAAAGGATAACAATTTACAAAAAGGAAAAGACTCCTGAAAACAAAAACAAATTAAAACAGATCCCAAAAGTTTATGCAAATATTTATTATACTATATCAATAAAATGACTTGCAATTCACTTGTCCAATAGTAACCAACTTACAAAATATAAATTAGTTAATAATAAAACACATTGAATAACATTCACATAAGTATTAGATAGGGATTTAAAGTGGAAACCCAATTTGGGAAAAACCACTACTAACATGCTGCCAGTTTTTCACTCTTTTAAAGTGAGCTCAATGAGGAGACAACCCTGTTAAAAGTTAAAATACACACTATTAGGATACACTATTAGTTGTGATCCTATTAAAGGGTTTAATCACCTTAGTAGGAATGGTCATGTTAAAGGACTTAAGAACATTCCATTAGAATGTCACCTAGATCAAAGGACTTACAAATGACTACTAGGCCAACCTTTATTAAATGATTTTAACCAATACAATGGTTAGAAATTAATAACCAATTCATCTAATAAATATAACTCAATTTGCAAATACAAATCAAAATGTATCTCATATGCTAATCTACAAACTGGCATCCATTATCACCTATGTCTTTGATCTTGTTGGAAACCCTTCAAGTAATCACACTTCACCTCTTCTCAACTCTTCTCAACCTTCTTCTAAACTTCTCCATCGACTAAATCAAAATCTTGTATAATCCTATTAGATTACCCTTATGCCTCCTTAAATGGGTAACTATTATCTTTTTCTATTTAAACATCATCATGGATCTTAGGGTTTGTTTAGATTCATCAAATCTTCCATCATTTTATTCTCCTTCTCTCTTGTAGATACTTCTCAAACCTTTTCTTTGAATCCATTCATAGGAATGCACAAACATGATTTATCATGTATCAATTAATGCTCAAGGTAATTCATCCTTATTATCAACATACTTATCTTATCCAAAGAATTCAACTGTGTTGGTTGAGAATCTTAATTCCTTTAGAAATAATGAAATGATGACACTCAATCATCACTATGTTCCTCCACTTAGTCATGACTGGATAACTTTGTCATTACTAGCAAATATTCTCAGCATACTCTATCTTAGATCAGCCCAAATTTATGATACTTGGTCATTATTGATGCTCAGTCAACACTATATTTTTCTTAACTTATACTACCACTCGGTGAACTCTGGCATCACTTAGTGTCTATTACAAGTTTCTTAATCTTTTATTATTTTCTTAGTCAAGCCTAAAGTTTTATTCTTTTTTCTTTCATCTCTTCTAGGATTCAATAAATTAATCTTCTCCACTTAGTATTATGAATAAACAATACATTATCTTGTCAATGTGCCAACTAATCAAGTGCCCATTATAGTTCTAGATAACCCAACCTTTTGACTTGGTCTTCTTTTTGTTCACATGAATGCTAATGATACTACATTGGGGGATTATCCTAAATATTCTAGAGTATTGATATGTTGCATTCATGATTATATTTGTCAACATAGTTGTAATTCTGTTAAGACTAGAAGAATAGCAGCCAGTAATCTTAGTATGTGTAGAAGTTGAGGAAGTTTTAGATGATGCATAGTAGAGGATATGTTCCTAGTGTTGTCATAATGACATGTTTAAAAGGACCAAGTCTAACTTGATGGTATACAGAGGTTACACCTAATTTACTAGAAGAACTATAGAAATAAAACATCTATTTGCCAGCTTTTGATGTTTGCATTACATCTTTCAGCCAGAGACAAATGATAGTCATAGACAAATGTGAAGTTTTGTATAGACAATGAGCCAAAAATACTATTATAATTGTGAATTAATTAATTATCTCACTTTAATTAATTTGGAAATCCTCAAGGCCTACTTAAGTAATTATTAAAAAGATATGGTATGAAGGAAAGTTGTTTTCCTTACCTATATGAGGACTTGAATTAGAAGAAAAGAGGAATGTGAAGTATTAATGCATAGTTCAAGAAGGAGTATAATGCTTACTAAATGCATGTAAGTGATCCAAGGGATTATTGGATGCATAGTATGAGATCTAGTTATAAGATCTGAAGAAGAAGAAGTCTGGTTGACAAGACAAAGAAAGAGGAAGGAAGTACATTTTATTCTGCAAGGAATAATCCATAGATCATTTGGACAGTGGGTTCTTTGATCTTAACCTTGAAACTATTTGGGTAGTGGATCCAACTATCTTCCAAAACTCCCAATAGGGTTGGCATAACTCCTAACATGGTTAGACTCTCCTAATAGGGATTTAAAGTCTCCTAATAGGGACTCATATGTACTAGCTGTTGTGACAAATTCCTAATAGGGTCTATCCTCTAATAAGGAATATTTATATTAGTACATCATCTTGTGGGTACCATCCCCACTGAGGTTTTCCCTCTGATCAAGGGTTTACCTAGTTAACATATCTAGTGTTAATTGTGTATGGGTATCTTGTTGTGGTTTTAGTTAATATTACCCATATGGTTAAGATTGTTTAAAGATAATAATAATATTTATTTGGATAGCTGATTCAACACCCCCACCCCTCTTAGTTATATTAGTGGACTATATTTTCTAACAATTGGTACTAGAGCATCAAGTCCTTAAAGACAAGGCTTAACAACTTTGGGAGATCAATGATGAATATGTTTAGCAAGGATAGTCCAAGATTTTATGGGGCCAACTATGATAGTTGGAAGGAAAAGTTGAAGACTCGTCTGCTATGCATGGGTCCAAGATATTAGCTTTTGACAAAAAGTAAGAAAGAAATTGTTGAAGAATCAAAGTTAGAGGAATGCAGTGAAGGAGAAAAAGATCTATTTATGTGCAACATGAGAGCTAGAAAAGCCCTAATATCAGCTCTTCTAGAGAATGAATACAATCAAATAAAGAAATTTCTAATTTCTAATGAAAATTTGAAAGCATTAGAAGTCACTGTTGAAGGTGATGATCATGCAAAATGAATGAAATTGTAAAATTGAATTTGTGAATTTCAAGATGCTAAGATGATGGAAGATGAATCTATAAGAAGTTATGTTAGTAGAATATCAAAAATTGTTACAAGTATTTGATCTCTAGGTAGAACTGAACAAGATGATAAGGTTATACAAAAGATCTTGAAAAGTTTGTCACCACCATTCAAGAAAATAACTCAAATGATTTAGCTAGTAATGTCCACCAAAGATTTAATAAAGGAAGCATTGCTTGGAAGATTAGAATATGTAGAAGCAGAAATGAGATAGTCTAGAGAATTAGCCATAGTTGAGACAACCTTCAATACTATGAACATTTGACCTAACCTATAAAGAAGTACAAGCACAAGAGGAGACTTTAATAGTAGTAGCAGATCTGAAGAAGATAACAAGATTGAAAAAATAATAGCCATTCTAGTAAGAGAAAATAAAGATGGTAAGAAAATATTTAAATGTTGGACTTGTGATGAATATCATCATTATGCATCTAAATGTCCTAAAAGAGAGAAACAAATCTTAGTGGAAAAATTAAGCCTAGAAGAGATTAGGATAGAAATTTTTTATATGCCAATGAGGATGAAGAATCTAATGAGAAAGATTAGAGTGAAAGTGATGAAGAACTAGGATTTGTAGCTATTAAGGAAGATAACCTTGATAGAGAAATTAGAGAAGAGAGAGATCTAGCTACATGAGTTGAGAAGAAATCAGATTAGATAATTGATAGTGGATGTTCACATCACATGACTAGTGATATGAACAAATTTATGAGGTTTAGAAATCATGATGTAGGTATTGTTAGAGTTGGTAACAATATAGCCTATAATATTACAAGGATTGGATCTATTACTCTTGATGGTAAAACTAACACAAGTGATGTTTACTTTGTTGATGGTTTGAAACATAATTTGTTAAGATTTGGATAGTTGGTAGCCAAGAGTATCTATTGCAATTGATAGAGAAGGCTTACATTATCAAAGATAGAGATGGTAAGCTGATTGGTATTGGAACTAGATCCAAAGGTAGTGTATTTTAGTTGAATCCTACTAAAATATCATGTTTGGTTGCAAAGGTTGACAACAATTGGTTATGGCATAGTAGGTTCTATCATATAAACTTTGATAATATTGTGAAGGTTAGTAGTACATTAGTTGTGAGAGATCTACCTAAGATTACTAAGCCCACTAATGTTATCTACAAGGAATATATTTAAGAATAGATTTGAAAATGAATCTAGTGTGAAGATTAAGTGTTTGAGATTAGATAGAGGATGATAATTCACCTCTAGAGAGTTCAACATGTTATATGAAGAGAATAGAATTAGGAGACAATTATCTTCACCTAGAACACCTAAACAGAATGAGATTGTTGAAAGAAGGAATATGTTAGTAGAAGAAGCAACAAGAGTGATGTTATTTGAGACTTATATCTCAAAGACATTTTAGAAAGGAGTAGTTAACACTGCAAAACATAATCTAAATAGAGTACAGATCATGAAAGGTATGAGCAAGACACCCTATGAGATATGGTTTGCTCACTCACCACCAGTCAAGTATTTTAGAATATTTGGAAGTAAGTTTTACATAAAGAGAGATGATGATATTGGTAAGTTTGATCCTAGAAACAATGAAGGTATGTTTCTTGGTTAATCATTTAAAAGTAAAGCATACAGATGTTTCAACTATAGAACTAAGAAAATAGTGAGTGCACAATTTTAAGGGTTGATGAAAATTTTGGTACTAAATAGAAGATGGTAGATTATAATTCTAAAGAAGAAGAGGATAAAACTAGAATTGTTAGATAGAATGTTGAAGTTCTTGTTGAGACTAATTATGACTTCCATAATGATGTATTTGTTGATCCTAGAGAAGAACAAACATCTGAACCTAGAGAAGAGATAAGAGTTAAGATGTCAACTCCTACTTCTAGCAGAAACATGACAAAGAATCACCCTCCATAGTAGATAATTGGGAGAAAGGATAAAGGTGTGATTATAAGGAATGGAGTGAATGAGGAATTATGTCTAATTTCTTTAGTGGAATCTAAGAAAATAGATGAAGCATGTAAGGATTATCATTGGATGCAAGAAATGAAAGAAGAACTAGATCAAATTGTAAAGAATGAGACATGGGAATTAGTTCCTAGACGTAAAGAAAAAAATGTTATAGGAACCAAGTGTGTATTCAGAAATAAGATGAATGAGCAAGGAGAGGTTGTGAGAAACAAGGTTGGACTTGTTTGTAAATGTTACTCATAGCAAGAAGGATATATTATGAAGAGATATATGCACCTATGGAAAGAATTGAAGTAGTATGGATGTTCTTGGCTTATGCAGCAAGCAAGAATTTCAAGGTTTATTAGATAGATGTCAAGTCATCTATTCTGAATGGAGAACTTGAAGAAGAAGTCTACATTGAGAAACTTGATGGATTCCCTCTAGGAAAGAATAAATATTTTTTATACAAATTTAAAAAAGCATTGTATGGTTTGAAGCAAGCACCTATAACCTGGTATGAAAGGTAGGACATATATTTGTCTAACTTTGGATTTATTAAAGGTACAACATATGATAATTTGTATTTGAGGAAAATTAATGATGGTCTATTTGTCATCGTAATATTTTTGGATGGCATAGTATTTGGAGGAAATGATAAAAGAAAGTGATAAGTTTGCTGAAGAGATGAAAAATGAATTTAAAATGAGCATGATAGGAGAAATGAAGTTTTTCCTAGGATTGTAGATTGCATAGAATAAAGATGGGATATTTATTTCACAAACCAAGGACCTGAAAGATTTGTTGAAAATATTTGGTTTAGAAAGTTGAAAACTTGTTGGTACACCTATGATAATTGGCCACAAGTTATTGAGTAAAGATGAAACACCTACAATTGAGAAGAAGAAATGAAGATCTATGATTGGAGGATTGCAATATCTAACTCACACTAGACCATATATAGAAAATGCAGATTAGATTGTGGAAAGATTCCAAGCTGATCCAAAAGAGTATCATTATGCAGAAGTAAAAAGGATATTTAGATATTTGAAGGATACATCTAATTTAGAATTTGGTATGATAGATCTAGTGATTTCACCTTGTGCACATATATTTATGTAGATTGGGTAGGTAGTATGGATGATAGAAAGAGAACCAATGGTGGAGAATTCTTTCTTGGAGGAAGATTTGTTTCTTGGTTGAGCAAGAAATGAGACTATATATCTCATAGTACAACTAAGGCAAAGTATGTTGTAGCAACAAATAACTATGATCAAGTTATGTGGATGAAAAAAATGTTGAAGGATATTGGAGTTGAGTTTATAGAACTTGTTATCCTTTACTATGATAACAAAAGTACTGTAAGTATGCCTAAGAATATGGTATTGCATTCTACGAAGAAGCACATATCCATTAAGTATCATGTTTTAAGAGAGAAGGTAGCAAAGAACGAGATAAGTGTGATTATGTAAGCACTAAATATCATATTACAAATAATTGTATGAAGCCTTTTCATAAAGATAATTTTGAGTACCTAAGAGGTATGCTAGGGTTTATGCTCCTACCTACTTTAGAGTAGATGATGCAAGGACTAGATCAGTCCAGAGGTACAAAGAACTATGGTTAGATTGGAATGAATGCTAATGCTTCCTAAAGGGGTGAGTATTTGGTATGTATTGAGTCATTAAGGACTTTTGGTAATTGGTATTGAATAGTGTCTTTGGACACTCAAGTTGGTTGATGATTTGAGTAGTTCATTACCAATTGGTATTATGAGTAACACCTTTGACATTGATGTCAATAGGGGAGAAAATGTACATGAAAAAAATATTGAGAGAATGTACAATGGGAAGAAAGTACCAATTGAGATGCTAATGGGGGAGAGTTATCTCTTTAGGGAGATTTAGAAAGATTCATGCAAGTGTGCAGAAGGAAATGTAAGTGTATAGAAGGAAATTCAAGTGCACAGAAGGAAATGCTAGTGTGCAAAAGGAAATGTAAGTGCACAATCAAAAGTACTAGTATGTAGATGTAGCCAAAAAGTAGTGTAAGATGTTTACTATAAAAAACTACTTCTGATCCTAAAAGATAACGCAGAACATTACAATGTTCCAAAAAAAATTGATTGACAAAGAGGATTTGAGAAGATGATAATAGTAGAGTACAATTCAATATTCTTGGAAATTAGATGTTTTTCATCTATATTTCCATTAATACCAAAAGGGGAGATTTTTGGCATGAACATTGATGATACTACATTGGGGGAGTATCCTAAGTATTTTAGAGTATTGATATGTTTCATTCATGACTATATTTGTCATTGATATCAACATATCAATAATTCTATTAAGACTAGAATAATAGCAACCAACTGAGGAGGTTTCAGATGATGTATAGTTGAGGATATGATTCTAAGTTGTCTTAATAGAATAGTTAAAAGGACTAAGTCTGACTTGATGGTATATGAAAGTTACACCTAATTTACTAGAAGTAGTGTAGAAATAGAGCATCTATTTGGTAGTTTCTAATGCTTGCATTATATCTTTTAGCCAAGATATAATGAGGTGATGTACAGTTAGTAGGAGATAGAAGATAGTCATGTGATGATTCCAACGAGTGCTTAAGATGTGGTTTTATACATGTGAAGTTTTGTATAGACTGTGAGCTGATAGTACTATTGTAATTGTGAATTAATTAATTATCTTATTGTAATTAATTGGGAAAGCCTCAAGGCTAACTCAAGGAATTATTATGAAGATATGGTATAAAAGAAAGTTGTTTTCCTTACTTATAGAAAGGAATTGAATTAGAGGATCAAGTGGAATGCAAAGAATTAGTGCATAGTTTGAGAAGGAATATAATGCTTAGTAAATGAATGTAAGTGATCCAAGGGATCATTGGATGCATAGTATGAGATTTGGTCACAAGTTTTGAAGACATAGAAGTATGATTGACATGATAGAGATAGAGGAAGGAAGTACATTTCAATTCTATTATTCTGCAAGGAATAATATAGAGATCATTTGGATAGTGGGTTCTTTGATCTTAATCGTGAAGCTATTTGGGCAATGGGTCCAGCTATCTTCCACAACTCCTAATAGGGTTGGAAAAACTCCTAATAGGGTTAAAATCTCCTAATAGGTATTCAAAGTCTCCTAATAGGGACTCATATGTATTGAATGTTGTAATAGACTAATAACAAGGTCTATCCTCTAACAATAAATATTTATATTAGTACATCATCTTGTGGCTACCATCCCCACTAGGATTTTGCCTCTGATCAAGAGTTTCCCTAGTTAACATATATTGTCTTAATTGTGTATGAGCATCTTGTTGTGGTTTTAGTTAATATTACTCATATGGTTAAAATTTTTTAAAGATAATGATAGTGATAATAGTTGGACAGTTGATTCACCCCCTATCTCTGTTATATCAATGGACTATATATTCTAACACTTGCTACCTTCTCTTTTCAAATCCTCTTCCTCAATAAAATGAAATCAAACTCTACTTAGGTAGAAATTGTCTCACTAGTAAAGTTTGACATCAATGATATTATAACAATCATGCCAATTGTAATCTCCAACAATGACCCTCTGGCATTGATGGAAACACCTCAAGTTACCATGCATTCCAAAAAGTAAATTGTGTATTGAAATAACTTCTATCAACTCCCTTTGTGTATTCTATAAAATATTATTTAATATCCTTTGTTTCATATCAATTCTTAGGTAAGAAGCTCTCATATGTGAATATCATCTAGTGTACCTCTAGAAATAAGATCACAACTCCATCTAACATATTAGAAAATTATCATTATACACTCTTCCTCTTGTGGTTTCATTTTGAACTATTCATTCTTTCCCTTTTTGGTAACTAATCATACTCTCCCTCTTTATTTCTCTATAGATGGTAATTGTACATATTATCCCTCTTTGAAAACAATGCCAAAGACATCTTCATCTCTCTCATACATCTTCACCATGTAGATATCTTCATGTCAGCTCTCTCAATTATATTCTCCTTTTCTAATACTATTTATAATTAATTCAACATCTTGTTCTAAATATCTTTATAGCTTTAGATAGCTAATAAAGTGTGATTGCTTACCTCAATTTTTAAGATATTATGGTCAATAGATTTGATACAATTCCATATCTCTACTTAGATAGCTTTAGCAAGGGGAATGACCTCTAATTTACCTCTTAGATATTCAGGAGCATCCTTAGGTAAATATTTAGTAAAAATATTCATGAATTTATCCTTGGCACTTCATAGAAATATGCTTGGCCTTTGTGTGCATTACAAGATTTTTTGATATGTTTATAACATTTAATTTATCATAGAATATAATAATAGGTTTGATGTAGAGTGTTAATAGCACAATATGGTTTTATCAAAAATTGGGAAGTTGTACAAATGTTTGAAGAAATTGCTTGATATTCCAAAGATGCAAAATGAAAATTTTTAAAAGGTCCAATTCCTTTTCTATACTGATAATGGATCACCCTTGAAAAGATCCTACAATAACTTTCCTTCACCATTCTCCAAATTGTGAAATTTAGAAAACTACATTTTTTGGCCTAAAGCCCAATTAACACTCCTGACTTGATGTTTCACAAATCACTTGATATTCCTCCAAAAGGCTTGGGAAAATAATTAGAGATTATAATACCCTTTTAGGAGTTCTCAAAGACTAAAAAGTTATAGACTCCAACCGTACTCCAGTATTCCAAAATGGTCTCAAGACTCACAAACCAAATTGGCCTAATTGGATGTGGTTTCTTAAGGAACTACTCTAGAATGGGTGCATGGGATTGGATCACTAAAATTTATGGATTCTTTGACCCCACATTATACTAGGAAAAATAGGAAACTATACTTCCCTATCTATGCTTTTGAAACCTATTTGGACATAATCCTAACTCTATCCCCCCAAGTGGCCATACAAAGCCACTAGTGGGAAGTCAAGTTAGGGCACTATCTTTAATGGATACCATATATTTAAGGATTTAACAGACCAATTTTTCATGGATGAACATAAATTCTACCCTACTTAATGAAATGAATTCAAACCAAATTCTACATCATGTTAACTCTTCCCCTATCCAATCATATCATTTGTAGACTTTAAAAAACTTCATACAAAACTATACTAACAAAAAATACAGTAGATTTTTGCACAAAACAGAGTTATTTTATTGATATCAATAAATCCTTATTTACAATGGTGTTCTCTTGGTTATAGAGAGATGACACAATCTTAAATATCCTTCCTCCAATAGATATAATCACATTTTGGGATGTTGGAGGTAGTTTTCAATTTTTGGCAACTTCTTGGCAAAGAGTTGCTAATTAATGTTTTTTGTTAAAAAGTGCAATTTTTCTTTATTAATAGAAAAAATGACTCCTACATTTAATATAAGAAGAAAACATAATTAAAACCTAGTTTTTAGACCATGATGGCCTTATTTAATCCAATACTAATAAAGACTCCTAATTAAGGGTCATACAAGATTAATGCAATCAAGATTTATAAAACACGCTGAAGTAATGCCCTTTACAAGTGACCAAGCCTAGTACCTCACATGTCTAAACATGATCAAATCATTATTCTTATCATCTTGGTTGGTTGATGTAGACCCTTTCTCCTTGTCTTTGCATGGGTGCCCTGCACCATACTCCTCTGGCCAAATGAACTCAAGTCCCTTGAGTTGGAATAGTATACAAATTTATTCTAGTCTATTCAATATGAGCTTTGTCATCCAAGTGGCCTCCTCTAAGGCTTTTCCCTACCATTTTACTAAGTATTCATAGTACTCATGCCTCCTTGCTTTTTTTCTTACCCTTTTATCAACAATGCATTCAATGCTTTATGGTGTGTCGATTGGTATCTCCTTAAGAGTTTCCTAAGTTTCAAATTCACCTTTTCTTGCAAAACAATCATCAACACTAATGAATTTATAAGCATAAATATCAAAAACATTAAAAATGGGTGAGACAACAATATCAAATGGAAGATCTATTTTATATGCATTTGGTCCACACTATTTCAGAATCTTAAAAGGGCTTATCTTCTTCATGTGTAGCTTTGTGTATCTACCCTTAGGAAGCTTTTCCTTCTTCAAATGTTTCATTACTAAGTCTCACACCTTGAACTACACATGTCTTCTTTTCACACTATTGGTTGTTTATATTTCACAATGGTCTATTGCTATCTTTCCTTAACTTGTTGATGCATCTCCTTCGTGACTTCTACAAAGTCATTAGCCAATGCACTTTTTTTGTGATGTTTTGCACTTCTCTAAGTTCTAAGACTCTTCTAGGGTGTGTATCATAGACAATCTAAAAAGGACTAAAACAAGTACTCCTATTTATTGAATAATTATAAGAGAATTTTTCCTATGGTAGTATAGTATCCCGTGATGTTCCATATTCCTTGGTTAGGCATCTAAGCAAGTTGCTAAGTTTTCTGTTTGTGATCTCAGTCTAACCATTAGAATTGTGGATAGTATGCTAAAGACATAGCAAGTTTGGTTCTCAAAATTTTCCATAAAGTCCTTTAGAAGTGTCCAATGACCTTAGAGTCCCTATCTAATATAATGGTTAAAGGTAACCTATGAATTCTAGAAATCTCTTTGAAGAACAATCCCACATTACTAGAGGCATCATTAGTTGTTTTGCATGGAAAAAAGTGTGCCATTTTAGAGAACCTATCTATAACAACACAAATGTTGTCAAATCCATTCTTGGTCTTGGGCAATTGTAGGAAAAAGTCCATGCTCACAAAGTCCCAAGGTATAGAGGGTATTGGTGGAGGTGTATACAATCATTCATTAGATGCCACTCCTTTAGCCCTTTGGCACACCATACAACTCTTCACAAATTTCCTAACACATGTCTACATTTTAGGCAAGGAATAAAATCTCCTTACTAATTCTAAGTCTTATCTAGGCCAAAATGACTTGTTAGGATGGTAAATTATTTTTCTTTTATTATATTCTCCCTCATGGAGCATTTAGGAATACATAATTGACTGCCTTTAAAAAAAGACCTTCTTGAATAAGAGAATTAGAATATTCATTGTGATACCTATCTCCAAATTCTAAACAAACCTATATGTAGTCCTGAAGTCTTCATCCTCTTGATGCATGTCCTTAAGTGCTAAAATGCCAACACTCTCCAACTGAATTTTTGAATGGTAAGATTTCTCCTGCTCAAGGCATCTTCTATTTTATTAGCCACCTCTTTCTTATTCTTGATGGTGGAAGTAAATTCCTACAAGTATTCTACCCATTTTAGATGCTTGTGATTCAACTTTTCCTATTTGCTTAAGAAGCTTAAAGCATGGTTATCAATATAAACAAACAAATATTTTGGTAAAAGGAAATGCCTCAATTTCTTAAGTGACTGGACCATGGCGTACATTTTCAAGTCATAAGTTGAGTATTTTTTCTTAGCCTCATTTAACTTATCATTGAAAAAGGCCACACGCCTTCCTTCCTAAATTAAAATACCACCTATAGCTTTGTTACTCACACCACACTCAATAGTGAACACTTCATTAAAATCTAGAAATACTAGTATGGGTTGTTGGGCCACCTTTATCTCAAGGTACTCAAAAGACCTATCTACTTCATCTATTCATACAAACTGATATTTTCTCCCCCCTTTGATAGTATTTATCACTAGTGCACAAACTCCATTAAAATACCTTATGAATTTCCTATAAAAGCTTGTTAGCCCATGTAAACTTTTAACCTCACCTGCAACCCTTGGAGTGGGCCAATTTAGAATAGCCTCCACCTTTGATGGATCCATCTTTAAGTGTCCTTTAGAGATTAAAAAAACCAAGAAATATTAGTTCCTCCTCCAAAAACAAGCATTTTTCCAAATTTATCTTAACATTTTCTTCATGTAATCTCTTCAATACCATATCTAGGTGGATTAAATGTTCACTCATGTCCCTAGTAAAGATTAGTATATCATCCAAGTAGACTACTACAAAGAGGTTTTGTAAGGGTTTGGGGACTTCATTCATCAGCCTCATAAAGGTACTAGGGGCATTTGAGAGGCCAAAAGGCATGACTACCCATTCAAAAAAGCCCTCATTAGTCTTAAAGGTTTTCTTTCATTCATCCCCTTCCCTTATTCTTATATGATCATAACCACAATTTAGATCAATCTTGGAGAAATAGCTTGCTCCATCTAGGCAATCCATGAGGTCCTCCATTCTAGGCATAGGGAACCTATAGCTTATTTTTATCCTATTGTTGGCTCTAGAATCTATACATAGTCTCTATGTACCATCCTTCTTGGGAGCTAATATTACATGAATTGCACAAGGACTTATACTCTTTCTAATGAATCCTGTTTCTAGTAACCCCTAAATTTGTTTTACAATCTCAGTATTCTATTCTAGAGTTATTTTTTAGGAAGCTTTATTTTGTAATCTAGCACTTGGGATTAGGTCTATAGAGTGGCTTATGTCTCTCTTGGGTGGCAAGGAATTTGATTTCTCATTTGCTACTATTCCTCGGTACTACTACAACAATTCTTCCACTTCTTTATATCCTACATCCTCAAAATTTCTTGGGTTTTGATCTTTAACTTAGGCTTTTTTTTTCATTTTACCATAATAGAAAAATAGGGTTTATCCTTCTACTTAAGGAGCTTTAATAATTCCTTCTCTTTAATCAATAGAACATCACTTTTTTAGAATCTTTCCTTCTCACTACCAAGTAAGGGCTTCATTGTATAACTAACTCCATCTTTGGTTAAGGTGTAGACACTTGTCTTTCTACCATGTTGGGAATCCATAGAAAACTACCAAGGCCTTCAAAGAAGGAGATGTCATGCATCAATACCTACAACTTTATACAAAATTTTGTTTCTATACTCTCCTATTTGGAATAAAATCCAACACTACTCATCTACCACAATCTGTTTCTCTTTGTTCAACCAAGAAACTTTATAGGGTGTGGGTTGAGAAATTGTTTTGAGAGTTTCTTAATCATTTCTATGGATGCAAGGTTTTTATTAGACACACTATCTATAATAACTTTACATGCTTTCCCATTAACCCTATAGTTAGTCCTGAATAAAGATTTCCTTTGTTACAATTCTTTAATTGGTTCTTTTAACAAAGTCCTGTTAAACATTATGCATTCACCTTGTTCTAGATCAACATACCTTGATTGTTTGATGTGGTATGAGGTTGTACTTTGGAAATCATCATCTTGTGCCCCATGTATTAATTGGATCTTCCTATCACCCCTTTGATTATTTGTTGTAGCATTTTCCTTGTTGAGACACCTAAAGGATTGGTGACAAACTTGATTATAGGAGAAGCATTTCCTTATGAAGACATCTTTTTCTCTGCCTCCAAGTTTGCCCCTACTATTACCTCTGCCACATCTAGAGTTTGTCTTTGGTGAATTGTCTCTTTCCTTATCTAGATTGCTTGTCTCTACTTGAGTTTTAAAGTTTCTATTCTGAAACATGTCTCTTCCTCTAAAGTTGCTTCCTCTTCATCATCTATTATTTTGATCTCCCTTCCTCTTTTGATTATCCTCAATTTTCAAAGCCAATTGAAAAAATTTATAAATAGACTCCACAAAAATTAGAGAAATTTCATCTTGAATACTATACTTAAGACCATTTATGTACCTAGCCAACTTCTATTTCTCACTCTCATAGATTCTTTTGTTGAAAGATTAATAATGGGATTATTGAGTATGGGTACTTACATCTAGGTCATGTTGATTTAGGTTTTGTAGCTTCTTGTGGATTATGATCTCATAGTCTTTTGGGATGAATTTCTTCTCATCTCCTCCTTCATCCTCTTCCAAGTTGATATTAGAGCCTTCTCTTCCTCTCCCCTCTCATTTTGTAGGAAGTTCCACCAACTAAGGGATGGCCCCTTCAATTTGTACTTAGAAATCTTAATCTTCTAGTTTGTAGGTATGTCATCACATTCAAAGTGATTTTCAAGGGCCTCCAACTACTCCATACACTCCTCTAGTTTTAACTTACCATGGAACATAGGAATGACTCCCTTATCCTTCTTCCCTCCCCTCTCTAGGGCTGCAAGCATAGCCCTTTGATCTTCTAGCATGTCTGCTAGTCAAGGTGGTTCTTCTTACTCCACCTATTTTGCCTCCATCTCTGCATTGTCTCCTCTCATTATCTACCCTTTCAACTTATCCAATTCTCTTCTCATGACTCTATTCTCAACCCTAAATGCCCTAATTTTTGCCACTTTTTCCTTTACTATATTGACTAACTCCATGTTGCTCACCCTTAAAGGGATCTTCCTATTCCATTCTTCACCTTCAAACATCTTGTCTGAATTAAGACTCCTAAATTAGTATCAAAGTGGCTCTAATACCACTTGATGTAGAATGTTAGTAGTAAAATATTATTTTACCCAAAATTGGGATGTTGCAAAAATATTTGAAGAAATTGCTTGATATTCCAAAGGTACAAAATGCAAATATTTATAAGGTCCAACTCCTTTTCTATATTGATAATGGATCACCCTTGAAAATATCCTACAATAACCTTCCTTCACCAATTCCAAATTATGAAATTCAAAAAATTGCACTTTTAGGCCTAAAGTCCAATTAGCCCTCCTAACTCGATGTTTCAAAAATAACTTGATATTCCTCCAAAAGACTTGGCAAAAAAATTAGAGATTCTAATACCCTTTTGGGAGTTCTTAGAGACTACAAAGTTACAGACTCCAACCCTACTTCAACAATCCAAAATTTTCTCAAGAATCACAAACCCAATTAGCTTAGTTGGACATGGTTTCTTAAGGAAATACTATAGAATGGGTACATGGGATTGGATCATTGACATTTATGGATTCTCTTACCCAAAACTACACTGGTAAAATATATAGGGATATTTAGCCTAGGGCAAGGAAGGAAAAATAAAAAACCATACTTCCTTGGTCTACATTTTTGAAACCTATTTGGACATAATCCTAACTTGATACCCCCAAGTGGGCATACAAATCCACTTGTAGGAAGTAAAGTTAGGGTGCTATCTTTGATGGATAGCCTAGATTTAAGGATTTAATACATTAGTTTTGCAAGGATGAATGTAACTTCTATCCTACTTGATGGAATGACTTCAAATCAACTTCTACATCATGTTAACTCCTTTCCCTATCCAATCATATTATTTGAAAACTTTGGAAAACTTCATACAGAACTATACCAACATAAAATACAATGGACTTTTACACAAAATCGATTTATTTTATTGATATCAGTAACTCCTTCTATACAATGGTGCTCTCCTAGTTAGAGAGAGATGAAACAATCATAAATATCCTTCCTCCAATGGATACAACCACATTTTAGGCTATTGATGGTAGTTTTCAAGCTTTTGCAACTTCTTAGCAAAGAGTCGCTAGTTAACAACTTTTGCAAAAAAGTGCAATTTTCTTTATAAATAGCAAAGCTGACTCCTACCCTTAATATAAGAAGAAATCATAATTAAAACTTAGTTTTTAGACATTGGTGGCCTTATTTAATCTAATACTAACAAAGACTCCTAAGTAAGGGTCATATAGGACTAATGCAATAAGGATTTATAAAACATCATGAAGTAATGCCCTTTACAAGTAACCGTGACCAATACCAAAAATGTCTAAACATGATCAAATCATTGTTCTTATCATCTTGGTTGGTTGATTTAGACTCTTTCTCCTTGTCTTAGCATGGGTGCCCTGCAACAAGGTTCAATGATCTCTTCCTTCATTCCCTTCAACAATTTCTTGATCCACACTATGTTTAAATAAGTAACTATTATAGCCACATCTTCAACATCTACTATAGACAGATAAATGTATTTCTACTTCTTGCTTGTCCACGAAACCAATCTCTTTCCTAGAAACTAATCTCCACCTTTGTACTCTTTATGTCATAAACATTTCCAATCCAATATGGATCTTTATAGACTTTTAGTTTAAACTTTTCATTCTTCTTATAATACAATCCCAACTACTAATGCAATATTTGGTGTACTACAAATCAGGTATTGTAGCTTACCAATCATTGATCTATATAAGGTTTGATTCACTTCAACACTATCATCATTCTTTAAAAGTTTATGTCTAGTAGCCATAGGTGTGCTAACTAGTCTTAATTCTTCCATTCTAAAGGTTTTCAATATCTCCTTGATATACTTGGATTGTATAATATAGATACCTTTCTTCATATGATATAATTGCATACCAACAAATAATTTGATATCTACAAACATAGACATCTCAAATTCCTTCTTCATTTCATTAGCAAATTATTTGCATAATGAATATTTTTCTTCAAATATGATATCATCAACAAAAAATTTAGATAACAATATCCCTTAATCACTTTCACTCTTCAAATATTGGTTGTTGTTTTTGTCATTAGTTCTTTCAAAACCAATCTTTACCAAATAATTTTTCAGCCTTTCATACTATGCTCTAAAGGCTTGTTTCAATCCATATAATTCTTTGTGTAACTTATATACCATATATTTCTTTCTTGGATCAACATATCCTTCAAGTTGTTCAATGTATACTTCCTCTTCTAGAATTCCATTCAAAAATAAAAGTTTAACATCCATTTGATACACTTTTAATCATTTGTACACAACATATTCATGTAGAGTTCTTACTCCTTCCAATCTTAAAATTGGGGCAAATGTCTCTCCATAGTCAGTACCTTCTTCTTGTGCATATCCTTCTCACACCAATCATTATTTTTTTGTTGTGACTTCACCATTTTCATTTAGTTTCCTAGATACCCACTTATCTCTAATAACATTCTTCTTCTTTGGTCTATGCACTAATGTCCAAGTTTTTTCTTGTTTACTTTCTCAATTTGTTCATTCATTGCTTGAATCCAACCTTTTTTGTCCAAAGAATCTTTCACTAATTTGGGCTCAAACTTATATAGTAAGAATTTTTGGTTTCTTAACTTATTTCTTGTCATGACTCTTGAATCATTTTCCCCAATGACTTGATTGGGTGTATAGTTTATTTTTACATATTTTTCTAGCATAGATTGTGGTGGTTCATCTAGAAAATTCACTTTAGTTTAATTACATATCTCATCTTCTTCCTCTTTTTCACATCTATAAATCACCTCCTAATGCTCGATAGTCTCTTCATTTATCTTGACATCTCTTTTTGTTTCTCGACTCTTGAAGTCTATTGCTCGATAGACTGCTAGCATAACTTAATAGTAACTAATTTTCATTGCTTAACAACTTTGTTTTCTTACTATGGTAATGTGCAAGGCTCTGCTTCATAAACACATACAAATGTTATGTAATCTTTAGGTTCCTTTTTGCATTAAAATTCATTATTTTTTGCATATTCATCAATTTTCACATTTGCACTTTCCACAACTTTGTTAGTGTTAGAATTCAAAAACTTAAGCTTTTCTTTTAGTGGAATATCCCAAGAATATATCTTCATCACTTTTAGCATCACGTTTTCCATTCTCATGGTCCTTTGGTATATATAATTTTCTTCCAAAAACTTTAAAGTATTTCACATTAGGTGCATATCCATACCATAACTCAAAAGGTGTAAGGTGTGTACCTTTCTTGACTTGTACTTTGTTCAAGGTATCAATAGTTATGCTTACAAACTCTATCTAATAATTCTATGCAAAATTATTCTCCATCATCAATGTCCTAGCACAATCCATGATTGATCTTTTCCTTCTTTTAGATATACCATTCTCTTGTTGCATACATCTATCTCTTGATTCCTCTATCATTGTAGAATATGTTGAACCCATTGGATGTGAATCTACCTCCTTTGTTAGATCTTAGACACTTGAAGATCTTACATATTTTTTCTCAACTCTTTCCAAATACCACTTAAATAATTGAAATGCATCAGATTTTTCTTTAAGAAACATCATAGTTATCATTCTAGAGTAATCATCAAAAAATGAAATACAAATTTGTCACCACAATAGCTTTGTACTCCAATAGGTCCACTAGTACATTTGACCCCATTTTTAGACCAAAATTTTCAACCATCTAAAAAAATGGGGTCAAATTGGTCATTTTATGCAGGCAATGTATATAATTTTTTTAACTAGAAGCCCGTGTTGGTCAAAATTTCAACCAACACAAACTTACACTTTCCCAAAATAAAAAACAAGCTCTTTGTTGCACCCTAATTTCAATCTTACATGACCGAAAGAAAGGTTGTGCGGTTAATTTTTGTTGTATACTGCATTTATTGGTGCCATTACATGCAAAGGAAGGGTTTGAAGATTACGTGCCATTAGCATTTTACTGTTTGAGTTCCAACAGCATTTGGCAGCTTCAGTGCAACTTCTGCCAGAATAGTAAGGTTCTATCTCTGTTATATCTCCTTCTTTTCATTGTTCAACACATCATCTTCAATGTATTCAGCCTCATGTGTCACCTTTGTCATAATCTCTTAAATTTCTAAATTACTAACCTCATTGGCCATGAAGTTGTCTCGATTGTGCTCTTTATCCTCAGGAGTAGTGTCAAGTGTGATTGGAATTTGTAACATATAATTTTCCTCAAGGGCATGTAACAGATCACCGAGTTGGGATAACTCATCATCCTATTGAAGATATAATGCAGGGTGAAGGCTTGGATAATTTTGTTGATGCTCTTGTTTTAAAATAGGAAATGGATGCAATTGCATCTTTTACTGATACCTCTTAATACTGGTAAATTCTTCTCATAAATTTCATGACCAGGCTACAATTTTCAATAGTTCCAGCAATGTCTTGAGGATCAAATCAATTTCTTGGCACTAACTCATACAATTCCACATTTTAAATTTTTTGTAGCATTTATTGTATCACTAGATATTTACACTTTAATCAGTTAGCTTTGATGTTATGTTAATAATGGCATCAACTATGGTCTTATCATTTCTATTTCTATCCTTGGAGACTCAGAAATGGAGGAAATGGAAATACTCTTTAAGATATAGGAAAATATAGTAAATAACTCTCCTAGAAACCCATTTCATGTCTTCAAGCACAAAATAATTTGATAACATTCACTTCTGCCAGTAAACCACCTATATTTGTAGATAGAAGTGAGACAAACAAAATCGAAGGCCCCAAACCAACACTTTCCTTATTCGCAGGCAGATCTATGTGACTAGATTCTCTATAAGCCCTTTAGAAGAGGAAACACTTAGTTTCAACCATGGAACTAGACTAGGGAATGCATAGTGAGACAGGACTAGACCAAAAAAGCCAACAATCCATAGAATCAAAACACTACAAAGCAAGAACCTTCGAACATGGAGAAATCTGATGCAATTGTTCAAGGTTATTGGCACTTGCAATAAATGTTTTTCTATAAAATTTTAAACATGGAGAAGGTTAATATGGCATTCTTCTACAGACCACAAGGGGCATCCTTCTTATTTAAATTTAAATGGTGGGTGAGTTTAGGGCAGTAAACATATGATAGTCCTCAATACAGGAAAAAAACCCTAATCCAGTAGTATCTAGCCAGGCATATCTTACATCAATATAACTTCAACTTTCAGGGGATGACTACCAAGTTATTACACAGAAAGTTCCAAGAATGTTGATATATATAAAATATATAGATTTCTTCACTGAAACATAACTAGGATGGAGAACTCCTCAACAAAAAATATGCCAGACAATAATCTAGACTGTAAAATCATTGTATGTGGGGAGTGTTGATGTGTGTTTTATGACCATATTAACCGTAGAATAAAATATTGGAGTATCTTATCCTCTCTTGATCAAAATTCCATGCATGCTAAGGTTGCAAGTAAGATCACACAAGTAATTTCCAATGTTCCTTGTAGGTTGCATAGGCTCAATGGTAAATGTGATATGTTGTAGGTTATGATCCAATAGTAGGTTATGTTCTCTGTAGGTTTTCTAACAGTGTTATAGAACTAATTAACATCATTAGTTACATCTTGTGGTTTGATCCAGTTTTCATTCATTCTTAATCCTTGCAATTATATTTTTCAAATCCAGTTTCCATTTCTTTTCTTTTTTTCTCTTCAATGTTAGTTTGTGTGATTTTTGATGTTTTTTCTTCTTCTTCCTCATTTTCATATTTTAACTTAAAAATTTCCTACCTTTATCTATCTTCTTCTATTCTATGACCTTAGCTTTCTTGGGTCTTGGGCCTTATGTGATGCAGAGAATCCACTCAGTGATTCAAATTTGCATGTTTCATTATTCTTCATTGCAAAAATCAAGTAGAGATTCATAAGAACTTTTAATTTGCTGATGACAATAATGTCTCCAATACAATACAATAGCTTAATTGTCTCACTCCTTTTCCAAATATTGAATTGAGACTTAAAATATTTTGAACTTCGAGTAGTCAAAATTTAAATGGACTAAATGACAGTAAACAGATTGTCATGCAACTGACTACTTAGAACATCTTTCTATAATTGTTTCCCATCAAACAATAAACTCTTTCAGAAAAGTCCATTTCAAATTCATTATGTCCTATAATTATATCAGTATAATATAACCATTAAGTTTTTCAATGGCATGGCTTCTTCAATGACATACCTCTGCAAAATGGATTGCTCTCGGGTCCCTCTGAATAGCGTCACTGTCATTACAAACACACATTCAATTTACATATTGTGACCAATCTAAAAATCCCTTCAATACAGTCTAACATCCATACGAATTACAAATGATATTAGTTCCCTTTTTAATTGTGACTATGGCAACAAGTCTCTCGGCAACATTAAACCATCTTCCATTATCTGGCTACCCTCAATCCAATATGCATAGACCGGTTTGTCTGGAACTGTTTCGAGTTTCAATGCATAAGAATGTTTAAGACTTAATCATTGCTTAATCAATTTTAAAGAGAAACCGAATGTATCACACTAGATTGCTGCTATTCCCAAATTGGGACTATTTCAATCCGATGTAGAACTAAAACCAAATCTTGAAAAAGAAACCGGTATCATAAAGCATACCCCAATTTCATATTCAAACATTTAACTTCTTGAAACCAATAGCCGATACCAAGAATTGACTTGGAGCAAAACAAAATTGAGATCTTTGAAATTGTATTGTAATTGGTGATGACTTCAATCACAACTCTCTTTTAAACTATTGTTAAACCATTTCATACTCATCGTGACCAGCCACCAAGGTAAGAATAGAGAAATTATAAATAGATTTAGTATCTTCAAACCAAATAGCAATTAGCGCAAGTTTTGAATACAATATAGTTCCATAAAATTTGTTTACTCCAATGTGCATAAGAACAATGAAGAAACAAAATATCTAAACATAATTAAATTCTACCATTATTCCATTCCTGATTACATTGTTTCTCCACTTTCCTTGATTCTCAAATCTTCTCATACTACTACTATTCAGAAAAAATTATATATATTCCTCTCAGGTTTCTTTAATTACATATATCTAAAGATATTCAAAAGAAGGTAACCCAATAACTAATTCTTAAAATTGACTTTTAACTTCCCACACCCGACTCATTATAATTCTAAATATATTAAAGATACTAGTAAAGTATCTTGGAGTTTATTCAAAACTCTTAACTTATAATGCCCAATTACATCATTAAATTAACTATATAAAACTAAGACTCATCCCAACATTATTAAAATAATCATTTAAAGTGCATTAGAATCCCAGATCTTGAAAATAATTGGAATCTCTGGATGCCCCTGTATCATTATGACTTTGCCTTCTTCCTTGTAGCTCTTGTAGGTCCCTATTTAGCTAGTTTTTCTAGCTTAGAAGTAGGAGGAGTCCGATCTCCTTGTAACCTTGTGAGGTTGAGGAGTAACCTCAACTTTTATTGCCAAAATATCAGGTGTTTCTACCACCTCTACACTCTTCGTAACATTGTCCTTGATTGGTTTTATGCTTGTGATTCCCAATTGAACCTTTATTGAAACTTTGCTTTCCTTCTTCATCACTTCCCATTATTATTTGATAATGCCCTCCTTTTTTCTAATATTTTCCACAAATTTCTCTACCTTCATTTTTCTAGATCATTTGTATAATTATTCCCTTGTCTAAATTTCTCACTATAAGTCCACCATATTTATGCTTCCTTATCTCTAGGTGAGACCAACATAACCTCAGCATGTTTTTCAAGAAATTCTTGGCTAACCTCATAACCAAGAATGGTGAATAAATATCTCTCTAGGATCAATAACCTCCATGCATGTCAAATTAGTTTCAACCATAAAGTAATTTATATCTGTATACTTCTCCACAACTAACCTAGGTATTGTATGCATATATTTCATCTCTATTTGAAATCCCTTGAACAAACCAAGCAGATCACAAATAATGTCACCTTTGTATTACATGTGGTAGTGCTTAGTTACCAAAGCATTTGTTGTTACATAATTAGTCGAAGCATGTGGGTGCATGTTTCTTTTTTTCATTACAAACACAAACATTTTAGTTTAATCCAATGGCTTTGCTCAATTGTTTATTGCTTAATCATTTAATGTTTAATGCTGATCATATGAGCCCTGTAATATCTAATGCCATAGAATTTTAGGGCCGCCACCTGGCATCCCCACATTCCATATGAAATCATTTGAACATAGAGAGATCTCTAGAAAATAAATGATTTTAGAGATAACTAAAATAAATGTGAGTACTTCAAACTTATCAGAAGAAGGAAATCACTTATTATTTTCTTTTTTACGTTATGGATGATTTCAACTTTCAACTTCACCAAAAGACCAAGGATGCATTGAAATATTTCACTATTTTGAATGCAATTATAGTCAATATATTCTAGGTTTAAATGTGTCAGATTATAGCAATTCTAATTTTTGTAGATACACTGCTGGATCTTTTTTGTGTAGATATTTTGTATTCAACATTTTGATTTTGTTGATAAGTTATCCTTCTCTAATTAACATACTCTTTCAGATGGAAATAATTAACATACATTGTCTATAAATCCACATTTTACAAACATCTATGCCTTCTAGAAATTATAGGATCATTTTAGTTACATTTGAAAACAATAATCAAGAAAAACCATATGTGCAGATATAAACATTAATCACAAAATTTCCAATTTATTTGCAGATATATTTTCCTATGAAGAAAGACCAAGCTTGACAATATGAACATTGAACAAAATGAGACAATGGTTGCATTGTGGGCTCAGTTTCAAAGAAAACCTAATAAATGTTATTGTCCTTGCAAAAAGTGTAAAGGGTTAAAGACTCGAAGAATTCTAATCACAACAGCCCAGAGTCATTGTAGGAAACATGGTCATGTTCAAGTGGGCCATGATTTTCGTCCATTGCTAAATGTGGATTTCGTATTGGAGGAACATGGAGGTGTGAATATCCAAGCTGAGGATAACACTCTCATGGAAGAAGATGATAATGTGCCAGAGGACATGATTGAAGAAGATGGAATTGGGGCAGGTGATGAAGAGGCTCACAATGATGGTACTAGCGAATCTGATAATGATGATGAAGATGGTCTTGATATACCTTTACTTGAGAAGGCACACAAGCCCTTATACGAAGGCTCCCAAACAACTCTACTCTTGGCTATAGTGTTGTTGGTGAACTTAAAGGTTATGAATGGTATATCAATGTAGCAATGTCACGTATGCTAAGGTATGTCATTTTTTTCATCTTCAATGTTAGCATACAATTACTATTCATTATATTAATAATGCATATTTGTTGTTGTAGGTTGACTAGTAAGTTTTTGTTACCACCATCAAACATTTTGCCTTGTTGGTACCGAGAATTATCTAACATTATGGATCAGATTGGAATGAAGTATTAAACAATACATGCATGTTCCAATGATCACATTCTATATCATAAACAACATGAATTTGCAACAGAATGCCCTAATTGTCATAGTAGTAGATATCGATCAGATCAAATAAAAAAAAAAGTGCCTCACAAGGTTCTTTGGTACATTCCCATTATTCCATGTCTTCAATGATTATTCAGGTGCGCTAGCTTGGCACAATTTATGGATTACCATGCATGCAATAGAAGTTAGGATGACATTATGCAAATGCCTGCCGATGGTTCTACATTTAAAGAGATAGAAGAAACATGGTCACATTTTAAAGAAGAACCTCGTAATCTAAAGCTTTCATTGGCAGCGGATGGTGTCAATCCATATGGAGATATGAGATCTGTTTACTCAGTGTGGCCTATTTTTGTTGTTAACAATAATATTCCTCCTTGGATGTCCATAAAGAGGGAGAACATAATGTTGTCAATGGTTGTGCCAGGTATTTTTTTCATTTTATAGTTATCTAAATTAATTTATAAATAGTGCATGAAAATGGTCATAATAATAATGTAATGTTTATGTTCATTCAATTGCTAGGTAAATACCAAGTTAAAGATATGAACATGTATATTGAGCCCCTAATTGATGAGTTGTTGAAGTTATGGAATGGCATCACTATGTATGACATCTCTAGACTGATAGGACATTGACAATTTCAATTCCATGCAATGCTTGTATGGACAATACATGATGCCCTTGGGCTAACTCATTTTTGTGGTATGTTATATTGTTAATATCACATATTTTTGGTTTGTTATATTGCTTACACATTACTATCAAATTTTTAAGTTGCACATGATAATTGTACATGATCCACTTCTACATGATCTTTTAGGTCTTCAGACAAAGGGAAAACTTGCATGTCCAGTTTGTGGTCCGAAGATGAAATCTTGTCATTCAAAAACTTTAAGAAAGTAGGTGTTTGATGAGTTTAGACACTTTCTCCACAATAATCATAGGTATCAAATTGCTGAAAAACATCTTTTCAATGGAAAAGAAGAGACATCATCAAGGCCACAAAGAATGAAACCTCATTTATGGAAGTTAGAATATGATCGACTAAATTGTCGAGGTAATATCCAATTTGTTGTCCGAAGTTTAAAATTTGTATTTTGATATTGTCTTATATTTACTAATGTTGTCATTGATGCTTGTGAAGGTCGTCAAGGCATCAATGACAACCTTCCTAGAGGAATGAAAAATTATCCTACTCAATTTAGTAGGTTACCATACTACAAGGATCTCCCAATTGTGCATTTGTTTGATGCTATGCATATTGGAAAGAATGTAACAGAGACACTATGAAAAATGTTGGATGGAAGGTGTGATTGAGAACAAATTGCCAAAATTTGTACCGACATTTATGAATCCAATCATGCACTAAAAGCTTCCATTGAATCAAATAGCAATGGAGACTACATAAATACAAGTGCCCTTCCTTGGTTATTAATGGTGCAACAAAGTGATGCATTAAAAGGAGTCATAAAAAAATAAATTTTCCAACAGGATTTGCTGCAAATATAAGCACTCTTCTATCAAAGAAAGGTGATTTTGGGCCAAGGTTGAAAACACATGATTGGCATACCTTCGTCAAGGTAAGTCATGTTCTATATTTACAGTATATTTGTAAGATTGAATGTACTACCTATTGCATTATTTAATAATATATTAAAATGATCATTTTTAATGATTGCAGTTCGTCCTACCTCTATCCCTTCCACAACAGTTTGACAATAGTATTAAACAAGTTATATATGATCTTGGAAAATACATGAGGTTAGAAGTGTTTTTTCTTAGATTTGTAGCTTTTTCTCTTAAATCTATTGTAAAATTTTATTTGAAATCTTGTTTATCTTGTTTTGTGTGTTGAATCTCTTTTAGGTGGTTATCATCTAAAGAAATTGACAAAAAAGATATAAAATATTGGAAGAGAAAAATTCCATTGCTTATGTGTAAAATGCAAAAGTGTTTACCTCCAACCTTTTTCAATGCTCAAGAACACTACCTCATACATCAAGTTGAGGAGATTGAATTGTGTGGACCTGTACAAGCTAGATCAATATGGATGGTTGAGAGGCACTTGAAATTTATGAAGGGCTTGGTTCAACAAAGAGCATGGCCTGAGGGTTCTATGATAGAGGGATATATGATATACCAGACCATGGTGTACATTACTGAATATCTTCCAAAGTTTGCAGCAGATATCTATGTAGATCGCATTTGGGATCCCAACTCTAATGACAAATTCGAAGGGGAGTACTTGACGGGGAAAGGCAGAATGAGGAGGTTGAGAGGTAATTATAAGTTTTTTTTTTAAATTTTAATAATTATTATTCATCATCAATATATATAAGTTGTTTGTAACTAGTGTAATTGTTTTCTTTATAGTTGGTCATGAGTGGGATGCACTACACTTGTATATTGCAAACAATCTTGATTGGATGACAGTATGGATTGAATAGTCTCAAGAAAATGGTCGCTCATTAACATGGGATGGTGTTGTATCATTGGTTAAAGAAGCTCATCGTAATGGAGATCCCAATGTTACACAAATGGTACTTGATCTAATATATGGCTTAAGAGATACAAAGGTACGCATAAGATTACTAATCATCACACATAAGTTTAATATCAACTCACAGATCAATGCAAATAATCTTGACATGTTTGAATAATTGCAGGTCAAACACCACAAAGCTATGTACTACCATGGCTATAAATTTTGCACAAAAAAGTTAGATGAAACGAAGAAAACGTGTGATTCCGGGATAAGTGTTGTCTTTCCGGTCACCAATATTTCATCTAGAACTGATATATATCCTCAACAATCTAAAAATTGATACAATGGCATTTTGGATGATATACTTGAGTGCGACTTTAATTCATTCAAAATACTTCTATTTTTTGTCAAATGGTTCAGGTTACGACTGAATCAAAATGATCCTAATAGGACTGTTATTGAACATGATAGTGGATTTACTATGATTAATACAAGGTCATTTGAGCCAGTCAGAGATGAGCCCTATGTTCTTCCAAGCCAATTCGAGCAAGTGCTTTATTTTGGTGTTCCACACAAACTAGGTTGGTCATTTGTTATTAGACATGACCCAAGAGGAAGGCCGGTAAAGTATAATGTGATCGAAGAAGAAGAAATTGAAGAAGTAGAAGAGGAAGTAAATGATTATCAGGAACAAAAATTACCCAGTGATGAAGATGAAGAAGATGGTGATAATGATGATGATGATGTTGATGAAGATCATGATCATGGTGATGATGGTCATGATGATGATGGTGATAAAGATGATGATGATGGCAATGAAGATGGTGGTTGTGACGAAGATGATCAAAGTGACAAGTACGATGATGGTGATGATGATGATGATGATGACATGGATGAAGATCATGATGATCAATGAAATATCCAGCTAGGATCAATGTCAACTATGATGGGGTCTTGTACGACCAAACTTTTTTTCTAAACCATATGTGCACATATAAACATTAAGTAGAACATGTCAAATATTTTTTTTAATATACACATTAGTTACACTAAATTTTTAACTTAAGACAAATGATTTACATATAAAATCTACTTTATTATTAACATTTTTTTTGGTAAGTCTATTACTTTAATTTCGCTACTGATTGCTAAGACTTACTAATTTTTTTCACAGGGCGATATGGATGCACCATCTCGGACACCTTCACTACAGGTAAACATTAAATATTGTAAATTTTAATGTTAATATGGAAACAAATGTTGTATTATTATGTTCATTTCTTTATGTCTTTGGAGTTGTTTTGATGAAATTTTACTGATATTTGATGTCACAAATGATAGGAAAAAGCTAGAATGACCGCTGATCAAATGCGATCCAAAATACGAGCTTCATATCTACATAACATCACCCTTAGTACTGACCCTGTGTTCATCACCCAGCAAATCAAGCAAAGATACACTGATGAACTTGTTAACATTACCATCGAGGTTGACAGAAGTGAGGAGAAAGAGGCACTGAGAACAAAATTGGGCCGTAGAATCCAATCTTTGCAAGTAAGCAATAATTCAACTAAAGCAATAATAAAAGTTCAATAGATATGAATATTTTATACTATCTTATGGATCATGATCTCTAATTTTATGTGTACTTGTATAGACATTTGTGCCATTTGTGACATCACATGGTGAACATGGTGATGCTCATTGCGCACAACCTTCATGTAAGTAGCACTTTGTTTGTTTTCATCAACATTATAACACTTACTTTTTTTTTTATGGACATTTGTAGCTAGTATTCCATTTGATCTTTATCCATTGCAAATGTCTTTGCTAACAATATTGTATTATTTTCTAACAATATTGTATTCTTTAGCTCATGATGAAGTGTGGACTCCTCCTTCAGTTGCTGGTCCACTATTTCCTAGTGCATCATTAGCAACAAGGGGCATGCAGACATCCTCATCTATGCCCACTAGAATTGGTAAAACCTTGTTTTGCTATATTTTTTAATGTATTTGTACAAGTTGATGAACAATGAAGTAGCATATTAGTGCTTAAATGATGTCTATAGAAGCCTGCATATACACAAACACATGAATACACACACCATGCATGCATACATACATACATATTTTGCATTCGTGTGAAGACCTTGCTTAGATGCAATGATTGCTATATGTTCCATTCATGAGAGATGAATTCTTCTAAACTAACTACTCATAAAATCCTTATAAACTATTGTAAAATCTAATTGTTAAAAATAGGACATGCAATCCTTAATAGAATGCGAGGAAAAAACATTTTTGCTAGTCAATTTCTTCAATTTGATTATATCCATAAGTTTGCTTTAATTCATTTGGTGTCTACTTTAATTGTCATGATGTTTCAGTTGATAGACCAGTAGAGAGCAGTACTGCTGAAGCTGATCCATTTCCTGGAGTAGTTCGTTTGATTAGTACTGGTTCATATGAAGGGACATTATTGCTGAATAAGAAAACTATGTTTCCGTTAAAAGAACGAAAGCTTCCAGGTGCTTTAAATTTTTTTTATTTAAAGTGTAAATTTAATTTATTTTTATATTACTCATTTTGGACTGATAACTCCTTTATGTTTTTGTAGGTAATAATGTTTTCTTTGACCATCTTTTTCATATGACATTGAGACTATTCAGACCCACCATATGTAAAAGGTACATAGTTTCATATCATTGCTACATAATTTTTCTTTCCTTCCATTTATTGTAATATATTAAAGTTATTGATCTAACAATCCATTTTTTTTTAAAAAGGTGGAATTTACAAACCGTGGAATTAAAAAATCAGCTCATTGCATCTTTTGACGAGAAATTTGGAAAAAACATTTTTGACAATAGCCTACTTCTAAAAAGAGCAGCAAAGCATATAAAGACTATGAGGGATAAATATAGAAGGGCTCTTAAGGATAACCCAAAGTATGACCATCCTACTATGATTCCACCAATGGAGTGGAATGAAATAGTAGAAGATGCAAAGGAGAAAAGGCTATGTGAAGATAGAAATAATGAAGCAACACAGGGCAAAAAGAGGTATGTCATCATAGTATTAAGTACATTGTAATCATGCACTAATTATTCATATTTGTAAATATATAATCTAAGATGTTTGAAATTTTTCATAGATTGCAGGACACATCCGTGGCTACAAAAGCGAGACTAGAAAAGTTTGGCCAACACAAACTTGGCTCTGGTGGCTATATGAATCTCCAGTCTCGAGTTGTAAGTAGGACCAATTATATGAAATAATTTTTTTAAATATAATGTTGCAAAAAGTTTTTTCTAGTGAAACCATACATACAAAATTGTTGATATTAAGCAAAAAATATAGGGCACAGAATTCAATGTGGAGGTCACAGATGAAGATAGAAAACTTTCCTTGAAGGAAGGCTATAAAGTCATGGCTGGATGCCTATGTGAAGAATCTATAAGCCTTGCCCAAGAATCCAGTTTACCAAATGATATCTCACAAGTAAATTGGTTAGATGAAAAGTAAATGAAATTGAAAAGTTGATCCTTTTCTTTTTTGGTATTAGTTTTGAACGTAAATTGACTGCATAACAATGTGCATAACATTTTATTGCAGTCTTCATATCCTACCATAGAACCTGCTCGTGATGAAGGCCATAATGTGCATTATAGTGGTGGAGGTATTAATTTTATATTGGAAATTAACTATGCAATTATGAATACAATTTAACATCTTCAATTGCAATTTGACATGTATCCTTTTTTTGAATATTTTAGAGCATGTTGAACATCATTCCAAAGGAGTGGAACATGTTCCAAGTGTTCAACATGTTGACATGGCAGCGGATCAAAATGTTAATGTACATGATGTGGCATTGTCAGGTAAGAGAAATGCATGTTATGTTGTACTAGCACTTAATTATAGACTAGTAACAGTTAAAAAAAGAAAAAGAGTATGCCAATTTATCCCATTCACTTGTTCTTGCAACAGAGCCCCCTTTAGTGCAACAACCTCCTACTCCTGCAGAGAGAAGGAGCCATCATAATTTGACATTACATGTGCTAGAAGAGGACGAGAATGATGTAGATATGGATGCTCCTATGAGCGCTTTTCTTAAGAGAGCTCAAAAAAACAAAAAGACGAAATGATGTTTTAAAAATCTTCTTTGATAAACCTTGTTGGATAATGAAAGAACTTTGTTTTAAGTAATTATGTATGAATGATGCGTATTAATACTGATTTTTATTTTATGTTAATGAATATTGTTATGTCTTAATGAAGTCTTGATTAGTATTGTGTATTAATGAATTTTATATCATATTAATGAATGTTATGTGATTGTATTGATTGAATGTTATAGTTCATAAATGGATGAATGAATAAATGAAGTATGTAATTAGATGATAATGGGTACTTTAGATTAATTTTAGGGGGAGGGGGGTGAGGCCAGATGATCTTCCACCTTCATGTGGTTAGCCTTGTTAAGTAGAGAATATTATAGTATTCTTGAAACCAAGTGAAGCTCAAACTAACATAAAATGGACACTTCACATGTGGTAGGTCTAAAATGATCCATGACTAATGCTGCCAATAACATGAATTTGTGAAATACATTCTGATATCACCAATTTCAACACTCTATTCGAAGCATAGGAGTGGTCTATAGTCTTAGCATGAATTTTGAGTAATGCCTTAGTCTAGATTGTCTCAGAAGTGGCTGGAAGAAGCCTGCATGAGTCTGAGACTATGAACTCTCCCTGCCTTGGCCAAGAAGAACTTGCCAACTCTCTACTATTATGGCAAACTACAGAGTGGTGTGGCTAGTCTGCAACCAACCAATAAGTTCACAATTAATGGAATGAGCCTTCCTTCATCAAGGATTTCCAAGCAACAATCTCAAGTGTACCAATTTGATCAATGCTCCAAACATGTGAAAGTTAAAGTTTGAGGTTGGATAAGTGTGAAAGTTAAGATTTTTTATAAACTTCCCCATACAGAGGGAAGATGACTTGAAATATTTTAATTTTTGTTGTCTTCAAAAAAAAAGGCAACAACTGATTCTAACTAGGGTCAAGGACTGCGAAGGAAGTAAAGAATGAACCCAAGATCTCCTAGAAACCAATGCATTATCCGATGGGCACTAGAGTCATAATGGGAGGCAACACAGAGTCTTACTGGGGAAACATGTGACAAGTTAAAAATGAGACCAGCACAAAAAAATTTGGGGTGGATATCATCTTTGGGTCTTCTCAAAGATTTGGTGTCCCCCTGGACTATGGGGGCCCCTCATTTATATAGCTTGGTTACATCTTAGGAGTAAAAATGAATGATGTCTGGGAGGATTATTGGAGTTAATGTGGATTCCCATAGGAATCCTGTGCTAAGGATGGAAATGTAGACAAGGGAGCAACACATTAGGCAAGATAATGCCACTAGAAATATCTACATGATATAGGCATTAATTACAATATATCTTCTATGTATGTAATCTATCATGGTCTGGAAGGATTGAAAAAAAATGTAGAATGTGTACATGGTTTGGCGGGAGCATTTATTAGTGGATTAAAGAAATTGGGCACTGTTAATGTTGAGGATGCTCCATTCCTTGATATTTTAAAGGTTATATGCTTATCGTTAAGCAAGGGGAGATGGGCATCAAAACTTCTATCATTACTATCTCAGCTCATGGAATGAATCCTGCAAGTGCTACAATGTGTGGAATGAAAATTGTTGTTGTTTGAACTGTTGCTAAAGAAAATATCAATATGGAGAAACTAAGGAAGGATGTAGAGGAAAATTAGGAAAACTTGTAGCACTTATGATTACCTATCCTTCAATGCATGGTGTGTATGAGGAGGTTATTAAATAAGATGTGTTAAATCATTCAAACTTTAGCTGATAATTCTATCATAAAACTCTGCAGGTGTGCAAATTGTGGACATAGAGATGAGCATGCACAAGATAATAGTTGTTGGGTCTGTGGATCAGAAGATGGTGCTCAAGACTGTGAGAAAAATAGGAAGAAGAGTAGAGTTATGGCCATTGAATCCTTATCAGCCTGGTCACATCATACTTCTATATATACTGAAGTTTATAATAATTATAGAAAGCATGGATACATTGGGAGTTTTGGGTATTTCAAGCTTGCAGATGAAGATGAGATTTCAAATAGACGCACTTTCATGTAAGTTAGAACAAAACCCAATAAAGTAACTCAAACCCTATTTTATGTTTCATCCTAACCAATGTTGATAAAATGTGTTGATGGATAATCTTGTTGTAGGTTTATGTTAAGGTCACTTGGTAGATCTTTTCACCTTCCAAAGAAGAAAATAATCAGAGATTCCAATGTTTAATGCATTATTGCAAACTTATCATCTTTAATGAATTCCCAACCCAAGTAGTCTATTACACAGCCCCACCTTTGACAATTTTCTAAATACTATGATCATTATGCTTAACATGGGCTAGTGATATTTTTAATAGTTGTAAATGCTCATTCTTGAGCATATTCTAATTGGAAAATCTCAATGAACAAATATACGTGATTTGTAGATTTTGATTATAAAATTTATTTTTGTATAAGGAGTTTAAATTAAATTTTCCAAACCAGTCAGAGGAGCTAATTATTTTGTCATGTTATCACAGTTTTGGTTCATAGATAAATTTTATGAAATCATCTCCTAATACCAAGTGGCAAAGTTGATTTTATTAGAAGGAATAGACCAATACTTTGGGAATAGACCATTACTTTGGGACATTGTCAGCAGCCTTAAAGAGGTGACTTGGTGGGGCAGATTGATGAGCCTACATAGAGAGGCCAACTTGGTGAGACAAGATGGTGAGTCGACTTGGTGAGATGACCTGGAGAGATAACTTGGTGAGAGGACTTAAGGAGTTAATCCTTATTGACTAAAAATCAGTGGTTAATTGTCTGCAAATTTGGTTGGAGACAACTCCTTGTGTTTTTCTAGTGCTTGGACCAATTTAGTTGCCTCTTTGTCAGTAGTCTTTGATTGTTACCAAGCCGAGCGCTACATTTTTCTAATTTCACTACCATGTTTATGGTGACTCACTACAAGTTATGTTCTCTATTGTTTATTTGTATCTTGAATCCTTCTCCCCAATCCTCAACCTCAATGTGGTTCCACTATCTTTTATCCCTGCCTTATGTTAGTATTGTTTGATGTTTTAATTTTGTAGCTTCTATTGTTTGTATTGTTTGATGTTTTAATTATTTTCTTCATTTATTTGCTCAATGTAGGGGGTACTTCATGATGGAACTACAGTGGCAGTAAAGAAACTTTCTTCCAAATCATTCCAAGGAAAAGAAGAATTTTCCACAAAGAAACTTTTCATTAGTCATGTGCAGCATCAGAACCTTGTAGCATTAAAAGGGTGGTGTGTGAAGGAGAAAGAGAGACTACTAGTTGGCTGACACTCCAAGCTTCTCCAAGAGACACACTGCACATATAGCTTCAGTTGCAAAGAGTTCATAGGTCAAAGAAACCACACTATGACAGATTACCAGTAGTTGGTGCACGTTGGAGTAACTGGGAGTTAGGAGCCCTGAACTAAGATCATTAAAGACATGTCATAAATAGTAGCATAGTTCCTCTATTATTTGTGATTTATACCAGGTTCTCTTTATCATTTGTTTGTGTTGGTAACTTGTGTTAGTAATGTAAACATAGATTATTTTCTTGGGATACAGTCATTGATTACTCCTTCATGGTTTCGGATAGATTAAATGTTGTACGAGCTCTGCTGTAGTGGAGAATAATAAAAATTCAGAACTGTTATCTCTTGAGTTTTCATATTGTTTGCACATTCCTTTGGTATTGTTACTATGTTCCCATGAGTGATTTCTTATAGTAGTATCCAAGTTTAAGACCTAGGTTACATGCTAACTATTTGACAAAATACTTCTAGCCCAAACTTGATCTCCTTGATTAGAGCAAGCAGGGATTATTACACTGTTCCTGATATCAGTTATTCACATTTCAATTTTATGAGTTTCATTGGTACATTCAGCATTACAAATTTGATTCTCATATTTAGAATTGGCTTAGTTTGATGAAGTTTTAGTACTGTCATTTCTTTCCAACATATTATCTAAAATTCAAACTAGAAGAATCACTTAAAAATCCCATAAGAAACTGCATAACAGTGAGGGTTAGTCATTGTCAAAGTGTTTGATGAAATTTCAAACAACTGAATTGGAAAGGAAATTGGTGCTTATTGAAGCCATACCCAGTTGGGGTTATTACATACCATTGATCTTTATGCAGTTTTGATAGTTTGCTTGACCACTTAGAACATTTTCATTGATTGTTCTATATGGCTCATTTGATATTCACTGTTTCAAATCATAGAGTAAGGTAGTTCATTTTCTTGTTTGAATACTTAGAAATTATTTGATATTACCTCGTTGAAAAGGCTTATTTTCCTTCCATTCTGAATGGATAGATCTGATATGTATCAGTCATCGTAAAGAAGTAAAAGTTGTGCTTTCATTTTCATAATCTAAATTGAGATAAGATTGATTTGTTTAGAAGCCTTTTGAATTTCTTGTTTAAATGTAGACCTAATTCTTTGAGTGTATATACAAAGTTCAAGCACATGCATATGCACGTGTGTTTCCTTTTATTGGTGATAACATTTCCTTTTGCAAATTGTGTTTTGGATCAGATATAAATATCTGATCTACTTAGTTTTATCTGTGGGTTGAACTTTTACAAGATGTTGCAATTGATTGTCAATTTGCCTAAATGTCTTATATTATTGCTTTTAGTTATTAATTGACATCAATCTTCTAAAATATATCCAGGTTTCCATGTTGAAGGGAAGAGTAAATATTGTTGGTGGCTCACCAAGCAGGTATTATGGTAATCATAACTCTGATGCAATTATATCGGAGTTTGGGTTATGAGCAGACTTTCTAAGTCTTGATAGTAAGATTTAGCTAGGAAAAATGAGCAGGAGATAGGAAAAAAATTTAAAAACTAAAGCCAAAAGGCTAAGACACTAAAAGGCACCTTTACAACTCTAATCTACCATTTAAGGATACTTCTGCTTTTTGTTTTAATGCCATGGATTTTATAGTCCACGAACTTTTATACCTGAACACTCGTGAGAGTATATATAGGGAAATGTTGTTTCCCAAAACTCAAATCCTCTTTGGTACTGATTCAATGTAGCTTCTATTTGATTATTTTATTATGTCTTTAAAGTTGGTTAAATGAGGGTTGCATAGTAAAAGACTCAATTTCTTATAAAATATTTTTATTTCATTGTTTTATCAATATTTTGAGTTTGAGTGCCAAGCTCGAGTCTTGTAACTAAGCTTTGATGCTTTTTTTGTAGAAAAAAAGACAAGGAAAAATGGAGATACATTACTAAAAAACTAGGTTACAATATATGATGACCCACTAGACCAATTCAATAGTTAAAAGACTAATTTGCCAAAAGTTCAATACAAAGAGAAGAGCTTATGTTAGAAAGAATCCACCACGAGAATCACCACAAAAGGCCCAGGGGATAAAGAGATAGCAAAAAAAACTGCATCATTGACTGTCCATGTTCACAAAGTTTTAATTTAAGCTGCATACAAATTAACTTCTATGTGCCTAAGCTAATATTGCTAAATGATTATAAATATTCTAGTCCACCCTGTAGTTCTGATCCATTTTGAATGTGTCCTCCAAACCTAATGCCAACCCTGAAATGGAGTGATGCCACCCAGGACGAGGTATGACTAGCCATGGAAGCTAAGGGAAAGTCTAAAAATTTCTCCTTTGATCACTGATCTGCATACTGGAGTACTCATTCTGCCTGATACAATCCAACTCAATGATTGACCCATTTGAACTTCCTATCCAAGCTCATGCACTTGTGATTGTTGTCCACTATGGTCCATGCAGCCATTATCAAACATTGATTTATTTTCTATCCCGTTGGAGGCATTGTACTAGGTTACTGTAGTGTTGTAGAGGATAAAAGTGCATACTTAGAACTTCTTTCAACTTCTCTTATACACCCTTCAGCCATTTCATTAAATGTGCCATTCTATTTGATTCAATGGATTTTAGCATTTAATTGTATTCAACCTCTTCCTAATCCTTTTATTTATTTTTCCACTATGGTCGAAAATGTGGATATGATTAATATTGTAGACACAAATTTGTGAAACTAATCCACATTCTAGTTGAACTTTGCTTGAGTTGGCTTTCCTCCAAAATTGGTTTGTTGCTTGTTTGCTTACCTGTATAATCTAAGAGGACCACTTTTTTTAATAGATCTTGTTGAAGAAAATGGGGAACATGTTAATGAGGAACAACCTTCAATCTTTCAAGTAAATACTGATTTGGTTTTTGCAAGTGTCCATGTTTTTCTTATGTATGGAAATTAACATAGTTTCTTTCTCTTTTTTTTTTAGGAGGCTCTATTTGGAGGCTCTGATTGGAGCACATCTTTTGGGAGGTGGTGTAAATGCAGCTATTGAGTTAATGTAGTGGATGAATATGGAAGTTGGCATTGAAGTCAAATCAATAGACATTGCATCCCAACACTCTTTCAACTATCCGAGTGTCTTGGACACAAATTTGGATGAATTGGAATCGTATCTAAATTACCACTTTGTTAATCAATGTCTTTTAGTAGAAGCACTCACACATGGTTCACTTACTGAAGCTAAGGGACCTTCCTATCAGGTACATTTTGTTTTACCTTACCTTGAACAATCCGTATATTACTTTGGTAGTAGTTAATTTAAAATCCTTTTAGTGTGCTGATTTTAAATCTGTAAATTATAATTATGAGGTTCAAATCTTACCTACACCACCACTCACACCTTTGCAATATGAAAACATCAAACAAATGGGTACCATTTGCAATCGGACATTAAATCTCTCCTTACAACAGGGTTGTCTAGATTGTTATTGAAGAAGACAATAAAAAGTTTGTGTGGTGCTCAATTTATGCTCCCATTGCACATTACAAGAGAAATGAGCTGTGGAAATGGATGTATGGGCTTCAATACATCCCTTGGATTGTGGGAGCTAACTTTAACATGGTTGAGAGTAGGGAGGACAAATCTATTGGAAGTGAGATAAGTGCAAAGGAAATGAAAACTGTTAATAGAATAAAATGAAAATTAAGCTCAACCTATTCGATCCTCTTGAAGGATATAGAAAAGAAAACCAAAATAATTAGTTTACTGGGTATAATTTCCAAAAGGTAAGTATAAGGATATATTGCAGATTGGATATATTTTATTGCAATAAAGAATTTTTAAGATTTGATCAGACTGTCATGAATGTAGTGTCAAGGTTACCCCTTGTTCTTTATCTGATCATCATTATTGCTACTGTAAGATTCATGTATCTAATGATCAACATTAGGACAATGAAAAGCAAGATAAATTCCTTCAAAACACCAATTTACTAAAAGATGATTGCAATTACCCAATCTTTACCACCAGGGAAATTAACAGATGGACGTTATAAGATAAAAATGCAATTAAAATATGGAATGACAACAATAAAAATTTGGCCACTATATTTCAAACTATTGGACAAAAGAATAGCCTTAGAAAATAGGAAAACATAAAATGACCTTCAGAAAGATCTGTTCAAACTAGAGAAGAAGATTCAAATGACCCCAATAACTCAAAATTGAATGAGGAGTTAATCATAGCAAAAAAATTATTGAAAAATCTACATGCTAAAAATATACAAGGATTAGGAGTAAGAGCCAAAATAAATTGACTTAACAATGGCAATAAGAGCTCAAAACTCTTCTTCAGATGTATGAAAGTTAAGAATGTCTGAGAACAAGTTGACTATATATGAGCTGATAATAAATTGCTAAGTGATCTTAAAGAGATAGAGAAGAACTTTTGCTATTCTATAAGATACTTTTCTCATTTCAAGGACATAGTGCAAGAGATCTAAGAAAAAATATAATTCACAGTAAGATTACAGATGATATTGTAGAAATAATTAATATTTAAACTGTATCAGAATAAGAAACAGTAAATGCAATTCAAAAGTTGAATGATGAAAGGACCCCAACAGCAGATAGTCTCCTAATTGAATTCTATAAAGAGAACTTAGATTGGTTTGGAGATGACTTGCTTCAAGTCTCTACTGAAGCCATTAGATAAAGGTTGTAATTTATTTATTTGCCTGATGTTTTCATTATTCTAATCATTTCCTTATTTTCTTCTACAAGGTTGATGAATTATATGAATGAATGTAATCTTTTATGACTGAAGTGTGTGTGGTGTGTGTGTGGATGCAAGCCATACATTGATGATCTTGTGAACAGGAATGAGTGGAATCCAGTGAGCTTCAATGAAATTGAACATGCATGAAGAGGATGATATCAAGCACTTTGTGAACTATGAGTTGTTGTCCATATATGTAAGGCAGTAAGACATTTTTTTAATTGAGTAGTGAGCTCTAGGCATTGTGCCTAAATGCAAGTGCATCCCTATTTGTAATAAGTTAATACTTTTAATAGATTATAATTTATTGTAGGTTTCAGCCCCATCCTCATCCCTTGTCCCCTCCTAACAGGTTTCCATGATATACTAGAATCTTTTTTGAATCACTAGAACATGATATTAGATCTTACTGGGCTCCCGTGTCAAATGATTTTCTTTTGGACAAGGCCACTACTAGTTTTGAGGCTATTGTGATATGTAATGATATAACCAAAGATAATAAGAAAACTTCTATCATTTTTAGTAACTCTCATCCTTAGACATTTGATGTGTGCCATATAAGGGTAGGTTGGTTGGGGTTGAAAGTCATGAAATCTGATCTAAAGTACTTTGATTATAGTTCCAAGGATGTTTGTGGGGTGCTTGTTCAACACCCTAGGATAGAGAGGGAAGTTATTGATTACTCTTATTTTGTTAAGAATGTTCATGCTAATGGTGTGAAGGTTGTCATGGCCTCTGATTTTCATACACTAACAATACTGAAGCCTCCTGAGGAATTTGGGGTGGATATCATCTTTGGGTCTTCTCAAAGATTTGGTGTCCCCCTGGACTATGGGGGCCCCTCATTTATATTGCTTGGTTACATCTTAAGAGTAAAAATGAATGATGCCTGGGAGGATTATTGGAGTTAATGTGGATTCCCATAGGAATCCTGTGCTAAGGATGGAAATGTAGACAAGGGAGCAACACATCAGGCAAGATAATGTCACTAGAAATATCTACATGATACAAGCATTAATTACAATATATCTTCTATGTATGCAATCTATCATGGTCTGGCAGGATTGAAAAAAAATGTAGAATGTGTACATGGTTTGGCGGGAGCATTTATTAATGGATTAAAGAAATTAGGCACTGTTAATGTTGAGGATGCTCCATTCCTTGATATTGTAAAGGTTATATGTTTATCATTAAGCAAGGGGAGATGGGCATCAAAACTTCTATCATTACTGTCTCAACTCATGGAATGAATCCTGCAAGTGCTACAATGTGTGAAATGAAAATTGTTGTTGTTTGAACTATTGCTATAGAAAATGAAGGATGTAGAGGAAAATAAGGAAACCTTGTAGCACTTATGATTACCTATCCTTCAATGCATGGTGTGTATGAGGAGGGTATTAAATAAGATATGTTAAATCATTCATGACAAAGATATTCAAGTGTACATGGATGGTGCAAACATGAATGTGCAGGTTGGACTAGCTAGCTCGAGTTGAATTAGAGTGGATGTATGCCATCTCAATCTTTACAAGACATTATACATTCTACATTCTGGTATGGGGCCTATAGGAGTAAAGAAACATTTGGCACCATTTTTACCATCACAACCTCTGGTACCAATAAATGGAATTACTACTCTTTCAGGGAATCCACAACCACTTGATATGATATCAACAACACCATGGGGCTCAACCATGATTCTACCAATATCAATAAAAAGGGAGATTACGAAAATTGAGAATGGGAAAATGGACATTAAACATACTAGTTTGATGGAAGATAATGTGTATAGAGAAAAAATTATAAATCCTTATGTTTTGGAATGACAAGCAAGGTAGATAGAGTTGAATGAAGGCTTTGACAGGAATAAAAAGAAACATAAGGCAATCAATAGTCATAGATAGTTCAAGAATTGACTTATTCCTAATATAGAAAATAGTGCAAAACTTAAAGAGAGATTAACATTTATCAAGTGGATTTGATCATCTTAGGGTCAGATAAACTTCTATTAGTCAGGAATAAAATAGAAGATACAACTCCATTGTAAAATAAACAATTTGTAAGACAATATTATCAGACCCCAATTCTTGAGTAAATTAGGAACCAAATGCTAAAAAAATATCCTCACAACCATATTCAAGAGAAAATTTTGACTAACAACCATTAATATGATCCCACAACTTAATTTTGGAGTTACCTACAGATATTTCAAATGCATTGTTAGGGGAGCTTCCACAAATTAGAGTGGCTAGTCCATCTCAAATCTCTTTAGTGTATAACTTGTTGTGCATAGTTGCCAAGTTTACTTATTGTATCGAGCATATTAATGAACAAGCATATTAGTTACTATAGGTGTTTATGATAGTTTGATTAGTTGTTGTCGATATTTTTCAGGTATTCTATAAAATAGTTCACATGCCTTGCGTATGATATGACATTTTGCATGCATCCTGCACTCTCTCATTCGGCTAATGATGGATTACAGAGAGTGATATGAAATGATGATGCTAAAAGACACACAATCAAATCCAAAATGAACTTGCATTACAAATGGATTGTGGAAATCTGATATTGTTGATTTTGCATGCATGTCTACCAGGACAATCACAACTTAAACATATATGCATGTTTAAGTAATCAACAATATCAGATTTCCACAATCCATTTGTAATGCAAGTTTATTTTGGATTTGATTGTGTTTTTTAGCGTCATCATTTTAGATCACTCTCCCTAATCCATCATCAGTCGGATGAGAGTGTATAATGCATGCAAAATGTCACATCATATGCAAGGCATGTGAACTATTTTATAGAATGCTTGAAAAATAATTTTTACCCAGGCGTTGGTAGAAATTTCTACCTTCAATGGTCAAACTTTTTGACCTTCATTGGTAGAAATTTCTACCTTCATTGGTCAAAACTTTTGACCTTCATTGATCAAAATTTCCAGTTTCTATGGACAAAATTTTTGACCTTCATTGGTCAAATTTTCTACCTTTCTTGGTCAACATTTTCTACCTTCAATGGTCAAAATTTCTACCTTTCTTGGTCAACATTTTCTACCTTCAATGGTCAAAATTTCTACCTTTCTTGTCGACATTTTCCACCTTTATTGGTCAAAATTTTGACCAATTCCAGACAGAGTTTGCACCATGGCTGTGAACATTTTTTGACCAATACTTTGGTCAAAATTTTGACTGAAAAAATTTTGACCAATGAGTTGGTCGACATTGGTTGAAGTGTGGTCAAAAAATGAGTCAAAATTTCAACCTTCAATGGTCAAAAAATGGTCTTAGATGTAGTAGTGGTCCATCAAGGTTAGTATCAACCAATTTGAAAATATCATCAAAAGTATAGGTTTTTATCTTGAAACTAAACATTGTTGTTTTCCCCATTTGACATTTTTTACACATAACATTTTTAGGTTTCTTCAATCTTGGTAATCCTCTTACTCTTTTCATCTAACTAATGCTTACCGAATTATCAAAGTGTGCATGACATTACATCTTATGCGATATCCACATATCATAAAATTGTGAAAACAAGCATGTCTCATAAAATGGGTCTAGATAGACCAAGTTACCTCTTGTTTGTTTTCCAATAACATTAAATGTTTTTTCCTTCTTATGAAGGAATCAATTAAGTTTCCTGAACTGTTTAACTATTCAACACTTAACAAATTATAGTTAAGTTCTCTAACCCAATATGCATTATCACATGTAGTCTTATTGATCATAAACCTTTAACAAGACATGCTGATCATTACCAAATGTAACACAACTTCCTTTGTAGTATTCTAAGATTTCAAAATTACTTTTATCACTAGTCATGTGATGTGAGAAAACACTATTAATTATCCATCCATCACCTTTACTCATATATGAAATAAGGGTAATTTTATCATCTTCACCAGAATCATCTTTCATTGCAACATAGACAACTTCTTTATCATGATCATCATATTCATTACCAATTTCTTCCCTAGAAACATAACAAGATTTCTTACCTTTGTCCTTGTAGTCCTTGTATCTTTTTGTTGTCTCTATCATCTCTTCTTCCTTGGAACTTTCTTTCTGTCCTTTCATCCTTGTCTTCTTTATTAGGACATCTTATAGAAATATGAGCAACTTTATTACATGAAAAATTGATTATAAGAATATTACATTTAAAATTTTTTTCCCTCTAGGTTTCCTTGTAGCCATTAATGCTTCAAGCTCATCAAGATCATTATTATAAATGTCGCTATCACTATTCACATATGTTTCTTTTCTTTTCTTAGACTTATGAAGAAAAAATAGAGATTTGAATGCAGATTCAATTGTAGGAGTAGAGAAATTATCAAAAATTGATAGTTCAAAAGTAGTAAGTCTACCAACAAGACCATCCAAAGTTATATTGATATCAAGAGTACACCTCACTTTGTGCATTTTAGAAACTAATAAAATAAATATGAAATAGGTTTCTCAATACCTTGTTGATAATAGTTTCAAAATCAATATTTTCATCAGCTCCTCTATTACCATTCACCATCTCCTTAACTCGGCCAAAATATTGTGCAATCATATCTCCTTCTACCATTCTCATCTTATTAAACTTTCTAATTTATCTCTTAGTGCATTATTGTTTCCACCATAGATGGTTTGCAGTGTATCCCACATTGCCTTTGTAGTAGTACAACTCTTTATGTCTTCAAACTCAATATAGCTTAGGGCATATGCAATCTCCAATATTTCCTGATTGTGTTCCTTCTCTTTCATTGGCTAGGTTGTCATAGGTATAGGTACTACTATGTAAGAATTCTTTACATAGTATAATACAGAATCTCCAATTCTAGTTATGTGTAACTTTATCAATTTTTTCTATGGAGGGAAGTTCTCTCTATTCAACCTTGGTACCTCCTTTTTGTACATCTTGATCTTTAGCTCCAAGTCCCTTGAAAATTTTCCTTGCAAGTGCCACAAGCTCTTATACCATTTTTTAGAATAATTTAAGATTAACTAAGAAGGGATTGTGGGTGAATCTATTATTCTTAGGTGCAAATATACCAATTCAACTTTTAAACAATTTTAACAACTTAGATCTACTCACTAATCCACTCAATCTCAATAGAAACTTAATTACTAAAATAAACTTGTAGTTTACTTTTCTAATAGTAATCAAATTGTAGAATAGAAAATAGTTGATAGTAAAATACATTGAATAACATTCACACAAGTATGATACTAGGATTTAATGTGGAAACCCAATTTCAAAGAAAAAAACCAATGACATGCTACTAACTTTTCACTCTTCTAAAGTGATTTTTTTGAGGAGGCAACCCTATTAAAGGTTAGAATACACGTTATTAGGTGTGACCATGTTAAAGGATTTAATCATGCCATTAATAGTGACATTGTGAGAGGAATTAAGAACATTCCATTAGAATTTCACCTTGATTAAAGTATTTTAACTGATATAATGGTTAGAAAGTAACAACAAGTTAATCTAATAAGTACAACTCACTTTGCCAATACATATCACAATGTAGCTCATATGTTTTTGATTACGTAAAATAGGTTTTACAAGGATCCTAAAACCCAAAGTTTTACAGCAAAAAGAGTGAGATGAAACAAACTAAGCAAACAAAAAAATTCCACAAAAGGTCGAAGACAAAAGAAGGCCTGAAGCCAAAGAACAAAGGCTAGAGACAGAAAAGAAAAGCCAGGCAAATAGGCTAGTGGCCATCCGTGTCCATGGCCTACAGGGTTTCTACAGCATCATTATCCTTTTGACTGGCCACACCCTCCTAAATCCTGGTAGGAGTGTTCATCTGGTTCCCTCGATTCACCTGGTCACTAGCCTCTTTCTGAAATTCATCCTAGTTGAATCCTTGTTTTGTGTTCTTCTTTACATCCCTATCAAGGCCAATTGTAGTCAAATAGTCCCCCAGATTGACAATATTCTCATTCAAGGTGTGAAGGGTGTCCACTATCTATTTGGTGATTATCTGGTGGACAAAATCTAGCCTTTGGACCTTCTACTCAAGTTGAGTGAGTATGTCATCTTGATGGTCTTTGGAGACTTGACCTCTGTCTTTCTCCTAGCTACACACTTGGTCATTGCTTCCTCTGGCTTCTTGGTCTTTGTTAGTACCCTGGTTGTTGGGCTGGTTGTTCCTGGCCTTCAGAGCCTCAATTTCCTAAGAAATCCACTTGATGGAACAAAAGTTGTCAATCAGACTATTCTTTGCATTATTCAAGAAGTTGAAGCCAATTTCATGCACATTGTCAGAGATGACCAAAAGAGTTGGGTCAATAAGGTTATCATAGTGGTTACTTCTATCAAGGTCCTCTAGCACTTGGATTTTAGCAAGTTCTCTAACAATACCCAAACTGACCTTCTCCCCATAGAAGTTCCTCCAGGCCCTCCTCTTGTTCTTTCTAATTACCCCCCTCCCCCCCCCCCCCCTTTTTTCAACCATGATTTCAATCATCTCCTCCGGGGGTGAAATGGGAACCTTCTGAGGCGAATTGGGTGGAGTAGGGCTAGGCGGCACATCAACATGGTCACTAGGATGTTCCTGGGGTAGGGTCTGGTTCACTTTTCTTTTCTTGGGGTTAACCTTGGGGTCCATAGGGGTCACCACCTCCTTGTCATTTCCTCTCCCCTTATCTTCTTCCATCTCACTTTCCTTCCCCATCTTCGATTCCTCCTCCTTTGACTCTGTATTAGACTCCACATCATCATCACTAGCCTCTTTCACCTCCTTAGGATGAGGAGAGGGGGGGATAAGGGGAAGACATCTGGGGCTCTTCCTACTAGGGATGCGAGGATCACGGGTAAATGGGATAGCTTTGCTTGGGGTGTCAATATTCTTTGATTTTTCAAGGCACTATCCGAATCCCCAATGGTTTTACCTCTAGTATGGGTTTTCAAGAACTCATGAATCAGAAGCAGGAGACCCTCATGAAGGGCAGGATTTTTGACAGGGCATTTCTTGAACCCCTCTATATTCTTGGCCATGGAGGTGAAAATGTAAAAAGGAAAAGAAATTTTCACTTTGTGTCTAAAGTGATTTAACAGAACAAAATGATGAGTCCTGATTCTATCAAACCTAGGGTCAAGAGTGACATATTCAATGATAATCCTGAGAGCATACCTCCAGAACTTTTTGATGGAATCAATGTCATAGTAGGTGTCAATCTTGACCAATTTTCTTTTCTCCTTATCATCCTTGACAAAGTCATTGACAGTGTTGGCAGACATCTTCTTGTCCTTGTAGAAGTTCAAGCCATCCTAAGAAAAGCCAGTCACCTCTGCAATAAGACCCTCAGTGATTTGGTGGGAAACACCATCAATTTTGACCCTGCCATTTTGCCAGGAATCAACCATAGCTTTAGTAATGCCCGCATCAAATCCATGAAGATTCTCCATGAATCTGGTTATATCACCCTTCTGGAGCTTTCTCCAAACCTTCCTCTTCTCTTTCCATCTCTCTACTTCACCCCATGGCTCTCTTCTGATCCTTTCTCCCACCATTGCAAAATTTGGCTCAACTAACCCTAAACCACTAGCAGTATTGTTGAGTTTAGAGTAGCAAAAGGCACTGAGAGAAAAAATAATATTGTGCATGTTTAAGGGTTTATTTTTGGCTTCCTTTAGCTTGTGTCTTCCATACATGTGATTATGGAGCAGAGGGGGTTCTGCATAACTCCAAATAATTCCCTTTTTAAAGTATGATTTTGCAAATCCTATCATCATTAAAAAGACGTTATGTTGGTGCCACAAATTTTCTCCTTTCGGATTAGCTCAGTCGTCGCCACCGAAAAATCATTGTTACTTCCCCACGTCATCACTGAGTTGCTAGCAATCGCTTTGTTAGTGAACCAGTCAGCGATCGTGTTTGCTTCATGATAAACATGGCTGACGTGGTAGTTTTTAAATTTCCTTAAGTCCAATTTTAGGTCCTTAATAATGCTTTCGATGGTCCAAGAGGGTTTAGTGACTCCTAAAATGCAATTTATTATATTTAAGGAGTCACCTTCAAGCCACAGCTACTCAATCCTTGAGGCTAGGGCCAACTTAACAATGAACCTAGCAGCACTGGCTTTAGCTAGATGATTGGTTTGGTGGCCAATTGGGGAAGAGATAGCAGCAATGCCACCTCCTGAACTATTTCTTATAATACCTCCGCATCCAGCTGGACTAGGATTCCCCTTGGCTGCCTCATCAAAATTAGCTTTATGCCAATTCTCAGCGAGAAAAGACCAAATAGCCTCCTATCTTCTTTTGATATGTAGCTCATATGTTGATCCATTAATTGGCTTCCATTATCACCTCTCTCTAATCTACTTGGAAACCCTTCAAGCAATCACACTTGACATCTTCTAAACTCTTCTCATCCTTCTTCTCAAGTTCACCAATTAATTGAATCAACAACTCACATAATCCCATCAAGTTACACTTATGCCTCCCTAAATAGGTATCTTAGATCTTTTACCACTTCAAAATTATTGTGGATCTTAGGGTTTGGTTAGATTCATTGAATCCTTCCATCATTTCATTCTCCTTCTCTCTTCTACATACTTCTCAAAATGTTTATTTGAATCCATGCCCAAGAATGCACAAACATGATTTATCATGCATTAAATGCTCTGGTTCATTCATCCTTATCATCAACATGATTTTCTTATCCCAAGAATTCAATTGTGTCAGCTAGGAATCTCAATTCCTTCACAAATAATGAAATACTAACACTCAATCATCATTGTGTTCCTTGATTCGTTCATCACTGGACAACTCAATCATTACTAACTATTCTGCTCAACATACTCTAACTTAGCTCAGTCCAACTTTTTGATACTCAATCATGACTAATGATTGGTCTACACTATTACTTACTCGGCTTATACTATCACTCATTTGACTCTAGCATCACTCACCATCTATTATAAGTTCCTTAATCTTCTTCTCTTTTTTCTGGTCAAGCCTACACTTTTAGTCTTCTTTTGTGTTAGCGTAAATAATTAATTTACTAATTATTTATTCTATTTACTTAAGCCTACTTAGGTAAATGCATTTTATTTGTTAGTTTTAGTCTAGGAGTTAGTTATAAGTTGTTGACAATATGAGATTTTGTTCTCTCCTAAGTCATACTTATCCTCTCACATTGTTCGAGGACTTTCCACCTCAAGTGGATGTATGCTTAGTTGCACACTTATCTCCTAGCATCTTCTAGCTTGTTCTGGAAGATTCCTAGAGCTCTTTATATTTGGGTTCCCTCATTGTATTTTCATAACATAACAACAACACTTTCTCATTGTAAATTTATTTTTTCTTGTGTTTTCATATTTTCTCTCTCATGTCTGTTTAGGGTTTTTCCCTTGCTCCACGCTCTTCCTTCCTTGGCTTCTCTTTGATAGGTTTTCACATGCAAGTGATTTTGGGCATCTTCAGAGTTGGATTTCATCAACTCCAACATGGTATCAAAGCCTCCTTGCTGCTACTTCATTGAAGGATTTTTGAAGTCATGATTTGGAGTCACAAACCCTAGTTTATTTGTGCATTTTTTCTTCAAATTAGGGGATCAACAAATTTTTAGAGCACTTTCAGCCCAAATTGATGTTGCCATTAGGTCTGGAAGGCCATTTTCAATTAGGATTCATATAAAACTTGCTAATTTTGGAGACAAAGCTCCAGGCGGCAAAAAAAAATTAGTCGCAAGCCCTTTCGTATGATTGTATGGATGATTTCACACTTTGAAAAAAATTTAAAATAGTTTTGGGCCATGCCACCACCCAATGGCCACTACAGGGCTGCCCAAGTGTAGCTCTAGTGCTTCGTCAGCTAGCCAGTGTGGAACCTTTTCCCAGTTAGCACTGATTGAGGCTACCTCAGCACTGTGTGGCAACATTTCTACCTAGTCTCAATCTGTGTCAGTGCTAGCAAGGACTCCACATCTCCAGCACATGTGGAGGTTTTTTTCTTCGTCAGTAGGGCTAGCTTAGCATCTAGTCTAGTTAGCACCATGCAGGTGTGACATGTGGCACGTGTGTCATGTGGCCCTACCATGTCACACCTATATCGTCAGCCTTCTTGCCACATGGCATCCATGTGGCACTACCACGTGGCATCTTTTTTTGCATTGATGGGCTCTAAGCCATCAAATTTAAGTCTGTAGAATGCTAAAATTAGCATTACATCAGAACTGCATCATCCACTTCTTGCACCTCTCCTCCTAGGTCCTTTGTGACCTACATTCATTTTTTTGGCCATAACTTGAGCATACAGAGGTATTTTTCAAATCTGAAAGAAGTGCCAAAAAGTTGGTTCCAAGACGAAGACATTGGTGTTGGTATTTTTAGGTTTTGATGCCCTTTTATTGTCTATTTTTTGGTTGAAGTCTGAAGTTCTATTTTTGACTCCAGCTTGCATATCTTTCATGTCCCATGTTAGTTTTTTGAAAAATTTATATTTTTGGAAAGTTGGTTCTATGTACTTTTTAGAAATGTGGTCATTTTCTTTATATTTTGGCCCATGCTCTTTCTATCATAATTTTTCCATTTTTGCTATATGGTGGATATTTTGAGTGTTTTAGGCCCGAGGATCATTTTCTTGGCATGGTTTCCTTTGTTTTGAGTTGTATTATGTTTGTTTGCAGCTTGTTTTTTGTTTTGATCATTGTAGCTATCATTTTGAAGCACTTTTATGTATCACACTAAGATAAAGTGCCACTTTTGCATTTTGGGGTCATGAATGTTGTTTTGGGTCAGTTGTACATGCACTATTTTTATAAAGCACCATGGGGGGGATAATTATTTTCTATTTTAGGCATTCTCCCTTTGTCAAGTGAGTGTCCCTTCCATGAAATTAGCCTCATGCAGAGTCAGTGTGATCATGTCTTTATAGGTGTTTGTACCTCTTCCTCTCTCATCATTCTTGGTTCGTCTACAAGAGAATTTGGCCCACCTTCTCAGTTGCCTATCATCACACCCCATATGCATTAAGGGGGGCTTTTTTTTTTGTTCTAATGCATCCTTGGTTTGATGGTTTGATAGTGTGAACTATGTACTCAATGGTTGATCCTATATACAAGGCGATTGCAGTGGTTGGCTACCTATGCATTTTGGTGAGATGGATCATCTACCATATAGACATGCTCAGTTTGTGCCTTCTTCTTCCTTGGTGGTACTTTAGATTAGCAGTTTTCTTATTGATGGTAGATTTTCGGCTCTTTTTTCTTCAGTGATGCACTTCATGATCACTTCTTGTTCCTATTTTAGGGGACAATTTTCCTAGTTGGAGGCTTCTTCAGTTCTTCACTAGGATTTTACCACTTTTTGGGGGAGGGTTTTTCCCACATGGTTTTCTCTCTTTCCCCACTTTCAGAGGTTGCATTTCATTTCATTGTACATGGGTACCTAACACGGCCTCGTTTCCGGGACCCATTCTACATTCATCTTAGTTTTGTGAGCTTAAGGCATTTCCCTAAGTTGTACTTAAGGGGGGGTGTTAGAGTAAATAATTAATTTACTAATTATTTATTCTATTTACTTAAGCTTACTTAGGTAAATGCATTTTATTTGTTAGTTGTAGTCTAGGAGTTAGTTATAAGTTGTTGACAATAAAAGAGTTTGTTCTCTCCTAAGTCACACTTATCCTCTCACATTGTTTGAGGACTTTCCACCTCAAGTGGATGTATGCTTAGTTGTCACACTTATCTCCTAGCATCTTCTAGCTTGTTCTGGAAGATTCTTAGAGCTCTTTATATTCGGGCTCCCTCATTTTATTTTCACAACATAATAACAACACATTCTCATTGTAAATATATTTTTCTTGTGTTTTCATATTTTCTCTCTCATGTCCATTTAGGGTTTTTTCCTTGCTCCATGCTCTTCCTTCCTTGGCTTCTCTTTGATGGGTTTTCGCATGCAGGTGATCTTGGGCATCTTCAGAGTTGGATTTCATCAACTCTAACATTTTTTTCATCTCTTCTAGGCTTCAATACAATTATCTTCTCCACTTAGTATTATGAATAAGCAACACATTATCTTGTCAATGTGCCTATAATCAAGTGACCACTGACTTCCACATAGCCCAACCTCTCCACTAGGTCTTTTTGCTACTTTCTCTTTTCAAATCATCTTCATCAATCAAATGATATGGCATTCTAATTAGGTAGAAGCTATCTCACTGTTAAGGTTTGATATCAATGAGAATATAAAAATTGTGCCAATTGTGACCTCCAACATTACTATATTAATTTAATTTATTGATGCTTTAGATATTATTATATTGAATGAAGAAAATTTATGTTTATTGAACTAAATATTATCCCAATTGACACATAATTAAGAGTTCAACATATATCATTTAATAAGGGAAAACTAGTTTTTAAGTCTTGTAATGTATCAAATTCAGTCCAAAGATGACAAATAAATAAAGCTATAGTTGCCCATCTGAAAGAAAATTGAAAAATGAGAGTGGAGAAAAATTTATAAAATTATTTGAAGAATTGACATACCTATGCAAAAACCTTTGCAACCATGAAGCTTTTAACTTTCCTGGTCGATATATCAAAGTAGTCAGTCAAATTAAACCAATAATTATAGGAAGGAAACGACCCAACTAACTAAATTTACCATGGAGGCATAATTACTAATTTTTTAAATGTTTTTCTTTGAACTATTATTATTATCAAATATGCTTCAATTTGTAAGAGTGATTCTTGTAGATAAAAAGTGGAGGATCATCACAAAATGGACCTACATATCTAAGGTTAAGTCTCTATAAGATTCCAATTACATCAAGTTAACCATCATAAATTTATCATGCTTATTTTGGGAGAACAAAATAAGTTGAAGTATATATTCCTATCTATATTATAATTTGACTTCATTCTAGTTTCTAATTATCCATATCAAATTAATTTCAATACAATTTCTTATTTGATAGTCCACATAATTTGTGAGTTTTCGCACTAGTGATTATGGAAAAATATAATTTATTTTAATTTCAATGTAGGATCAATTTTTGAGATAAAGGACTTCTCATGATCCATGAACAATATCTTCATTAAGTAGCCTTCAAAATGGATCCCAAAAGTTTATATATAGCTAATTATTTTACTATATTTTAAGATTATTTATATAATTATTAAATTAAATATTTATTATAATAAATTATTTTATTATATATATTCTTACATATATAGTTATTACATAATATTAATATAATTTTTAATAGTAGTATTATGTGATATCTTATCACAATAATTTAATTTAACTTTTAAATATAATATTATTATATTATATTCATAAAATTCATCATTATGAAACTAACATGTTCCAAATTGACATAGAATTAGGAATTATGCGTATAAAACTTAATTTAAGGGGGAAATGTGATTTTAAAATCTTGTAATGTATCAAATTTGAGAAAGATGAAAAATACATAAAATTGTAGTTGTTGATCAAGAAGAAAAATGATGTATAATAGAGATTGGAAAATATTAAATTTTGATGTTGTTATCAAGATTTAACTATGTGATTTTTGAGTCAAACTCATTGACCCATGTTTCATGAGTAGTGATTCAACATGAATCCATATCTCATGAGAATAAATGGAACACTTAGCACTCATTGGATCTAGGTGATGCTCACAAGGGTGAAGCACCAGGACTTCCTAGGAGGTCACCCATCCTAGTAGTTAAGCATGCTTAGGTTGGACTAGTACTTAGATGGGTGACCTCTCGGGAAGTCCTAGTGCTTCACCCCTATGAGCATCACCTAGATCCAATGAGTGCTAAGTGTTCCATTTATTCTCATGAGAGATGGATTCATGTTGAATCACTACTCATGAAACATGGGTCAATGAGTTTGACACAAAAATCACACAGTTAAATCCTGATAGCAATATCACAATTTGAATTGTTGTGGAAATTGTCTCCTACTTATCAATATTAATTTTTTTTTGAGAAATAACATAAGTATTTAACAACCTTAGTAATCCAAAATATTTTCACTTCATTTTTTGATATATCAGAGTAGTTGGCCAAATTGAACCAACAATTATTATTTTAAATGACCCAACCAATTAACTTTAGCATAAAGACATAAGTACTAGTTTTTAATATTTTCTTGAATTCTAACTATAAAATATAATTTAATTTACAAGAATGCATCTTGTAGATAAAATTTTGAGGAGCATCACAAAATAGCCCTAGTGATCTAATCTAAATCTCTATAAGATTCATCTTATGTCAAATTAAGCATCATAAATTTACCATGTTGATTTTAGGAAGAAAAACATATTTGAATTGTAAATTCCTATCTATATTATAACTGAATTTCATTCTAGTTTTTATTTATCCACTTTGAATTTATTTTCAATGCCATTCATTGTTTGTGTTAGATTTCCAATGGATAGTAAAGAGAGAGGAAACATAAAATATAAATCACAATTTAAGAATATAAAAAAAAGTTTAAAATTTAAAATTAAAATTAAAAGAGAAAGGAAATAATGAAAATTGGAGTGTTAGATGATGAAGAAAATTGTTACCATGTAAATGGTATAAATTTAAAGAAATCATCCAAAAGAAAACCCCTTATGAATTATTATGAATAAGGAAAAGCTTACAAAAATGTGTGTGTGTGTGTGTGTGTGTGTGTGAGAGAGAGAGAGAGAGAGAGAGATCATTTCTAATAATATAAATTATGTAGAAGAATGATAGAGGGGCATCTCTTAAATGATATGAGTCGATAGGGGTTACAATAGAAACTCACAAATTTATGAATACCTGTTGGATACAATTGATTAATTGTGTGTTGTCTTTAATACACAAATGTCATATCAATTGACAATCAATGCATGTTGAGCTCACATGGTCAGTGAAGATATTTTTCCTTATCTATTAAGCATTCCTAAGTTTTCTCTATAAAGAAGGCAGTATCTATCGAGTTAACTTGGGGGTCAAATGAATTCATGAGGAAAATAGTGTTAACTAATCTCACTTGGTTAAAGTTGAACAAAGTTAGGGTTAATTGAGTCCACTTGGTTACCAAAGGATTTTTACAAATTCATACTGTTAACTAAGCTTCTATTGGTTAATAGAGGAAATCACTTCTAAGTTATTTTCTACCAAGTTGGGTTGGCTAACAAAGGATTTTCTTGTTTTGGCATGTGAAGCTTAAATTGTTTCATCTATTAGTTCCAGCCAACTACAGTGATGAGTATTAGTTGTTCTAATTTTTATTTGAGTTGACTTGACAATCTGAAAGGTATAAGTAAAAGGTCAAGTTGTGATTTCAAAGTGTGTGAAAGTAATGAAATAGAAGAGATAAAGAGTGGAAGTGAATTTGAAGGATAAGAAGAATATCCTTGTGGTGCAAAAAAAGTGATATTCGATCAGGAAGGATCAAGTGTAAGCCAGAACTAAGATCTTTAATTAGCAATTTATTCACATCTCATTCAAGTCATTTCATTGTTACTCTCTAAAAATTGTAGCAGTGATCCAAAATCTCTTAACAAAGTTGGTTTAATAGCCATTTGTAAATCTTCTAACAAGGTGACAATTCCACTGAATTGTTTCAAGACCTATAACAAGGACACTCCTAATATGGTGATTAAATCATTTAATAGGGTCACACTTAATAGTGCGTTTTGTAACCTGTAATAGGGTTGGTTCTTAATAGGGCTTAGTTTAGAAGAGTGAGAAATAGTAATTAGTTACAATTGGTGGTTTTTCCCAAGTTGGCTTTCCAGATTAAATCCTGGTGTCATTTGTGTTCATTTCATTGTTTTGATGCTTGAATTGAGATTGAGTAATCAATGAACATATCTTAAGATCTACAAAGTAAACACATTCAACATTTACTAAGTTACAATATTTTGTCTATGTTTGCTAAGCATCAATAGTATTCAGTTTTAATTTATAATTGTGTTGACATCTAAGGGATCTAGGATTTATTTTAGTAGTAACTAATTCACCCCTCCCCTCTTAGTTACTCCTCTTATATTTCCAACAACTGGTATAAGAGATTTTGGTGCTTGCAAAGAAGGTTTCAAGGACCTAAGCTAAAGATGAGGATGTCTTACAAATGAGAGATTCCAAAGTTGAATAGAGACAACTTTACAGCATGTCAAGGACTTATAAGGCTTTATCTAGCTACCATCAATGATTCAGGTTGCAAATATGTTGATGAAGAATAAAAAACTCCCACTAGAACATTATCTATTGAAGATATTGCTAAGAAAAAGAACCATAACATCATGATGATTGATATTACATCTGCTCTTAGTTATGCTGAATTTGATGAGATAAAATATTATAAATATGCTCATGGAATGTGGACCAAACTAACTTGGATATCAATGGAGGAGATGAAAATGTAAGAAGAGCCAAAGTAGAAAGCCTTAGAGAAAAATTTGGTCAAATGAGAATGACAGAAGATGAGAACATTGCAAAATATGTGGAAACAATCAAGGCTAGTGTAAGTGAGATCAAAGCATTTACAGGAGATATCAAAGAGGAAATTGTTGTAAGTAAAATACTTAGTACTCTTCTTCTATCTATGCAATTAGAGTGTCTTCTATTTAAGAAAACAGATGTGATCCAAATAACAAGATAAGATTGGATGTCCTAGTAGGAAGACTGACAGCTTTTGAACTAGACAACTTTGACAACTATGTTGCTACTTTCAAGAATATTGATTCTACATTTGAAGCTAAACTCTCATTCAAAGAAAAGGGCAAGGAAATTAAAGACAATCAATAAAGTGAGGAATAAACTGAAGAAAGTTTTGAAAATGATCTTGAAATTGTTGAAGCCCTACTTGCAAAGAAATTTTTGAAGAGCAAAGGAAAGTACAAAGGTTAAATCCCTCTAATTTGTTTTTCTTGTGAAGAAATTGGTCATATTACTGCTAGGCATCCAAGCAAAGAAAGAAAGGACGAGAAGAAAAGGCACAAGTACAAAAGCAAGAAAGAATTTAAAAGTAAAAAATCCTACAAAGACAAATGTAAGAAAACTTTTTTTATGGCTAAATATTTTGATGATAGTGAAGATGAAATACTATATATTGCTGTAAAAGATGAATCTGATGATGAAGGATATATGACACTTATCTCTCATGTTAGTAAAAATGATACATGGATCATAGATAGTGGATGTTCACACCATATGAATAGAGATAAAAAAAAGTTTGAGAATTTTAAACACTATTATGGAGGTAATGTAAGATTTGGAAACAATGAACCTTATTGCATAAAAGGAAAAGGTTGTATCTCATTAACCAATCAACTTGTTTGTGATAATGCCTATTGGGTTAAAGGACTAAAACATAATCTGTTGAGTGTGGCACAACTGAAAAACATTGGAATAAAGGTTTAGTTCATGAACGGCGAGGAAAGATGACTATATGAGAAAGGAAATTTGGTTGGATCAGGCAAATAAATAAAACATAACCTATTTTATCTTGATCTTAGGGATTGCTCATGTTTTATTGCTCAAGCTAAAGAAAGTTGGTTATTGCACAAAATACTATGTCATATGAAATTTTATAATATGGTTAAGATAAGAAAACTCAAAAGAGTAAGAGGTATCCCTAGTTTGAAGAAACTTAATGTTGTATTGTGCAAAAATTGCCAAATTGGTAAAATGGAAAAGACTAGTTTTAAGAGCAAAAACTATCAGTCAGAAGATGTCTTGGAAATTGTGCATACTGAATTATGTGGACTCATTGGAATATAAGTTATGGTGGAGAAAAATTATTCATTCTTTTTGTTGATGACTTTTCTAGAATGATGACTATAATGTATCTTAAAGAAAAATCAGAGGCCTTTGAGAAATTCAAATGGTATCTAGCAAGACTAAAAAAAGAAACTAGAAAGAAATTGAAATGTTTAAGATCTGATAGAGGTGGTTAATTCATCTTAAATGAATTCAATAATTTTTGCATTGAAAGAGGAATCAAAATACAAGTATCAGCCCCTAGCACACCTGAGTAAAATTGAATAGATGAAAGAAGAAATAGATCCATCATGGATTGTGCAAGGACACTAATGATTGAGAAGAATATTGATATCAAATATTTGAAGGAAGATATCAACACTATAGTTCATTCTTTGAACCAAATTTAGTGAAGGACTCAAAAAAAAACTCCCTATAAACTATCATATGGCTACAAACCCAATGTGTCAAGAAACAAAACAAGACTGGTATGTAAAGGTTATTCTAAAGAAGAAGGTATTGATTATGGTGAAAATTTTTCCCCTATTGAAAGATTAGAAGGTGTTAGGACTCTACTTGCATATGCACCTCACAAAGGATTCAAAGTATATCAGATGGATGTTAAATCTACATTGTTGAATAGAATTCTTGATGCAAAAGTCTACATCAAACAACCAAAAGGTTTTGTAGATCCTAAGAAAAGGGACACAATTTGCAAATTACACAAAGCACTATATGGTCTCAAACAAGCTCCTAGGGCCTTGTATGAAAGACTACATAACTATTTAATTAAGATTAGCTTTCAAAGAATAAATGATAATAGTAGTCTATATATCAAGGAAGGGCTAGATAAGAAGATTGTGTTGGTAGATATATTTGTTGATGATACACTATTCACATGGAAAGAAGATCAATGCAAAGCATTTTCAAAAGAAATGAGTAAAGAATTTAAAATGTCCATGTTTGGTGAGATAAAATTCTTTGTTGGATTGCAAATTTAGTAGAACAAAAATGGTATCTATATCACTCAATCTAAGTATACCAAGAAGATACTAAAGAACTTTGCAATGGAAGATTCAAGACTAGTTGGAACTCCCTTGTGTACTAGACATAAGCTTACCAAAGGTGATGAATCTAAAGAAGTAGGTCAGACCTTATATAGATTAATGATTGGGAAATTATAGTATGTAGTACATATAAGGCCTAAAATTACCTTAATAGTTGGGATAGTGTTAAGATTATCTTTCTAAGTTGTGAGGCCAATATCAGATATTTTCTTCTACTTTCTACTCCACCATGGATGTCTCAGGTGATAGACATAAGATGCCTTCATTTGAGATCTTTTGCGACCAGTTAACTTGTGAATAGTCTAAGATCAATCAGATGGACTCACTTTCAAGTTCATCGTCACATGCATTACTTACGAAGGATACACAGGAGCAGAAGATGAAGCAGATATCAGATTCCTCGAGTTCATCATCTTCTAAAAAGAAGGAGAAAAAGAAGACTGAGACTTCTATCTTTTCCTATTGTAAGAAGGGACCTCATGATGAGTCATGTTATTTTCAGAATAAATTTGATGGTTATGAGAAATAGATTGTAGATTTGCAAGCTCTCCTTTAGAAGAGCATTGTTACCTCTCCATCTTCTTCTACCTCATAGGGGTCTACTCTTCAATCTTCCACATCTTTGACATAGGATCTTGGACAAGGTCATTCATTACAGGCATCCTTAGCATTCCCTTCACAGGTCCCTTCAATACTGGATTCTAGTGCTTCTCACCATATGACATCTTCTAAAGGTGTCTTCTCTACTATTAAGGCTTCTCCCATTCCTCATATTCTTATGGGGAATAATGTTGCTCTACCAGTCTATGGGAAAGGTTCAGTTCATATTCAAGATGGTATATTCAGTGATGTATTGTATGTTCCATCTCTATCTGCTAACCTTCTCTCAATTTCTTAGATTGCATGCAGTGGATCAGGCAAGATAGTTGAGTTCACTGCTGATTCAGTCTTCATTCGAGATCATGTTACAGGAGGCCTTATTGCTATAGGGATAGTTGATTCTTCCACCCATCTCGACACCTTCTCATACATTTTCCCACCATCTCTATATTTAGAGCATGCCTCCTCTCATTCACAGGAGCATCATGTGGTGCAATTAGGATACTTGAACCTTTATATTGTTCCTAAGATCCCTATTTTGATTGCCACACCACATTCAATTGAGGGCTTTTCTCTTTTGTGAGATTTTGCTTCCACTCTGCCTAATCCTCTAGCTTCATTTATTGAGCCTCCAAATGTAGTTGTTGTAGCTACATGTTACTTGAGGATTCCCGTTACAATTTTGCATACATTCTACTCTGAGCATCAGCTAGGCTTTCTAGTTTCTCCTCTCATTCAAGGATTCCCTTGCTATGTACCCTTGTTTCTTCCATATTGGAATTTCATTGGTTCGATTGGGGCTCCTTTATTTTGGGGAGGCTTTAGTATCTCTCATTGGGGGGGCAAGTTGTACTTGTTGTTTTCAGTAGGTCTCTTGACTCTTTTCTAGCAGAAGTTGTCCTTGGGGGAATTGGTTGTGGCCTTCCTTCCTTCACTTCATGTTTTCTTCAACATGTTGTTTTCACCTCTTTTTGGAGGAGATTTTTTCCCATTTGGTTTTCTCTCTTTCCCCATTTTATAGAGGTTGCATTTATTTGCATTGTACATGGGTACCGAATATGGCCTTGTTGTCGAGACCCATTTTGCATTCATCTTTTCTTTGTGAGCTTAAGGCATTCCTATAAGTTGCACTTAAGCAGGGGTGTTGGAGTAAATAATTAATAATTAATCATTTATTCTATTTACTTAAGCTTACTTAGGTTAATGCATGTAGTTAATAGTTGTAGTGGTTAGTTGTTGACAACATGAGAGTTTGTTCCCTTTAGCATACTTATCCTTTCCACCTTTTGTGGATGTATGCTTAGTTGTCAACCTTATCTTCTTGGACCTTCCAACTTGTTCTACAAGCTTCCATTAGGCCTTTATATTTGGTCTCTTCTCATTTTAAATCAATCCATTCACATAGTAATTCTAATCTCCTATTGTGAAATATTTTTTTGTGCGATTTCTTGCTTCAAGCTCTTGCTCTTAGGTTTCTCTTTAGCAAGCTATTTGCACTGCAGGTGATCTTGGCAACTTCAAAGTTGGATTTCATCAACTCCTACATGGTATCAGAGCCTCCCTACTACTTCTTGTTCAAAAGATTTTTTGAAGCTGCAATTCAAAGACACAAACCCTAGTTTGTTTGTGATTTTTTCTTCAATCGAGAGGAAGTACATTTTTTTTGGAACCATATCGATGCTAGCAACCCTCCATAGCCTCTCCATGAATAATTTTCACTATCATACCAGCCTCAACACCTATACCACACCTGTGTAACCTATTTTTGGTCTGCGACACTAGTATTAACACCCTATTCAGCCATCGTAGCCGCAAAGCATAACACACCCAACAATCACTGCTATACACTTTCCAATAGTTAGATTTTTTTCTAGTGACAAGTAGTTGACATCTGTATGGCTATCAAATTTATGATAGTCTCTATAATTTTCTAGCAAGGTACATTTTTGGAGCAATAGTCAATTTTGTTGCCATAACTTGAGCATGCGGAGATCTTTTTTTTATCTGAAAGAACGTTGGAAAGCATACTCAGAGATGGAGATAATGGTGCTAGTTTAATTAGATTCTAAGTTCATTTGAGCTCTCATTTTTGGCATCAAAGTAGAGGCTTGTATTTTGCATCAAAAAATCTAGGTTCTTTTCCAGTATTTTGCTTTCCATAGTTAGTTTCCTGTGGTATTTGAGGGATATACTTGTACATTTATGGGCGGATGTCTTTCTTTTCTATAATTTACTTCAGTTAAGATCCTTCTACTTCCATCTTTTTCTTTCTCTCAATGGGGAATCCATCTATGACCCATCTTACTCCACACAACTATCACACCTGGAAGGCACAAATGACTAGGCTTCTCATGTCAAGAGGTCTATGGTCTTGTTTGGATGAGCACCAACCTACACTCACACACCCTTTTGAGGTGCTATGGTACAAGAACAAAATGGATGAAGCTATGGAATTGAGTGCACTCCATATTTTAGATAGTCTATTATTTCACTTGGATGGTTTGACTACTCCACGGCCTTATTGACAAAAATTTTAGTCTTTGTTTGGTCAGGTTAATGAGTTTTAGGAACTTTAGTTGGATGCATAATTGACATCTTTGACATCTACCAATCTTCCTACCATTGAGGACTTCTTGATGAAGTTCAAATCTCTACGTACACTTTTGTAGGGATGTGGGAAAAATAAAACTGATGATGAATGTATCTTTTTTATACTTTCCAGGTTGTGAGGCCAATATCAGATATTTTTTTCTACTTTCTACTCCACCATGGATGCCTTCATTTGAGATCTTTTGTGACCAGTTAACTCGTGAATAGTCTAAGATCAATCAAATGGACTCACTTTCAGGTTCACCATCACATGCATTACTTACCAAGGATACATCAGAGCAGAAGACAAAGAAAATATCAGATTCCTCTAGTTCGTCATCTTCTAAAAAGAAGGAGAAAAAGAAGACTGAGACTTCTATCTTTTCCTATTGTAAGAAGGGACCTCATGATGAGTCACATTGTTTTTAGAAGAAATTTGATTATGAGAAATAAATTGCAGATTTGTAAGCTCTCCTTTAGAAGAGCATTGTTACCTCTCCATCTTCATCTACCTCACAGGGGTCTGCTCTTCCATTTTCCACATCTTCAACATAGGATCTTGGACAAGGTCATGCATTATAGGCATCCTTAGCATTCCCTTTATAGGTCCCTTGGATACTAGATTCTAGTGCTTGTCACCATATGACATCTTCTAAAGGTGTCTTCTCTACTATTGAGGCTTCTCCCATTCCTCATATTCTTATGGGGAATAATGTTTCTCTACCAGTTGGTGGGAAAGGTTCAGTTCATATTCAGGATGATATATTCAATGATGTATTGTATGTTCCATCTTTATTTTCTAACCTTCTCTCAATCTCTCATTACATGCAGTGGATCAATGAAGAAAATTGAGTTCATTGATGATTCAATCTTCATTTGAGATTGTGTTATAGGAGGTCTTATTGCTATAGGGACAGTTGATTCCTCCACCCATCTCTACACCTTCTAACACTTTTTCCCACCATCTCCATTTTTAGAGCATGCCTCCTCTCATTCACAGGAGCATCATGTGGTGTAGTCAGGATACCTGAACCTTTGTATTGTTCCTCAAATCCCTATTTTGACTGCCACACCTCATTCAATTGTGGGCTTTTCTCTTTCATAGGATTCTACTTCCACTCTGCCTGATCCTCTAGCTTCATTCATTGAGCCTCCAGATGTAGTTTTTGTAGCTACACCTTCCTTAAGGATTCCCTTTCCAATTCCATATACATTCTCCTTTGAGCATCAACTAGGCTTTCTAGTTTCCCCTCTCATTCAAGGATTTCCTTGCTATGTACCCTTGTTTCTTCCATATTGGAGTTTCATTAGTTCGATCAAGGCTCCTTTATTCTAGCGAGGCTTTAGTATCTATCACTGGGGGGGTAGGTTGTACTTATTGTTTTCAGTAGGTCTCTTGACTCCTTTTTGGCGAAAGTTGTCCTTAGGGGAATTGGTTGAGGCCTTCCTTCCTTCATGTTTTTTTCAGCATGTTGTTTTCATCTCTTTTTGGGGGAGAGTTTTTCCCATGTGGTTTTCTCTCTTTCCCAATTTTATAGAGGTTGCATTTATTTGCATTGTACCTGGGTACCTAATATGGCCTTGTTGCCGAGACCCATTTTGCATTCATCTTTGCTTTGTGAGCTTAAGGCATTCTCATAAGTTGCACCTAATGGGGGGTGTTAGAGTAAATACTTAATTTATTATTATTTATTCTATTTACTTAAGCTTACTTAGGTTAATGCATGTAGTTAATAGTTGTAGTGGTTAGTTGTTGACAACATGGGAGTTTTTTCCCTTTAGCATACTTATCCTTTCCAGCTTTTGTGGACGTATGCTTAGTTGTCAACCTTATCTTCTGGCATCTTCTAGCTTGTTTTACAAGCTTCCATGAGGCCTTTATATTTGATATTTTTCTCATTGTAAATCAATCCATTCACATAGTAATTCTAATTTCCTATTGTGAAATATTTCTTTGTGTGGTTTCTTGCTTCAAGCTCTTACTCTTAGGTTTCTCTTCAGCAAGCTCTTTGCACTGTAGGTGATCTTGGCAACTTCAAAGTTGGATTTCATCAACTCCTACATATGACATGTTTTTTTGGCATCAATTACAAAGAGGGAGATTTTTGGATACAATTAATTAATTGTGTATTGTCTTTGATGTTACAAAAATGTCATATTAGTTGACAGTCAATGCATGTTGAGATCACTTAGTCAGTGAAGATAGTTTTCCTCGTCTACCAAGTGTTCCTAAGTTTTCTCTATATAGAAGGTAGTATCTACCAAATTAACTCAAGGGTCAAAGAAATTCAAGAAGAAAAGAGTGTTAACCAAGCTCACTTAGTTAACAAATGAAAGTTGAACAAAGTTAGTGTTAATCGAGTCCATAGGGTTGCCAAATGATTTTCAAAAATTTGTAGTGTTAATCGAGCTTCTCTTGGTTAACAGAGAAAATTGCTTCTAAGTTTGTTTCTACCAAGCTAGTTGGCTAATAAAGGATTTTCTTGTTTTGGCATGTGAAGCTTAAATTGTTTCATTTATTAGTTCTAGCTAACTATGGTGATGAGTATTAGTTGTTCTAGTTTTTATTTGACCTAACTTGACAATCTGGAAGGTATAAGTACAAGGTCAAGTTGTGATTTCAAAGTATGTGAAAGTAATGAAATAGAAGAGATAGAGAGTGGAAGTGAATTTGAAGGACAAGAAAAATATCCTTGTGGTGTATAAAAGTGATATTAGATTAGGAAGGATCAAATGTAAGCTAGAACTAAGATTTGTAATCAGCAATTCAATTGCATCTCAATTAGGTCATTTCATTGTTTCTCTCTAACCATTGTAGCAATGATCCAAAATCTCTTAATAGAGTTGGTTTAACAGTCATTTGTAAATCCTCTAATAAAGTTATAATTCCATTGAATTGTTTCAAGACTTCTAACAAGGCCACTCCTAACAAGGTGATTAAACTCTTTAATAGGATGAAACCTAATAGCGTGTTTTACAACCATTAATAGGGTTGGCTCCTAATGGGGCTGACTTTAGAAGAGTGAAAAATAGTAACTAGTTACAATTGGTAGTTTTTCCCAAGTTGGGTTTCCACATTAAATCCTAGTCTCATTTGTGTTTATTTCATTTTTTTCATGCTTGCAATTGAGATTGATTAATCATTGAACATGTCTTAAGATCTACAAAGTAAACACATTCAACATTTACCGAGTTACAATATTTTTTCTATGTTTACTAAGCATCATCAGTATTCAATTTTTGTTTATAATTGTATTGACATCTAAGGGATTTGGGATTTATTTTAGTAGTAAATAATTCACCCCTCCCCTCCTAATTACTCCTCTTATATTTCCAACAAATACCACCATGCATAATAAGTGTGTGCAAAGTGTCAATATCTTCTTAAGAAGGATAAACTAGTTTTCTTCATAAAGGAAATACATAAATGACATGTCCTCACTCTTATAAAAGAAGAAAACAAGATGAAATGTCCTCACACATGGACAAGAGGAAAAATAAAGTATAGGGATCCTTGGAGTTTACACCAATAAAGTTGAAATTTCACTTTAGAAATAAGTTTTCTCTAAATATTAGTTGCTTGATTTTCCTCATTTAAACATAGGAGAGTCACTTTCTTGTCTTCATCTTGTTCCCTAATGAAGTGATATTGGAGAGAAATATGATTTGTCCTTTAATGAAAATAGGATTCTTAGCCAAGGAAATTACACTTTGGTTGTTGCAATACAATGGTATAGCATCTTGTTGAGTTATACCTAGACCTTCAAGCAACCTTCTCAAACATAAAGCTTCTTTAGATGTATTAGTACAACCTTTGCATTCAACTTCAGTAGTGAAAGAGAAATAGTATGTTCTTTTTAACTTTTCAAAGAGACTTCACTTGAACCAATAAAGAAACATTAACCAAAAGTATATTTCTCATCATCAAGATTTCCACCTAGATCTGAAATAGTCAAATCCTTCTAATGAGAAATCAGAATTTGCATTATAGAATAAACATATATTAATAATGTCTTTAATATATCGCAAGATTCTTGTATAAAATTTGAAGTGATTTTATTGAGGTTTGGCCATAAATATTAAAAAAATCCAATACTATAAGAAGTGTGATATAGTAATAAGATATTGTCTTATTAATCAAGTCATTTTGATTTAATTATTAAGCCACTTATAATCTCTAGTTATTTAAAGCTAAACTTTGGGTATATAATATTAATTATTTTATTAGTTATTATCATGCAACCTAGGTTTTACCTTTTTAGGGTTTTAATATCCTTTTACAAGGATGTATCTCTCTTTGTAATATTCATTTATCCACTATTGATAATAGAAATTTATATTTTTTCTCATCAAGAATGTTTCTTCTATACATCTTTTAATTTGAACCTCCATAGCTTTTTCTTCTATTTTTGTGATAGGTGTTTGCATGCAAGTAATTTTTGGGAGTTATAGGGTTAAGCATTCATCAACTTCAACATTGTATTGGAGCTCTAGATCTTTATGTCCTTATTTTCCTTATGAGAGGTTTGGCTTGACTTCTAGATATATTTCTTTTTTTTTTAGAGGGTTTAGATTCTTTACAATGATTTGTTGGATCTTGGGGGGGTGGGGGGCACTAATTTTTTGGTCACTTTGATCCAAATGGACATCACAATTGAGCTTAGAGTGCCAAAAAACCCCTATTACCATCTAACACATGTCTAATTTTGACAAAGTTTGAATCTCTGATAAAAAAACATTAACTTCCATATTAGGCGTGTTTCCAAAGGCATCAATTTTAAGATTTTATAGGAACAAAAAATCAATAATTTTTAGAATGAAATAGATATTTTTTGGCATAGAAACCAATATTTTGTGGCATATAAATTGAGATAATCTATGTATGTTGGCACAAAAATTGAGGTGAGTTGGTACAAAAATTGAGGTATGTAGTGTAGAAGCACCTAGTTACCTTTCTCAAATTTGGCTTGTAGATGGCTTTGGCCAATCATTAGGATTTAAGGTCTAGAATAAGACCCACATGTGTTGGGTTAGTAGATTTTATGGGTTACATAGGTTTGTGAAAGGTACGAGGTCATTTAGGATGTTTTTTGTGCATTTGAGCTAAAAGTATGTTCCATAGGCCAAATTGGTCAAAGGATGGTCAAAGAATGAAAAAAATCATGGGAGTGAGCTAAATAGTCTTATTTAGTAATAATATACCTTTCCTTAAGATATTATGGGTGTTTTAGATTTTGAAACTTGTTGAAAATAATTGGTTGATTGTATATTATCTTTGATGTTACAAAATGTCATATCTTTACTAGTTAGTGTATCAAACTCACTCAAGAAATGAAGGTAATTTCCTATGTCTATCAAGCATTCTATTCTTTACCAAGTTTCGAAATTAGTGTCTACCAAGTTTACTTAGGCATCGAAGAGAACTTAGCAGAAATTGAGTACTAACTAGCTCACTTGATCAATGAAGAAAAGTTGGATAGAATTAGTGCTAAATAATCTCACTTGGTTACCAAAGGAAGGCAAAAAAGATGTGGTTTTAACTAAGCTTACTTGGTTAACATGGGAAAATAATTTCTGAGTTAGTGTCCACCAAGTTGGGTCAGCTAACAAGGATTTTCTTGTCTTGACATATTAAGTTAAATGGATTTGTTTGTTGGTTCTAGCTGGCTAATAAGATGAATATTAATTATTCTAAGGTGTATTCAAGCCAACATCGTAATGCATATTATATAAGTATAAGGTCAAGTTGAGGATTGAATGTGTGTGAGAATGTGTGAAAGATAAGAAGATGCTTAGAGGAAGCAACTTAGAAGGATAAGAAGAATATGCTTGAGGAGCTATAAAGATACATTCAATTAAGAAGGATCAAGTACTCGAGCCAGAATTGAGATCTAAAATAAAAATATATAATTTTTCATCAGTAATCAGGTCATATCATTGTTACTCTCTAAACATTGTAGTAGTGCATCAAATCTCTTAACAGAGTTGTCTTAACAACTATTTGTAGATCCCCTAACAAGGTGGAATTTCTAGATTGAAGTTCCTAAAGACCTCTAGCAAGGTCATTCCTAATAGGGTGATTAAATCATCTAATAGGATCACACCTAATAGTTTGTTTTATAATATTTAATAGGGTTGAATCCTAATAGGGATCACTTCAGAAGAGTGAAAAATAGTAGCTAGTTGCAATTGGTGGTTTTTCCCAAATTGAATTTCCATGTTAAATCTTGGTGTCAGTTGTGTTCATGCTATTTCTTTCATGTGTATGAAACTAAGTTAATTAAGGTTGATCATAGATAATATCTTAAGATCTGCATGTTCATTATTTGCTAATTAATAGTTGATATTATAGTATATGCCAAATTGCATCATATTGTTAGTATTAATCAAGTGTCTATGTATTAACTGAGTGACAATAGTTTCAGTAGAGTTTATGTTTTGTTCTCACATCTAAGGGATCTAAGATTTATTTTTTTGGTAACTAAATCAACCCTCCCCTCTTAGTTACTCCTCTTATATTTCCAACAATTGGTATCAAAGCTTTTGGTGCTTATAAACAAGGTGTTAAGGATCTAAGCTAAAGATCAAGATGTCTTATAGGTGAGAGATTCCCAAGTTGAATAGAGATAACTTTGAGGCATGGAAGGAACTTATTAAGCTAAATTTAGAAACCATTAGTGATTTAGGTATAAAATATTTGAATTTTTAGTATAAAGCTCCTACTAGAACCATGACTATAGAGGAGATTTTTGAAAGGAAGAAACATAATATCATCTTGATTGGCATTGCATCAACTCTTAACTATGTTGAATTTGATGAGGTCAAAATGTGTGCTACTACTTTTGAGATGTGAAAAAAGATAAAGGATATCTACAGAGGTGATGATAATGTGAAAAGAGCCAAGGCATAAAGCTTGAGAGGTTATTTTTATTAGATGAAGATGAGAGAGGATGAAAACATTACAAAATATGTTGATAGAATCAAAGCTAGTATAAGTCCAATCAAATCCTCTAGAGGGGAAATAAATGGTGTCATAGTGGTAAGCAAGGTACTCAAAGCCCTTCTTCCTATCTATTCATTTAGAGTATCTTCTATTCAAGAGATGAGATGTGATCCCAATAATAAGACAACCTTGGATGCTCTAGTTGCAAGACTGATAATATTTGAGCTAGACAACTATGATAATTAGGTTCCTAGTACCAATAATCTTGAGTTTGCATTTGAAGCTAAGTTGTCACTCAAGAAGAAAGATGCAAAATCTAAAAGAAAACAATCTAAAAGTGAAGAGGAAGACAGTTTTGATAGTGATGTCAAAGCCATTAAAGAACTTCTTACAAAAAGGTATCTCAAAGGAAAAGGAAAGTAGAAAGGTAAAATCCCTTTAATTTGTTTTTCACATTGTTTCAAGGTTTCCAAATAGAGAAGACAAAGATGAAAAGAAGAACAAAAAGTATACAAGAAAGAAGGATTTTAAGGACTTTAATGACTACAAGGACAAAGCTATGAAGTCTTGTTTCATGGCTAAAGATTCATATAGTAGTGATGATGACAAAATGTTCTATATTAATGTAAAAGATGAATATGATAATAAAGAAGATAAAATGGCACTTATCTCTCATGTTAGAAAAGATGATACATGGATTATTAATAGTGGCTATTCTCATCATATGACTAGTGATATAACAAATTTTGAACATATGGAAACCTATGATGGTGGAAGTTAAAGATTTACAAACAATGAACCATGTTGCATAAAGGGAAAAGGCTTTCTATCACTAAATAGTGAACATAGATGTGATAATACTTATTGGGTTGAACGACTAAAGCATAATCCACTGAGCTAGGTTAGCTACCGAAGGGTTTTCTTGTTTTGGCATATTGAGTTGAATGGATTTGTTTGTCAGTTCTAGCCAACTACAAAGATGAATATTAATTATTCTTAGGTGTATTGAAGCTGACTTCACAATGTATATGATATAAGTATAAGATCAAGTTGAGGATTGTATGTGTGTGAGAATGTGTGGAAGATAAGAAGATGCTCAGAGGAAGTGAATTAGAAGTATAAGCAAAATATCCTCAAGGAGCTGAAAAGATACATTCCATCAAGAAGGATCAAGTATTGAAGCCAAAATTGATGTCTAAAATTAGAAAAGATAAGTTTGCATCAACAATCAGGTCATATCATTATTACTCTATAACCATTGTAGCAATGTATCAAATCTCTTAACAGAGTTGGCTTAACAAGTATTTGTACATCCTCTAACTAGGTGGCATTTCTAGATTGAAGTGTCTAAAGACCTCTAGCAAGGCCAATCTTAATAGGGTGATTAAATCCTTTAATAGGGCCATACCTATTAGTGTTCTTTGTATCCTTTAACAAGATTGGCTATTAATAGGGCTCACTTTAGAAGAGTGAAAATAGTAACTAGTTGCAATTGATGGTTTTACCCAAATTGGGTTTCCATGTTAAATATTTGGCTCACTTGTATTAATGTTATTTCATTCATGTGTATGTAAATAAGCTAACTAAGGTTAATCACATATAATATCTCAATATCTATATGTTCATTATCTATTGAGTAAAAGTTGATATTATAGTACTTGTCGAGTCACAACATATTGTTAATGTTAACTGAGTGCCTCTGTGTTGATCGAGTAACAATTTTTTTAGCAAATTTTACATTTTGTTTTGACATTTAGGAGATCTAGAATTTATTTTTGTGGTAATTTATTCACTCCTCCCCTCTCAATTACTCCTCTTATATTTTCAATAGAACCCAACATATTGCAAAAATTACAAAAGTTGCTCACAACAACTTTGCATATTTCTTAAAAACACAATGGCTTGGGTGTTAGGAAACCATCCAAAGATGTGAAACATGTATTTTAGGGTGTAAAATAGGTTATCAATCTTGAGAAGAGGGTGAGCTCTATTAGTTTTATGAACTGTAGGAAGTTTTGATGTATCTTTTTTTAATACATTGTTGAAAGTTTTGAAGAGAAATGACTCTCTTTCCTTGATCATGAATTGGAATATCATAGTGAACTTTTTATTTAGCTAGAGAATTTATTCTTGTATCAAAATATTCAATTTGAAGTCTTGAAGTTGAGTTTTCATTATTTTTAGGAAAGTCTTTTGTTTTCACTAGTTCGTTGCCTATGGAAGAACTTGTTAGATATATGGAATTTTGAGGGGGGGTATAAATTAGTATTCTACAAACTTTGGTCACCAACTAGATATTATTAATTACTTTTTACCATGCATAATAAAGTAAAAAAGTGATGTTGAACAAAAATAATAACCATGCATAAAGAGAACTCATAACACCATATTTTGTCAACTAGGGAAACCCTAGCCAGAGGAAAACTATACCCATTAGATAATATACTAATATATGACCCTATTAGGGGTAAATGAGAAAATTATATACAAAGAGTCTCTATTAGGAGACTTTGAATCCCTATTAGGAGATTCCAAACCTATTAGGATTTTTAGTATAGTAGATGCAAGAAGAGTTAATATTTGAAACATGCGCTTCCAATTACAAGAAGAGCTCATTGCCCAAACAAGTAATTAGTCCTCATGTATATAGGTGTTGTAACTTCTTCCTTGATTGATCTTTGAAATTAACTTGATCTCGAATCATGAAATCAGGTTCTCAAAACTTTGCATGTATCGCTTCACAAAATTTTGCATATCACTAATTACAATTACAATTGCACAATTATTTTTGCAAGATGTCATTTGCATAAATACCATGCCTTTTCAAAAATTACTGTTAGGTTGGCTAAGACCATAATATACTTTTCCAACTTAGAGTAAACATCTAGGATGTTGGCCCTAATTGGTCAAGTAATTACTTTGTAAAAAAAAAAAAATACTTTACCTTAATTCCATTGTTACGTTTCACTGGTAAAATGTGAATTATCTCTTTTATGTACTATCTGTACTCATGTCTAAGGTTATACACATCATCATCAACATGTATACTATCCCCATCTAACTTTTCTAGTCATAATATGATGTCATAAATATTTTACATATAAAATAATGTACATCATGTGTCTCCATTAATGACAATAATTACATCACTACATAAAGCCAATTGTCAACAATCTCCCCCTTTGGCATTGATGGCAACAAAGTAAGGAAAATTGGCTAAGTGACAAAACCTTACCAAAAAATTACAATACTTATCATCTATTACATTACATATTATAGATGCTAAATTACTTAATTGCTCCGCCTTTGAATATGATTGCTACATACATAACTTACTATACAATTTTCATTTGAAACTCCTCTCCGTTTGACATTTATAACCTTTTGACATTAATGAAAAAGGTCAAAAAATAAATTTAAAAACTATCAAAAAAGGTTATCTAACTATATCAAAACATTGTCTTGCTACCTTAAGATGTTAAAATATTCATATAATCATAAAAAATTTCCTTTAAATTGTCCATAACTTTCTCCCATTTATCCTTTACTACTTTAGTAGTAGTGAGAATTGCACATAAAGCATATGATGCAATCTCAACTAAATTAAGGTCAAAGTAGGTGAAGTTTTCATAGGTTTCTTTAGATTTAAAACATTCTTCCAATGTCTTTCAAGAGATGATATCTTCAAAGCAATAAACTCTCTAAATTTTGATAGTCTCTTTGCAATTAGATCTTATTCAAATTCTAGTTTCCTAATATTAGAGTGTACACAACAACTTGTCCTTCTAATTCATCAATTTTGCAAGAGGGTTACTATAACTAACTGGTTAAAGCTTCTAGCTCACTTGGCTTCTCTTGAATCTTTTCATACACATCTTTGGTCAACATATGAGATAAAGTATATTTGATGTATAGTAGCTTTCCAACTTGTTGAAATCTTTGGAGTTCCTTGATGCAAGTATCAAGACTCAACAAGTCATTCAGAATGTTCTAAAAAATGGTGCTAAAAAGATTAGCATCAAGTGAAATTTGAGCCTTAGACTTAGCAACATTCAATAGGTTTGTAAATTCATCATCAAACAATTTCACAACTACTTGTGCTCTCTATTCAAGATCTACTTTAGTGTGTTTGGTTGTTTCAAAGGTCCATGTCTTCTTCATGAATTGTTGTTTTCTTTGCTATAAGTTTGTCATTTTCCCTTTGATTTACAAAGCCTTTAATGCTTTCGAGTTTCAAATTTTTTGTAATCATATATCTCATAGTAGAGATGTCAATCTATTCTTTCTCCATTTGATTGTATAAATCATAGAACTTATTCATCTGTATAAAGTTCCCTTTATTCAAAATAGTTGTGTTAATCTTCTCTATCATAGGTTTCCATGGTTGCCTTGTTTTACTTTCTAGCTACTTAGAAATGGTAACTTTCTCTAGCTATTTGTCTTCTGGTTCCTCATCTTCTTCATTGCTAGAGTCCTCAATTGTCAATAATGTCTTTGTTGGTGTAAATACATATTTACTATTTATGCTTTACTTAATTTTACTAAGGTTAATGCATTATTATATTATTTATGAAATGTCCCTTTTCTGATTTTACATGATATTTCCAACCTTTAATCAGATCTTTAAGATCAAACAACTAATATCACAAAGATCCTCCAAATTTCTCAAGAAACCCCAAATCGGGTATGCCAGAAATTGTGCCAAAAGCTTCACAGCTTCACCAATTACTAATAAATCTGAAAATGGAAATTTTTACAGAACTTTCAGTAGCATAACAGCCTACAAATTGACATTTCCAGATCCGTATAGCCTTTACACAACAGCTCAAAAATGTAGGACCAAAACTATGCTCATCGGGCTCCCGAAATAGCACAAAATATGCCCGGAAACACCACAAGAACACTAATAATCTATCTCAGAAGTTTAATCACGTCCCAATATATATATTCAGATCTATTTTAATAGCTTAAAGTCTAAAATACAGCAGCAACCAAAACTGATATGAAATACTCAACCGGAAACACCAAACTCTTACAAAAATACACCCGGAAACTCACAAATCTGCACTGTTCAGCACAAAGGCAAACTCTGTATGAGCATGCACATGGAATGGCTTCAAACTCCCGTCCTTAGCCTTCCTGGAAACCTGCAAACTCCCGTTCTTGGGTCTCCCTGGAAACCTGCAAACTCCCGTTCTTGGGTCTCCTTCTCCACAGGTTTGGCAGCCTCTGAAGAATAACAAAGAATGAGCGAAAATCAAGTCTGGAATCCCCCCAAAATGCCTCCAAACCTCTTTAAAAAGGGCATAACTGTAACTCACATCCAAGAGAGGTTAATGAAACATATTTTAATAATAATTATCATTTATTAGTCCAACGGTTTCCAAAGATTAACTCCCTTTTTCTGAAACTTCACTTTCTTGGGCCTGCCTGCCTTAGCAAAGATTTTCTTTTTTTAAAAATTATTTGAAAAGGGGACATGACAAGTCCTCCCCTCCCAATCATTGCTTGTCCTCAAGCAATGGCTGAACAATAAACCAATCAATCCACCTGGATCCCAAATGTAGTCATGAACTATACTACTACCAATTAACATAGGCTCCTGCAATATCCTTTGCAATATGACCAAGAGGAATCCATAATCAAATTGACAATTATAGCTCAACCAAACTCCGAAATCACCACTACCACAAACAAAAACCCATGAGGCACAAACTCTTAGAACATCAGAACCCAAGTAAAGTGGACAAATCAAACTACCAACATAGTAAATACCATCAACGCATCCCACTGGCCTATATGGAATGTACAATCCAACTCTGAAACAATGGTGAACCCTCTTGAATGAAACTGTACCAAGTATGGAGAATCCACACACTGTACAACTCCTGCAGTCAACACAACTCTGCAAATCATCGGCCACTATCTCATAACCATAACTCCCATACACTGCTGATGGTGAAAAGACATTACAAGATAAAGAGTAAGAAATGGAATCCAAACCAAATTTGTCTACCATCAACTCCTCAGCACAAGGATCAAATGCTAACTGATGTACATACCCTGCAATATAATGTTGATAAAAAAAACCAACCTCAGTCAACAGCTCACCATGAAGAAGTGATACAACCCACTGTGACTGATCACTAGCTAAGTCAAGAGATGTCATAGCCAAAGGAGTAGAATCAATAACAACACCTGCTGAAGCATCACTCTGAAACTCCTGCTCTAAGTCATGTATTATCAAGCTGTCAACTGTAGAACCTATCGCCATGTCATGCCCATCACAACTCTCATCTTGAGGCATCAAATTGTCCCATAACTGATGATAAGCACTAGGAACCAAAGTACATCTCTGTATCATCATCTCATCAACATGGTCATCAAAGGTAGATAGATGAGCATACCTCACAGTGTAATGCCGATAGAATGCACCAATCTCAGTCAGTGGCTCAGACTGCAATCCAGATGTAACTAACTGCAATCGATCATTAACCAAATTGGAACTGACTACTACCTCTGAAGACATTGCGAAGGGAGTAGTATTACTAGTAGGAACCATGCCAACTATCAGCTCACCAATGTCACACATGGTCTTTGATACAACATCTCTAGTCTTCATGCCATTAGTACTAGAGGTCACCACCATGTCAGGCATACAACAATCTGCTACAACACCCAACTCAATTGAACCTAACTCTAGTGGGAATGAACCTGATATTCCAATGTTAGTATCAAGAATGGATGCATCCCCATCTCCACTGTCTCTGACAATCTCGACCATGGACATCCTCGGATCACCAAACACCACTGCTTGTGACTGTATAGAATCAGGTGAAGACTGTAGTCGCTCTAACTCCATGGTCACCTTAGCCAAATGAAACTGTGACTCCTTGAAAGCCAACTGTGTACTCTCAAGAATCTCAGAAGTCACCACAAGCTGCTCAGTAATCTCACTCACCTCATCTTCCTTGGCCAACAATGCATCATATGCTGTACTGCCCCACTTCATAAGATAATCTCTGTCGGCTACCAACTGCATATAATCCTGTCTCAGAATCTGGATAGCCTCCCATAAAGAGTGGAACTCTGTCAAGGAAAGATAACTGCCTCCCTGCTCATCACTAGTAGGAGAACCCCATCCATAAACTGCTAACAACTGACGAGCAGCATCGAAATGCTGGCAAGTGATAGCAATGTCTTGGTCACTAACTCTCAACTCATTAGACACATGATGGCACTGGCTTGACTGTCTCCTACAAACCTCCTCTGATGCACTGTCTAAAGGAGTATCCTCAAAGTTACTAGTCTCTAGAGTATTACCATCCATATCCTGTGAATCAAATCTAAAACTCATATCAACATACAGAGTATCAAAAACATTAGCATTTCTGTCCAACTCCTCTATACCCAAGGAAACTAAGTCTTCAAAATTGCCCATTGCATCCTTCTGGATGTCATCAATGCCAATATGATCCTGGGACTCATCTATACACACTGCCAAATATGAAATATCATCAACACATTCCAACAAGTATGGCCGACTAGATATATGAACAAGGCCCAACATTGGTGTATAAAAACTAATACCAACATCAGACAAGATACTGGCACAAGAAAAGACAACACCATGTAATCTGCTAATCAAATCCATGATAGCACCCAAACAAACACTGCTACCAAAAAGTGTTAAAGATATCCAGTCAACTGAATCCCAAATGCCAATATAACAATCTCGAGTCCATATCCGTAAACTAGAATCAACTGGTAACTCAAGCAAACTTCTCACCTGAGTAATATGACCAATACCAACTAACTCCACATACCTGTCATGACGAGATAATGAAGTCACAATACTATCTTGGTTCACCTTCAGCTGGCTGGACAAATCATGTGAAGTACTACCAGCCTCAACCTCATGTGATGAAGCATCTAACTGTGCCTGGTACTCTTTCTCAGCAAAGTCATGAATGCTCAATGTCTGCTCATCTCTACCAGGTATCTCACCATCCTGCACAACAACATCCTCATAATCATCATCTGAACCCACTACACTGTTGTCACTGCCTGTTGTAACTATACCATCCTGAATACCTGTGGCATCACCCTTTGACAACCTGTAAACAATTGTCTCAATTTGAGTATCAAGTTGACCGTTACTATCAATCTGTGTAATATCCTTTCCCACCACCTCCTGTGGTAGAGTAGAATCTGAGACCTCTACCTGGCTATCAGCTAGTTTCTCAAACTCCTCATGCAAGTTCTTGGAAATTGTGTCATCTGTCCTGTGAGAAAATCTGCCAAATAGAAATCCAGTCAACTTATCCACCTTAGCTGGGTCAGATAACATGTCATTTATACGGTGGTGCTCAACCAACTGTTTAGACATGTCATGGCTTATTTTCATAAGTTTATCTCGAATGTCTAAATAACCATCCTTTCTATTATTTTGACTCTGGCTATCAATTGTCCAAGATTGTTCCCTCTGAGACTCTGTACTATACCTGTCCATTCTGGATAAAGTAGAGTGTAACCCCAATAGGATATAACTTCTTCAAACACCAAGAAATAACATGCAAATGATTAGAAGTAGCATGCAACCATAGATTTGGACATGCAACTGATTAGAAGCAACATGCAACCACCAAATTATGACATGCAAGATCTGGGTAGTTGTCAAAACTGAAATGCAAACTTCTACAACCACCAAATTCACCAAGAACTAACATGCAAATGATTATAAGTAGCATGAAACTATAGATTTGGACATGCAACTGATTAGAAGCATGCAACCACCAAATTATGACATGCAAGATCTGGGTAGTTGTCAAAACTGATATGCAAGATCTGGGTACTTGTCAAAACTGAAATGCAAACTTCTACAACCACCAAATTCACCAAGAACTAACATGAAAATGATTAGAAGTAGCATGCAACCATAAATTTTGACATGCAACTGATTAGAAGCAACATGCAATCATAAATTATGACATGCAAGATTTGGGTAGTTCTCAAAACTGAAATGCAAGATCTGGGTAGTTGTCAAAACTGACCTGCAACTTCTACAAACCCTCAGGCTGGCAAGATCATGGCTCTGATACCACTGAAATGTCCCTTTTCTGATTTTACATGATATTTCCAACCTTTAATCAGATCTTTAAGATCAAACAACTAATATCACAAAGATCCTCCAAATTTCTCAAGAAACCCCAAATCGGGTATGCCAGAAATTGTGCCAAAAGCTTCACAGCTTCACCAATTACTAATAAATCTGAAAATGGAAATTTTTACAGAACTTTCAGTAGCATAACAGCCTACAAATTGACATTTCCAGATCCGTATAGCCTTTACACAACAGCTCAAAAATGTAGGACCAAAACTATGCTCATTGGGCTCCCGAAATAGCACAAAATATGCCCGGAAACACCACAAGAACACTAATAATCTATCTCAGAAGTTTAATCACGTCCCAATATATATATTCAGATCTATTTTAATAGCTTAAAGTCTAAAATACAGCAGCAACCAAAACTGATATGAAATACTCAACCGGAAACACCAAACTCTTACAAAAATACACCCGGAAACTCACAAATCTGCACTGTTCAGCACAAAGGAAAACTCTGTATGAGCATGCACATGGAATGGCTTCAAACTCCCGTCCTTAGCCTTCCTGGAAACCTGCAAACTCCCGTTCTTGGGTCTCCCTGGAAACCTGCAAACTCCCGTTCTTGGGTCTCCTTCTCCACAGGTTTGGCAGCCTCTGAAGAATAACAAAGAATGAGCGAAAATCAAGTCTGGAATCCCCCCAAAATGCCTCCAAACCTCTTTAAAAAGGGCATAACTGTAACTCACGTCCAAGAGAGGTTAATGAAACATATTTTAATAATAATTATCATTTATTAGTCCAACGGTTTCCAAAGATTAACTCCCTTTTTCCGAAACTTCACTTTCTTGGGCCTGCCTGCCTTAGCAAAGATTTTCTTTTTTTTTAAATTATTTGAAAAGGGGACATGACAATTTATCATTTAGACACCTAGGAGTATGCATACTCATATGATTTGTCTTATTGACAACACATGAATTAGCAACTCTTTTATGCACATGGTGTCTGCAATACAAGAGTTAGCATCTAATTTAAGCACATGGTGTATACAACATCTCTATAGGAGATACACCTTGTCATACTTATCCTCTCATAGATGCACATACATTCATGCATAATGGAGGATAATTCACTTCTAGTGGGCATGTGGTTAGTTGTAATGCTTATCTCCTAGCTCATTCTAGAGACATTCTAGATGCATCTTAAAGGCCTTTATATAAATGAAATCCTAGTGTGTATGTACATAACATTACATCAATTCATTTTGATATTATTATTTTGATCATACTCTATTGGTTCATTTTTGTGCTTGTGCTTGAGTTCCTTGAACTTGGGTGATTTTTCCCTAAGGAAAATCCTTATATGGTATCAAAGCTAAGGGAATTTCTCTTCACATAGCTATTTGAGACCATGCTTGCTTTACCTCTTGGAGGACCTCGACTCAAATCTAGAGTTTGGGAGTGTCTAGAGCCAAAGAGGGCCTTATCATTGTGTCTAGAGCATTGATTCGATGAATTCTGACTATAAATTTCCCTCCCCTAAGCCATAGTTAAAATTGAGGCAAAGTTTTTTTACAAACCAGCACTCAAAGGCCCAATTTAAAAATTCAATTTGATCATTTTTAGATTTGTTTATTTTATTTTTTGGATCTATCCTTTGTAATTTTTGGAGTTTTTTTCAAAAAAAAATTAGGCCTATCAAACTTGTAGAGAATTTTTTTGCAGGAACCGAGTGGTGAAATACCAACCCTCGTAGGATCTTTGGCAAAATATTCTTTGTAATATCAAAATATTCTAACCAGCGAGAACATACTAGATAATCATGGTTTAATCCACAAATTCTAGACAAATATTCCATTGGCATCTTATTTTTGGCAACAACACATTACATCACAACTGGCCATGTTTAGTCCTCCGACAATGCAACAATGACGACGTCCAATTTTTGGCCCCTTAAAACTTCCTCTGGTGAAATAGTTCTCTAGAATTGGCCCCCGTGGCTTCCAAACTATGAATAAATACCACCCCACCATGTGTTTAGCCTAGATCTTGATATGCATCCCTCAAACCTTCTCTCTCAGTAGACAAAAGTTATGTAACCTACTACTTCGACACCACCATGTGGCACCATGCAATGCTACCTTAACTACCTTCCATCACCAGTTAGCACCCCTATAGCCTAAACACATCAGTAGAAACCTCACTTGATATGTGTTGCCTCACAAGATTCTATACAATTTTGTATAGTATGGCCTTACCATGATACCTAGGGCCCCATCTTTTTCTTGCTAATGCCAACCGACCACTACATTAAAATTGATAGCATGATACTAATTTGTATAGTAGACCAAATTACACTACCATGATGGCATTTGGACATCAAATTTAACATAGTTTTTTACTACTCAGACCCCTCTTCATATGCAATTTTCATTTGATAGTTTGACTTTGGGAGGCCATAACTCAATCATCCGAACTCCAAATCAGATGCAATTTTTTTAAATTTTGGGTAGAATTTCTTGAAATTTTTTGTTGTGCTATTATTTATGGTTTTTGTGCATATATTTTTTATAAATTGCATTTTTGGTCAACTATACCTGCCCAATCCTACATTTTGTGACTTCAAATGCTCTGTACAAGCTCATGTGAACACTTTTTTAGGTTCCATTTTCTTTGAAAGTGTATAATTGTTCCTCTAATTTCTATATTTGTAATTAGATTATAGGCTTGTGTGGACAAAATAATAAATTTCAAAATTAGGTCCTTTTTTGCATTGTAATGCTCTGATTACTCTTCAAATTTTTTGTCCATCTGAGCTATAGTGCTTAGTACCAAATTTGAACTTCAAAAGGTAGTTGTAAATAGCATAATTAGAAAACCACTTTTTAACATTTTGATAAGTGGTGTATTGTAAACGCACTACATATAAAGTGCCAAAGCATCATTTATATATTTATTTATTTATTTTCAGGGGGAGGTTGGGGTGGGGTTCTTTCATTGATTGAAGAGGGGAGTATGTCTTGTGTTCTTGTGTCTCTCTTCCTCATTTGTGCTCTTTTAATTTTTTGCATCATGGGTTCATCTAAAATGCCACTTCTAACTTCACACAATTATACTACATGGAAAGATATTGTATGTAGTAGACTAATGGAAAAAGGTTTAAATTTATATGTTCGTGGTACAATTAAAAAACCCACTGATGCTACAACACTAGTTGATTAAAAAATTAAAGATAATCAAACATTAGGAATTATTCAAAGTTGTGTTCATAGAGATCTCTTCTTCCACATTTCCAGCTTTAAGGATTCCAAGGGTGCTTCAAACAAACTTGCAAGGTTTTATGGTGAGGTGGATGAGGAAAAGGGATTCCAAATTGAGGATGATTTAATTCTAGTAGATCCTTAGAATTTTGACAAAATTCAAGACTATGTCAACAAAGCCAATGAGTTGAGAGCACTGCTTAAATATTGTGGTAATCCCATGAAGGATGATTGATTAATTCATCACATCTTGAAGAGGTTACCTTTAAAGTATGCATCTTTTGTTTTGAGTTAGAACACTCATAGGTTGACCATGGGAAGTGCCTTCACTAAGCCTTCATTTGATGCATCTGCAAAAATGTTAATGTTGGAACAATCCAAGTTGATAGATATGGAAATTCTCACATCATCAAAGACCAAAGTATTGGTGGCTAGTAATGAGAACCAATCACATCAAGGTAGAACACTACCAATAGTAAGAAATAGGAGTGAAAGCGAAAATGACAATCTAAGACACAACAATCTTCCTCCTCACAAGAAGGCAATTCTTCTTTCAAAAAGAAGGGAAACAACAACAAGAAGGATAAAATATTTTGTGCATATTGCAAGAAGCCAAATCATGATGAGCATCATTTCAAGACTAAGAGAATAGATGAGTTGGAAAACCTACTTAGGAAGAACAAAATCAATGTACCAAATTTTTCCAAGGATTCAAGTCTGTCCACTTCAAAGGAAAAAGGGAAAGCATTTATGGCAAGTTCAATTTCTTTAGGGTAATGGATTCTTGACTCAGGTGCCTCATATCATATGGGTTCTTCAAAAGGACACTTTTCTTCATTGAAGTAGTCTAAGGTAGCTCACATATTTGTAGGAAATGATACAAAAATGGAAGTTGAAGGGAAAGGAGAATTTGAGCTAAAAAATGGAGATTCAAAGATGTCCTCTACATTCCTAACCTTAACTCTATTCTCCTTTCAATTTACCAAATCTCTCACTATGGAGGTGAAAATAAATCTAATTTAGTAATGGTGCACAATCTTAAAGATTATTCATTGGTTGTAGTGGGTAAAGTCAATCATGACACAAGGCTTTATTCCTTCTCCCATTTTATGCCTAAGTCTCCTTCACATGCCTTGTTGACACAATCCCATTTACACAATAAATTATGGCATGAGCAGTATGTACATCTTACCTTCCGCTATCTTCATCAACTTAGGTCAAAAAATATGGTCAAAGTTCTACCTACAATCAACTTTTCTAAGGGTGAATGTTTAGCTTGTTCAATGAATATGCATCTAGAAGAAAATATTGACAAAGGGAAGCCTTGAAGAGCATCATTTGTTCTTGAGTTGGTTCACACAATTCTAGTAGGTCCTTTTGTAGTGACATCAGTTAGCAAGGGTCACTATGTCCTAACTTTCATTGATGAATTTTCACACTACACATGCTTCTACTTTCTTGATCACAAGAATGAAGTGTTTGATAAATTTATAGCCTTCAAGAGTCATGTTGAAAAGAAATCAAGGAAAGCCATCAAGGTTCTTCTTATGGACAATGAAAGTAGATATGTGAACTCAAGAATTAGATACTATTGTGAACTTGAGGGTATTCATCTTCAGAATCCAGTAGCACTTAGTCTACAAAAGACAAGTGTTGCAGTAATGATATTGCAGCAATGAGGATTAGAACTCTTAAATCAATAGAAATTTTCATTATTAAAGCTAAGTCTCTTGATCCATCACTTGAATTCAAATCTATGATCAATGCTAATCACATACTTAATAGATCTCCTCATAATGTCTTAGATGGAAAACTTCTTTTGAGGCATGGTACGGAAGAAAACTAGTTGCAAAACATTTCAAATTTTTTGGTTGTCTAGCATGGGCACACATATCTTCAAGGGAATGCAAGGCACCACCACCAAGGCATTTTACTTTAATCAAATATAACAATAGTGTTAAGGCATATAGACATACGGATCCTAAGACTCATGAGATATTCATAGAGAGGAATGTTCACTTTGAGGAAAGTTCACCTAGCTTATCCTTGAATCCTCTCCATACTTCATACATTGTGGAAACTTATAGTAACAATAGTGATAGTGATTCACTATATTTAGATATGTGGGATCCTATTGATAGATGCAAAAAGAGGTCACAGCATTGACACATTCCACATTCATACATTGCTATAGTGATATGTCCATGCAATTTAGTATAGTTGGGTACACCTTGTCTTCTAGATCTAGCATAAAGGGATGACTACATAACATATATTTTAGGTTTTTTTTTGGAGTCATACATAGAATATTTGGGAGACATAATTGATGATATACATCTTCTCTCTGATGAATAAGATCCTTCTTCAGTTGTTGCGAGGGAATACTCTGACCCTCCTGTCCATTCTTTACATGATCAATCTTACTAGGTTAATATGATTGTTAATCCTTATGTAAAATAGTTTTAGGGGGTCTCTTTCTCATGTGAGGAGATAGTTGGTTCTTTGGGATATGTTCTACATCCATCCTTGCTAGATCTAAACTTTTTCATTTTAGTAGTGTTGGAACGGGTGATCATCAATATCAACACAAGGACATTTGAGAAGGTTTTAGAAACACCATTCATCTTTAGGATTCTTTCTACACATTGGGGAAGCATCTCATATGTACCTATGAAATTGTTTCTTCCAAAGGGGAGGAACATTATTCAGCAGTCATGGATCAACTTCTACATTGGAGTAGCTATCACTAATTGACATTCTACATTTGGGGGGGAGACTACCTTGTCTCTTTTCTTCTTCTTCTCTTTTATGGGGGGGACCTTTTCCTCTTCTAAGATTGTGTTCTTCTCATACTTTCCTATTGTAAATGCATGATGCATGTCATAATGGGGAGTCTTTATTACTCCATCCATCCATGCATCTTGGTTTTCTATCTCTCTTTTTGTGGTAGGGTTTTTTCCATGATGTTTTCCCTCTTTCTCTACTTTATGAGAGATTTAGTCACATTTTGTACATGGGTACCTAACATGGCCTAGTAGTTAGAACCCATCATGCATTTTCATCTTAGCTTTGGGAAGCTTAAGTTCATTCCTATAAGTTTCACTTAAGGGGGGGTGTTGGTGTAAATAAATATTATTATTTTACTATTTAATAGTTAGACACCTAGGAGTATGCATACTCATGTGAATTGTCTTGTTGACAACATAGGAGTTAACAACTCTTTTATGCACATGGTGTTTACAACATAGGAGTGACCATCTAATTTAAGCACATGGTGTCTACAACATCTCTACATGAGATAGACCTTGTCAAACTTATCTTCTCATTGATGCATGTACATTCACGCGCAATGGAGGATAATCCACTTCTAGTCGGCATATGCTTAGTTGTAATGCTTATCTCCTAGCTCATTCTAGAGACATTCTAGATGCATCTTAGAGACCTTTATATGTATGCAATCATAATGTGTATGTACATAACATTACATCAATTCATTTTAATATTGTTATTCTAATCATACTTTATTGGTCTATTTTTATGCTTGTGCTTGAGTTCCTTGATCTTGGGTGATTTTTTCCTAAGGAAAATTCTTATAGTCTTCTTTCTCTTTTCAAGTCTAGTAGCTTATTGCTTAAATATCTTTGACTATCTTTTGGATTCGCTTGGTTTCTTGGCTGATACAACAGCATATGGAACACTCTATTCTATAAAATTTTCTACAATAGATACATGAGATGCTTGGCCAACTGACAAAGGTTTTAGATATATTACACCTTGTTCACCTATTTTTTTCATTTTGGAGATAGTTTGTCTTACTACTTTTGACTCTTCTTCTAACATAACAACCTCTGATAGTGCTTTATTCATTATCGATGCAATTTATGAGATGCATTTTCTAAAGATGCTTAGTAGGCTAACTAGGTTATCTCCTCATATGTTCTAAATCTACATGATGCTTGATCAATATCTTATTTCAATAATAATTCAATATAACTAATAGCTATATCATCACTTAGTTCATAACCTAGGGGCACAAGAAATGTTTCTTGAGGTTCTCTGCTTCAAGATAGGTTAGGTCAGTGTCCACCATAAAACATATATCATTCTTGAATCTATGAACAATTGTAAGACTAGTTTTGTATCTCTATTTCATCTCATTCTAAAATGTTCTCTACTGGATTACTTCTCTATACATCTATTATTTTGTTCATAGTGCATCTTTCACTGCTCATAATATTAGTAACTGATAACAATGGAAATCTCTTAAGTACATGAAAGAAAATATGATTAATCAAAGATTGAAAACTGAATACACCATTCTTGGTTCTCTTAATCTTCTCTAAGTTTCTTTTGATGAATAGTCCTTTTCTATTAATAAAAATATACTAAGATTAAAACTCAAAAATAAGGGTTGGGGAACACAAGATCACCCTGTGAATAAGTTCACATGGCCATAGTTGAAATTAGATACTATTCATGAAGAAAAACATATATAAGGCAACCTTAGGTGGCCAAAGTAGTGCTAGCTAAGGATGGTGGTTCATATCTATCATGAAAGCCTCAAACATCTTTGGGATTGGGGGTGAGATGGGAATAGTCCAGCCATCATCAGTAGTAGTAGCAAGAGGATCAATGGAAACCTTCACATCTTTGATCTTTGGCCATGGAGGAGAAATTGCTAGATCCAAGTGAGGCCATTTGCTAGAAAGTACTTGACAAGAACTAGGAGGAGAAGCCAAGGACCGACTAGAGCCATCATGGGGTGACGATGTTGATCGGCACCTTCATCCACCATCACCACCACTGGGAGACTGGTGGCAAGAAGCTTGGGAGAGTGGGGTGTGCAAGTGGTGACATGAGGAATGGTGTCATAGATGGTGACCATGATGCATCAAAGTGTCTACTAAGGCATAAAGAGGAACTCTAGCAATAGTGTAGGTAGCATTGCCCCAGTGGTTCAGCAACTCCTATAGGTGAGCTACCTCAAGGGAAAATTTGTTAGCTTGCACCTAAATCTACATAATTACATTATTAAAAATGCACATCTAGTGTACATGGTAATAATAATATTCAAAAAAATGTGTGAAAAGAATAGAATTCCTATCTTTCCATAGAGTAAACAAAATTTCCATACTAAAATTATGCCATATCTAGGTGAATTTTTGAGGGACTCTAGGGGAATCACCTAGCAAAATCATGTGCTAAGAAAAGGGTTCAAGCCTAAATGGCTTGAAAAAATCATGAATCCAATGCCAATAATTTTGGGTATGCCTACAAAAATAGAAGATATGCATGAAAGACTTTGGTTTCCCACAAAAAGGGTATTTGGGATTTGGAACCCCAATATGCTTAAGCTAAGGTCCCAGGGGAAGACCTTGGAAGGCAAGGCACCAAGCAAAATGGGCAATCTTGGGTTTTGTAATAGCACTCCATATGGTATCAAAGTATTTTCTCCATTGAGAAAGAGAAGATTGAAAATGCCATCTCTGGTTGAGCATTTCCACCATCAAAAGATGAGGCAAAAGCCATCTAAATCCTAGAATTGGCTTATAATTGGAAAATGGAGTGGCAGGATACCACTTCCAATCATGCACCAAGGTTAAACAAACTAGCAAAAGGTTAAAAGTATGCCAATCTAAATAGATAAGGTGGTACTGGACTTGCATATCTTCCCAGGACCTAAAACTCATGGTAACCCTTGAGAAGAGGTCCTTGGGAGAAAAATGCAGAGCACTAACACCTTGAGTCTTAGTAAGGGAAGTACCCTAAATCGAAAATAGGGAAGAACACCAAATATTCTACTGATTCAAGGAGAGGCCATTGTGGAACTCATCACTAGCCCATCAAAGCTAAGGCTTAATAGCTTTCCAAGATTTCCATATGCTCTTGATGAAAAATGAGCCCTATATGGTCATTGGCTCATGCATGATGAGAAGGGTGTGGAAACCAATCCCTTTCCAAGAAAGCTTGTTGACAGGAAAGCTAGAAGATATGCAATGTCGAAACAAAATCTTCTAGACTTCATCTCTAGTGATAACATGAATAATCCATTTAGCACAAAGATAAAGGCCTTGTTTCTATGTGGAAAGTAGGCCAAGACCACTAGATTCTTTTGGGAGACAAAAAAAATCCCAAGCAACTCTGTGAAAGCCATGATGATTGGAACCAAAAATTGAGAGAAAAATCGCTAAGTAATCATTCCAATTTATGATAGGAAGCTTTGGAGGGAGCCAAACAAGAATAATAAACATGAGTGCCACAAGAACCTTCAAGAAAATCTAGAATTTTCCAACAAGGGAGAGTAGTTTTGTAAGCCAATAATTAGGCTTCTTGGTAATCTTGGCAAGCACAGCATTCCAAAGTTAAACATGTAAATCCTGGAAAGCAAAAGGAATGCCAAGAAAGTGGAAAATCTCCCCATATATAACCCATTTACACTCAAATTGGCTAAGCCAAGGTGGAGCTGGCAAGAATGACTGGCAGAAGCAAAGTGTTTTATGCCATTGAATAGAAGATCTAGAGGCTTGACAAAAGGTGTCCAAGCAACTTAAAGCATTGTTGATGTATTCTTCATCCTCTAAAAGAGTGAGAAATGAATCATCTACAAAGTGACCATTGACTAACTGGGAAGATGATTCGGGCAAGGAAATTCCACAAACTAGTCTAGAAGACATAGAATGAGCTAGCAAATAGCCAAAACCTTTAGTGACAAGGACATAAAGTGTTGATGTGAAAGGGTAGCCTTGCCTAATTGAATGAAAAATGCCAAAATACTGTGATTGCAAATTATTGATTATAATGAAAGCATTAGAATCACCAAAGAACATCTCCATGGATTGTAAAAAAATTGGGACCAAAAACCAGAGCCTGGAGCATAGCCAGAATAAAGGGCCATTCAATGTGATCATAGCCTTTACCAAGATTAATATATAAAAAGACAGACTTCTTTTTGGACTTGCAAGCCCACTCCATGCCTTCCTAGATAGCAATAATGTTGTCAAGAATATATCTAGACTTAATCAAGCTAGTTTTCTTAGGGTGTGCAATTAAAGGAAACATATGTCACATTTTGAGAGAAAGTGCCTTGGCAATAATCTTATAAGATACATTTAGAAGGGTAATGGGCCTCCAATTGTAGATGTCCTTTGGATTTTTGGCTTTAGGTATGAATTTGATATTTCCTTTATTTATAATGGCTCCTAAGCTTTTGGAATTATAGGCTTCAAGATAAACTTTGTGCAGATGAGGACCACTATGCTCCTCGAGGTGTTTGTAAAATTCATAGGGAAAACCATCACACATAGGGAATTTGTCATCAACCATGGAGTAGAGCACCTCCTTAAGTTTTTGGATGGAAAGAAGTTTCTCATAGAAAGCATGTTGCTCAACTGCTAGGTAGTTTGGAGTAGTAGAGATACACTTTTTGAGAGCTTCCTCCTAAGCAACTGAATTTCCCTACAATGCAAAAATGTTCTCATAGTGATGAAAAAATGTTTGTAGGATGTCAAGGAGACTAGAAAGAATAGTAGTTCCTTGTTTGATTTTTTTAATCCCAACATTGGTATGATGGGCTTGAAGAGCTTGAAAGAACTCCTTCGAAGCTTTATCACCAACCTCCAACTAGTGGAGATGGGCTTTGATTTGGACTCCTCGAGCAACATAGTTATCAGAAAATTGTTTGTCATGGTAAAGCTTGGCAAGCTGAATTTGAAAATCCACATCAAAAGGATTAAGGGTGAGAACCTCAAAGGCTTTCTTGAGTGCAAAAGTATTGGCTTTATATGACTGCTTTCTGAAAACTACCAACTGACACCCATAGATGCATAGAAAATGAGAAATTGTGGTAATGGCATCATTCCAGTATGGAATCCATCCCTTCTAAGAATATTGATGTGGCTCCAAATTCTAGATAGGTGGAATATGTGTGATGGTGGAAGCATGCATCAGCACAGACATATTGAGGAAGAATTGAGACTTGGTAACTTTCAGGACAACTATTTGCCATGAAATGAAAAAAAAATGGGATAGTGGTTAGAGAATTTCACGTTTGGAAAGGAAATAATAGGTAAATCTCAATCCTTAGGAAAGGAAAAAAAAAGATTGTGCAATAATCATGGCATGATTGAGATGCTTTAAAATGTAGTCACAACCAGCTCAAAAGTTGGACCAAGTGTGACAAACCCCACTATCCTAGCAGCAGTTGTTATTGGGATAAAAAAGGCCCAATTTATTTTTCATGTAGTACCAGGCTTCCCTTTCCCCAACTATCTAGTGAAAGGGTAGAATGTTGTCTTTGTTAGAGGCCACTTCAACCATATTGAAGTCACCACACATGGCTCAAGTAGCTAGAGGCAAATTGTCAGCTAGCCAGCCCAACGTTTGGGATCTTTCCACAACATATTGGAAGAATAAACATTAATGAATCCAATAGAAAGATTGTTAATGGAAAGAAAAAGTTAAATAATTCTATGTGTGGGGTCAAAAACATGCAAAATATTAGCAGAATGAAGACTAGGTGACAAGAGAGTAAATACACCACCTGAGCCAGCTTCGCGCTGAGAGGAAAACATAACACCATAGTGACAAATAATGTGGCATGCAGAAGAGAGCATGAAACTAGAAATATTAGCTTCTTGTATACATAGAAAATCTAAATTACCAAGTCTATGACAAATATCCTCGACATAGTAGTTTCTAAAGAGGTTAGTAAGACCTTGAACATTCCATGATAAAAAAAATATGAAAATTCTTCCATATCATCTTTGTCCTCAAGAGAGGAGTAGCTATTCTACAAGAAGGTAGAAACCTGGTTGAAGTCAGAAGGAAAATCCTCTAAACTTATAGCCTAGCATTTCACCTCTTGTATCTCCACACATCCAAAGGATTACGAGAATGTTGTGTCACTTGTGGCACTATGGAAGAAGCAACAAGAGTGGTATGAACCACAGCTAAGTTAGAAGCCTTGGTGACCACCTTAATCCCCTACATACTGGTAGGGTTTGAAACTTGTGAAACCCCTGGAATAGGTGTTGTGGAAACTACTTACATCCTTATGCTGGCTAGAACTAGTGCTTCTATGGGGATAGAAGGAACTATTTTAACCACTAAATAGGACTATTTAGGGAGCAAGGAATTCAAGGTAACCTTGTTCTTATGCCAAACAATAACTTGTTGTTCCTTTTTCCCTTCGGCTAGCTTGGCAGGAGCTTCTTTAGGTGTGGGATTAACCCTAGGCATAGCCAAATGGAAATCTCTGATCTTGTGTTCCATGGACTAGCACCTATAATAGGTGTTAGGGAGGTTTAAGTAGAGCACCTTTTGATAGAAGGTTTGAGCCCCAATCTAGATTTCCATAGAATCCTTAAGATCCTTGGAAAGATCAACCTCAATGAAAACACATCTCTATGGCCAAGAATTAAAAAAATTCTCAGGCTCTTTTGTGATAACTTTGCAAAGTGTTTTGGAAATGGACTCAATGAAAGGCTAACATGGCAAGGGTAAACCTAGGAACTTGACCCACATAGAAACTCTAAGCTTTTTATCATCAGAGACTCTAAAGTCTCATGAGAATTTTTGAGAAACAAGTAAAGATAAACACACAGACCAAGGTTCATTGTTAAAGACCATGTCTACTTGCAACAAGTTAGCAACGTGAAATAAAAAAACCTTTTTATAAGGTTTTGCATAGCATCAAGGCAAACTCTATGAGGAGTCTAGCTCTTGTTAACCCATTCTCAGAGCATAGCTTCAAGGGGAGTCCTACCCACAAAATACCCTATCAAGGTATGTTGTTCTAACCAATCACATGCAACATCAAATTATTGTAAAGGAAGGATAATATTAGGATTACCTCATGAAAAACCTTTCGAACAAACTTGTGAGGGCATTTGTTCTATGGTGGTGCCATGGCAATCTAAAGTAGCAACATAAACACTAGTAAAAATTGGTTCACAACTGGCTAGGGCCATTATATCCTAGCCTTAAAGCTCCTACGGTAAATTTGGTGTAACAAGTGGAGACTACAGAAGGAAAGCTCAAACAAAGAGTCGTACACAAGAAAAATAAAAGTTTACATGAAGAAAGAAACCCTCTCTTCTCTACGTTTTCAAAAATATATACTCTTAGAATTTCACTCAAATTCACTTGTTCTTTATCAACACATATATTATAAGCTGCATTAATAAATAACATTGATAACTCATCATTCTTAAAACTTGCACATGGAGAGTATGCAATGATTCTGCTTAAGAATCTTACATCATATTGTCAGATGGCACTAATCACCATTTCTTTACCATTGTAAACGGCCTTAGTGTAATTTTCAACCTTCTTCTTAACTATTTTCTCACCAATAGGTACACTACCTTATTTGCTAAGACTAGTGACCTCATGAGTAAGGTTGGCAGAGATGTCAACTACATTATCTCCCATCCAAATCTTTCCATTATGGATTCTACTCAATATAATCTATGTACATTCCTTAGTATCAAGTTCATAGTAGAAATAATATTTGACTAAGCCTAAGTCTTTCAAATGCTCATATCTAGGATTAATAGTCATATCATGGTTGAAAATAATTTCCTACACAGATAGGAAATAATTTCCTTATCTATATTCATAAACTCACTTCCAATAGTTTCAAACTTACTACACAAATAGATTCTACATCTTCCAATAACACTATGTTGTTTGGAGTAATTGATAAGGCCCAATTAGGGTTTTTCCTCTAAGGGCTTCATAGGAGAAACCTTCAATTTGGGTCTCTCAAAATTCTCGACATTCTGAACAATTGACATATCCATTTTTACACTGAAAAATAAATTTGTGGAAGAATTTATGTGTGAAAAATGATAAAATACCTTTTTTGGAGTATGTCTTTTCTCGAAATTACTTTAATGTGATCTTAGCTTGTAAGATGATTATAATGTAGAAATAATAAAGTTTTTACTCCTTTTAGTCATCTAAAATTTGCATTAATTGTGTACTTCACTCAATCAAAAAAGCTATTTATTTCACTCTAAAATCAAATATCTACTCAAGATCAAATATCTGATCTTTGAATGCTATCCAAAGTTCATCATAGCTTCCTCTCATCATGAAAATGGTTCACAAAACTTAACTTCACAAAATTTTCTATAGAAACATAAATTTCATTTTTTGTCACAAAGCAAACTATCTCTATTATAATAGTTTCTCTTATTTCCTTTGTAACTTGTTCCAATTAGATCCAAATTACAAGAAAGCTTAACTATAGCCCAAAATCATCAAGATACATCTTTCCTCAATCTCGTTACAAGTAGCTTGATCTCTAAATGAAGTTTCCAATTTTAGTGTTGTAAACAAGCATAATTCAACTTGGTTGACTCAAACTTGATTATTGACTTAATTTTTCCTGTCTCAACATCATCTAACTTTTCTTTTGAGATTTCTAACCCTTTTATGAATGGCTCATTGAGTTCCTCTTGAAGTTCACTAACTATATATCTTGTTCCTTCATTGTCTTTCTTAGTTTTGGAGTTATCCTAATGATTGCTTCTATCATTTCCAAAGTTCCTTCCATTGTTGCTTCGATTTCTGAAGTTTCTTCCATGATTTGTTCTATCATTGCTGAATTTTCTTCCATTATTACTTTTTTTGATTATGTAGTACTTGATATATGCCTAAATTTTTTTCATAACTGATATATTGGGGTTCTTCTTGGAGGAAAGTGTTGATCAATAGGAGCTTGACAATTCTGAGCTATGTGTCCAAAGTTGTTACACTTATAACACACAATATACTTCCTTTCTTCATAAGGTCTACTTTCTCTTGATGTCCTTTCATTAGATCTTCTTCTATCTATAGGTTTAGTGTTTCCAAACATTCTACTATTTCTTCTATCATTATCATATTTAGGTTTTCTACAATCAATTGCATTATGATAGATACCATGATAATTATGATAGTAAAATTTTATAACATGATTAAATGATCTATTTGTACAATTTATTTTCATAATACCTATTTCATTACATGAAAAACCTCTAAATTCATACTTGGTTTCCTTAGGAGATTCAAATTTCTTAGGTTCATCAAATTTCACAATTTCCTTCTCAACTTCTTTGAATTTATTAGAAGATTGATTGGATTCAATCTTTTCATCATATTTGTCTTTCTCTTTTGGATTTGATTTACTTTTAGGTTTCGTTGCAAACATGTTAAATAGATAACCAAGACCAATTTTATCATAGGTAGGTCTTTGTATTGACAAAGATTCATCAAGCTTTTCTCTACTAGTGTAAAGCTTTTCAAGTTACTACTTGCACTGAGTTGGTTCACCTTTCATAGTAGTGTTGTACTTATGAAGTTGTTCATGATCTTCTTTTAGTGTTTCAAATTCATATGTCTTATTTGCTAGACTCACTCTAAGATCTAAATTTTTAGTCTTCAAATCAAATTCAATTTTTCCAGGATCATTCCTTGAACTCAACTTTAAATTGGTAATCTTCATTTCATACTTCAAGTTCTTGTACTTTGTTTTCAATTTTGAATATTCATCATCATTAGTAGATTCAAAAGATTTAGGATTGAATTTGAGATGTTCAATCTTGTCCTTCAATTTTCTAATGTATATTTTGGATTCTTCATATCTATCTTTCAATTTATCTCTTTCCTCACTAAGGAGATCAATTTGTTCGAGTGTGTCTTCAAGGTTCTTCATCAACTATTCCATATCCATAGTGATCTTACTCAAGCTGTTAATCCTCTTCTACGTAACTATTGTCTGATAACAATTTTTAGAAATAGGGAATACTGAGAGAGTGGGGTGGGGGGTGAATCAATATTCTAAAAAAATTTATTTCCACTTAGATATTATTAATTACTTTGTACCATGTATAAGAAAGTAAACAAGTAATGCTAAACACAATTAATAACCATGTATGAAGAGAACTCATAATATCATACTTTATTAACTAAAGAAACCTTGGCCAAGGGAAAATCCCAATAGGGATGATATCCACTAGATAATATATTGATATATATGTGTTCCTTGTTAGAGGATGGACCCTATTAGGAGTCAATGATCAAATTAAATATAGAGAATCCCTATTAGGAGTTGTAGTACAATAGATGTAAGAAGAGCTCACTACCCAAATATGCACTTCCAATTACAAGAAGAGCTTACTATCAGAACATGTAATTAATCCTTAGGTATATAGGTGTTGTAACTTCTTTCTTAACTAATCTCTAACCTCAACTCAATCTTGGATCCCAAAATTAGGTTCTCAAAACTTTGCATGTGTCACTTCAAAAAAAATTGCATATCACTTATTGAAATTACAGTTGCACACTTCTTTTCACAAGATGTATTTTGCATAAATACCATGCCTTTTCACAAATTGTTGCTAGGTCAGCTAAGACCATAATATACTTTTCCATCTTGGAGTAAACATCTAGTGTGTCACTCCTAATTGGTCAAGTAATTATTTTGTAAACAAAATAATTCCTTTACCTTAATTCCACTATTATGTTTCACAAAAAAAATGCAAATATCTCTTTTTCATATTGTCTATACTAATGTCTGAGCTTATACACATCATGATAAACATGTATACTATCTCCATCTAACTTCGCTAGTCATAATATGCCACCAAAAATATTTTACATATAAAATAATGTACTATTGTAAACCAATTTCATATTGGGAAAGTTTTATGAGTACTAAAAGCTAAGTATATTTATTTTTTGAGGTTTAACACAAGTATGTACATCATGTGTTTCCATTAATGACAAAAATTACATCATTGCATATAGCCAATTGTCAATAGAATTCTTTGCACATTTTTTATGTAAGTGGACTTCAATATGGAAAACCCTATACTTTTCTTGTAAATATGGCAAGTAGATTCTCAAAGCTTTGTAAATATTTTTTTCTTTTGTATATTTTTAAGTGCAAGTTTGAAGTGGTTGTAATGGAGCCCTAGGCGAGAAAAAGATAGCTAGCTAGGGAACAACAAAATAGAAAAGTGATTGGATTACTATCATATTCTATTGAAGGAACCCTAATTTACATCTTCATAGAAAGAGTATTGATTGGTGATGATATGGTTGAGAGGAGAGATCTTGAAGTGGAGGATTTCTAGTCCAAAATTCAAACCCTTGGTTGATGCTGATACACTATGAAGAGACCCTCATTTCTAGCCTTGAATGTAGGAATTTTTTGCACAGACAAAATGGGGTTCTAAAGCTTCTTGAATTTGTTAGAATTTTGTAAGGGTATCACAAAGTGACATCTATTAGAAAATTTATTTGGCAAGTTGTGGAAAGAAAGTGCAAAAAATGGAAGGCATGAAAACTCATTCTAAAAGTGATGATCTACATTATGTTGATCACTATCATTTTCTTCACCTAGCTAAATGTCAAAATGAACCTTGAACTTATCTTTACAAGACCTATCAACATATAAAGAAAATATATAATCAGACAGACAACCTTCACTATTTTCCTTTTCATCACATGAAACATCAAAACAAATTTCTACAAGATCAACATGATAAGAATTTGAAAAAGTATTAAACTTCCCTTCACTAACATGCTCCACATCCAACAAATCGTCATGTACAAAGACATTTGAGCTACTATCATCTACACCTCCAAATTTTGATAAGGATTGTTCGGATTCTACATCTCTTTCTACATAAAACTTTGGGGAATTGATTTGACTGAATGAAGAAATATCATGATAAAAAATATGAAGATCCTTAGAAACACTTTCTTTTCAAAATCATGAGCCAACAAAATAGAGATTTCATCAAAGCTCAAGAAGATTGCCTCACAAATCTTCTCCTAGCTGTGATTATCGTTCGGATGACATGAAAAATTTATAATAGAAAAATCGTTAGTGTAAGAATCTAGAAAATTAGTGTTATTACAACATTCATTCCTATCATGAAAATCACTATCCTTACTGTTGTTACAAATTTCTTCAACTTCATATTCACTATAACAAAATTTATTTTCTCTTTCATATCCATCCACCTAATGTTGATTGCAATTACTCAATTCACTTGCATTTGAATCCTTCTCTTCACATTCGAAAGACAAATCATCTTTATATACAGATTCATTATATTCATTGCTACCTTGCCTTTTAGCACACTCATTATCATTAGAAGATATGTCATGAAATCTATAATCACCATCTTCCATCTCCTCAATTAATCTTTCAATTTGTAAAAACCTTTGTAATCTTATAGGTGTTGGCCAGTTGACTGAATCGGGTACTAGAACATCAATGAAAACACTAGGTAGGGAAGATTCCTTAGGTCTACAATGCAAAGGCATCTTAATGACTATTGATTTAAGTCTTAAATAACATTGTTCAGCATTTAAACCTTGAGTATTTCCTAGCTCAATTCTTATAAGATTGACAATCCTTTTGTAGACCGTTGTATTCAACATTGCAATGTTGTTATTCACAATTTCTAAACTTTCAGAATTTGGCAAACTAATCTTAGATTTGAGATTTAACTGCATTATAAAACAAAATTTTTACCTCTTCTTTCTAGTGCTGAAAATCACTTAATAGAGGCAACCATGTTTTTAACATTTGACTTCCATGAAAAGAAAACATGAAAACCAAAATACCTCAAGTGTTGATGTTGAACTTCGATCTGCTAATTTGGCATAGGTGCAAGACTAAAATTCCTTCACACCACTAGTCAAAACTTTGTAGAGCTGACACCTCTTTACAAGAGGAATTAAATAATCACTACTGTGATTCACTTTTATACTTCACTTTCTTATAACAATAGATTGCAAACAACACTTAACAACTTATCAAGAATTTAAAATTTCTTTCCAAGAGAATATCAATAGCTTATGATCTACCCATACAACTAGAAGTCCTTCAAAATTTTGCAATGAAATCAACTAGGAACAAACTAGTATAGAGATTTGAGAGTCACCACTCACACTTTGTGAGAAATAAAACATAATTTGTCACTTGAAAAATCTGAACCAGACCTTCAATGTAGGAGAAACTTGCAAATCATTAAACACCTTGAAAAGAAAATACACTTTATAAATCAATTCTTGACTTTGAACTTTCTCAACATCACTTGCAAAGATTGAATTGATTGAAGATAGACTTATAACAATCATAGAACACAATTTACATTCAATTCTCAGAACATACTACTAAAAATGGATAAAACTTGTATGGGTCAAGATGCCATATCAACCAAGTGAGGTGTTAAATGTTAGGAGTGACTGAGATGAGGTATGCTCAGAGTTGGTGAAGTGAAACGAAGTGTATTGACCTAGTTGTGTTGCGTTGGCTAAGATAGTTGCAAGTCACCTACTATTGGTATAAATTTTTAATGAGGAACTTAACTCAAAATTATAAGGTATATAGTTTTTTTTGAAAGAAATTCTAGGAACCTAGAAATCAGGTTTTGAAGAGAAGAACAAATTTGATCAATCGAAGAGTTTTTAGCAGAGTTTGAGAAAAGATAACAAGGCCTACTAAAGGAAAGAGTCCTAGAAAGAGGACATTAGTCACAATAGGAGTTAAGAAAAGTAAAAGAATCCAAGACAAAAATTCATAGTGAATCATGATGATGATGAGGATGAAGAAAAATGGACCAAGTAAGACAACTTGAGAAAGTACCAAATTATTCCAAGATAAGAGACTCAAGATATTGACAAGGTATGTGTGAATTTTTGAAGCACAAAATTTTTATCACATTTTCATTATATAAAGTATCATACATTGAGTAAGGAAGATAAAGAAAATTTTGAATAGAAAATTTTGGATATGATGGTGTATTTTTAGTATACACCTATTGAATTAGACAATAAAATTTTAGATGAATTGTATAATAAAATAGAATCTACCAAATGGAAATGAGCATTAACAAAAAAAGATAAATAAGAGAGACCACATTAGCCTAAGTGATGCATGATATAGGAAAACAACACATGTCTATAGCTTTGATAGATTATACCAATAAGTTTCTTGTCAATGAGAAGAGCATGTATGATATTAAAAAATAAGATTGAGCAAGTTGTCTTGGAGAGTAGGAATATTTGGAAGAAAGTTTTTATGCAAATGCCAAGATATTCAAGGTAAAGGAATATAAGGAAGAAAAAGTGGCAGGAGTAGTAGAGCTTGATGATAAAGTGGACATCTATAATGATGTTGAGAAACTTGTACAAAGAATTCATCAAATGGTTGAGGAAAGTCAAAATTAGACTAGTGTAGTCACAATAGAAGATGAGACAACAAAGAATATAGTGTCACATATGAATATAGTTAAAAAGATTGAGGAGACCAAAAAAGGAAAGGAGGAACTATTGTGATATGGAGCCTAATCAAACTTAGAGGTTTATTCGACACAATTCCCTTCCCCCCATATTATTTGTAAGAGGGTTTAGGGGCAACACCCCTCCAAGTGCTTGGGGTAGAATCCTAGGTGTGTTGTAAGAGATTGTGGGTTATAATCACTAGATAATAATATTATTTGACTTTTTGTTGGTGGACGTAGCCTAAGGATTTGGTGAACCACATTAAATATTTTTGTCTTGTATTCTCTTTTATGTGATTTTTTTTTTGATACTGGTTATATTTGCATGTAACTATTATTTTTGTCTATGGTTAGTCCTAACAAGTGGTATCAAAGCCAAAATTATTGAAAAAAGTCTAATATAAGTATGAGAATGAGTTTCAATTTTTTTTTATCACTGATGTCAAATTGGCTACTTGATATTAATATAACTTCTTAGTTGGTTTGAGTATTATCATTTGTTTGATTGATGAGAAGGTTTTGATCAAATGAGATAACAATAACACCTAGAGGAGAGGTTGAATATTAGTATGAAAAAGGAGTACAAGGATCAATTAAGACAGTGATGATATAGTGCATTAACTATCTACTTAAGGTCACAAAGGATGTATACTTTGATTAAGTTTAGAAGAACAAGTAAGAAGAATTGAGTCTACCAAGCATGAGTGAGTGGATAGTAGGTGTCGAGAAAAGTTAGTGCAAGTTGAGCAAAAAATCATTTGGATCCAAGAAAAGTGAAAGTTTAGCATATGCCAAGTGATACAATGTAATCCAAGTAAATCTTAGTTGATGTTGAGCACCAATAAACTTTAGTGTCTTCCAAGTTATCTAGTCCTGATGATGAATGGAAGAACAATAAGGAAGCTAAGTGATAACATATTGATGTCAAGTGCCAGTACTCATGTTAAATAATAGATTTGATGAATCAGTGATGGCTATTTTGTTTTCTTGAATTTTTTGAAGAATGTGGAAGATAAATATGATGAGTTGGTGGCACAAAATTCATGGTAAACTAGTTTGAGTTGAATTCAAAAAGGATTGAAGGAGAAGTTTCTAGAAGGGACTAAAATGAAAATATGTAGATTCATTGAATCTTACCTAACCCTAAAATGGATGATATAGGATAAATGACAAGAGATCTTAATTTTCTATTTATAGAGATGACTAGTTAAAAGAAATGGTTGTCATGTGTGAGAACCTAAGGAAGACAAGGAGTCTAAGATACTGCTTCATTCAAAGACTAAACATAAGATAGTGCTATTGGCAAGAGAAAAAAAAAAGGATTGAGGGTATGGATACTTGAAGGTTGAGCAAGCTATCAGAGCTAAATTGTGTGAAAGCCAATCAGAATGGAGGACTGAAATAGAGATTTGTAATCTGCAAGTGTGTTGTAAGTTATTATTAGATCAAGCCTTAATGTTACTTTCTAATAATTGTATTAGTATAGGGTAAATCCTTTAACTAGGTGATATTCCAAGTAAATGATCTGAAGTCCTCTAACAAAGCTCACTCCTAACAAGATGATTGAAATCTACTAACTAGGTCACATTTAATAGTGTGCATTATAAACCTTTAATAGGGTTAGCCTTTCACAAGACATCACTTTAGAAGAGTGAGAATGAGCAGCGTGTTACTGGTGGTTTTTTCCAAATTGGGTTTTCACGTAAAATCATTGTGTTAAATGTTTTTCTGAATCTTTTATGTTTCATTCTTACATTTATGCAAAGTTGATTTGATAGTAACCTACAAGTTTAAGCAGTTGTATGATCTAATGGATGCATGCATGATGAATATTTTTTTATGGATATGGGTTCACTAAGATGTGAAAAATTTAATTTGTACATTTGGACCTTGGATAACTAATTTACCCCCATGCCCCCCACCTCTTAGTTATTCAAAAGAATTCTAAAAATTGGTATTAGAGCTATTTGCTTAAGAGGGCTAGTTTGAAGGTACTAGAAGTAGAAGATCAACATGTCAAAAAGAGAGGTACCCAATCTTCATAGAAATAAATTTCCTAAATCACAAATTCTAATGAAGCTACACCTAGGAGATATTGGATATCATACACAATCTACCATCATCACTAAGCATGTCAATCCTACTAGAGCCCTAGCTATTGAAGATCTGAAAAAGAAGAAAAAATACAACCAGGAAATGTTGGAGATTGTCTCTGCCCTAATATGTGCCAAGATTGATGATATCAAGGGTTGTGATAGTTTAAATAAAATGTGGGATTCTCTTTACACCATCTATGGATGTGACACAAATGTTTTGAGAGCCAAATCTAAAAGTCTTAGTGGTAAGTTTGATGATATGAGAATGCAAGAAGGTGAGAATGTTGCTCAATATTTCTCTAGGATAAAAGATTTTGTTAATGCTATAAGAGGATCTACTGGTATGATAGATGATGAGACTATTTTAAGAAAATTTTTGAGAACACTGCTTCCCATCTATGCTATTAGAGTTTCTAAAATACAAGAATGAGATGTATACTAGGTTCTAATTTAGCTCTTGAAGGTTTAGTAGGTTCTCTCACTACTTTTGAGCTATCCAATTTTGATAACTCCAAATATGACTATTGAATTTTCTTTCAAAGCTTAAATATCATTGAAGGAACCTAATGAGAAGAAGAAGAAAAAGGTAAAATATGTTTTTAGTGATAGTGATATAGATGAGAAGGATGTAGAAAAACTTGAAGCACTACTATCAAGGAGATTTCATAGAGGTAAAGGAACATTCAAAGGTAAGTTACTTATCATGTGTTTTAATTGTAATGAAGTTGGTCATATTATTGCTAGATGTCTAGAGAAGAAGAACTACAGAGGTGGAGAAAAGTAAAAAAGTAGAAGAGATGAACATACATAAGATACACTAATAAATTAAAACTACTTAAAATTACCATCCATATAGACAGATTAATAAATTATAACTTTTATCTATATAGATACACTAATAAGTTAGAACTCTCATCTATATAGATACACTAATAAATTAAAACTTATACATGAGAAAAGATTAAAAAGAAAAAGGAAAATAGTCTTGCTAAATTGTAGAAGAGGAAACCAAAGATGGATCTAATGATCATGATGATGAAGTGGTGTATGTTGCAATGAAGGATTATTCTGATGAGGATAGTAACTGTACTAGTGTCTTGTGTGAAAAAGGAATGACATAAGGATCATTTATAGTGGGTGTTCACATAACATGACTGGAGATAAAAGTAAGTTCATTACCTTGAACTATTATGATGGAAATAGTGTAAGGTTTGGTAATGATGCACCCTATCAGATAAATGGGGAAAGGTGATCAAACAAGAGGTAATTTATTCTACCTTGATAAGCATGATACTACTTGTCTAGTTGTAGAATTTTATGATGTGTGGTTATGGCACAAGAGGTTATGTCATGTTAATTTTGATAACTTGGTTAGTATCAGTAACATGAGAAGAGTTAGAGGTTTACTAAAGTTGAAGAAACCTAAAATACTATTTGCAAACAATGTCAATTAGGGAAATGAAAAAGTCTAGTTTTAACAATAAGACTCATGTGTCTAAAGAAATTTTGGAGATTGTTCATACTGACTTGTGTGGACTAAGTGATGTGCAAAGCTACAAAAGTTATAAGTACATTACGTTATATGTTGATGATTACTCTAGGATGATGAAAATTATGTTTCTAAAATAGAAATATGATGCTTTCCAAATTTTTATGTGTTACTTAGTAATAGTTGAGAAGGAAATAGGAATTTTTTTTGAAATGTTTGAGATCTGATAGAGGAGGAGAATTTACATCAAATGAGTTTGAGATGTTTTGTAATGATCAAGGAATCAAAAGACAAATATTTACCCCTAGGACCCCTCCACAAAATGCAACTGTTGAAAGAAGAAAAAGATCTATAATGGACTATGTTAGGACACTCATGATGAAGAAGAACATTGCTTTGAAATATTGGAGAGAGGCTATAAGTATAGATGTCTTTATCATGAACCATGTGAAATTCAAGAAATATAGGCATTCAAAACCTTTCAAACTATGGTATGGATACTCACCCAATGTAAAATATTTTAAGGAATTTGGAAGCAAGTGTCATATTCTCAAAGATTTCAGGAATGGAAAATTAGATGCAAAAAGTGAAGAAGATATATTCCTTGGCTATTTCACAAGAAGTAAATCTTATAAGTTTTTAAATACTAACACTTACAAAGTTGTGAAAAGTGCAAATGTGAAATTCGATGAATATGTAGAAGTACATGAGGATGAACCTATGAAGGAATCAGAGAGATACAAGTTATTTGTATACTTTTATAAAGGTATTCCTACTGATTAATATGTTGTAAATTAAGTTGCAAATAAACATCAAGTTTTATTGACTACCGAGTCACATACTATGAATGTCGAGTTGCATTCAGGAACTGAGCTACAATCAGGTTCCAAGTTACAAAATGAAGTTGAGGCACATTTTGACTCTGAGATTAGTGTATATGAAAGAGATATTGAATTAACTAACAAAGAAGTACATAGTGATTTAGAAGTTGATAGACCAAATGAGAAAAATAGAGTAGAACCAACATTGTTAAAGTATGTCAAAAAAATCACCCTATTGCACAAAATTTTGGAGATAAAGATGTTAGACCAATGAAAAGGAACAACTTGAGAAATGATACATATTTTCTTAGCATCCATGAACCTAAAATAGTGAAAGATTCCTTAGAAGATGTGGACTAGAGTAAAGCCATGAAAGAAGAGATTGAATAGGTTGAGAAAAATAAGACATGGACTCTAGTTCCTAGACCAGAAGATAAAAATGTGATTGGCACCAAATGGGTGTACATAAACAAGCTAGATGAAAATGGTGAAGTCGCAAAGAATAATACAAGATTAGTTTGCAAAGGGTATGCACAAGAAGAAGGGATCAACTATGGAGAAAAATTCACTCGTGTTGAAAGAATAGAAGGACTAAGAACTCTACTTTCTTACTCTATATACAAAAGTTTCAAAGTTTATCAAATGGGTGTTAAGTTTGAATTTCTGAATGGCATATTGGAAGAAGAGGTATATATAGAATAGCTAGAATGATTTTTTGAAGCTAATGAAAAAAACATGGTATGTAGACTACACAAAGTTTTATATGGGTTAAAGGAAGTGCCAAGAGATTGGTATGAGAGGCTTCACAATTATCTTCTGAAAATTGGATTTGAGAGGACTGTTGATAACAACAATCTATACTATAGAAAAATGAAAAGGTATTTTTCTATCTAAAAGTTTTTTTGATGATATCATATTTGGAGGTCAAGGTACTTCATGTAAAGCTTTTGCAAATTAAATGAAGAAAGAATTTGAGATGTCTTTGTTTGGAGAGATCAAGTTCTTTGTGGGTTTTCAAGTACATCAGATGAAATATGGTATATACATCACTCAGTCAAAATATGTAAAGGGGATATTGAAAACTTTTTGATTGGAATATTCCAAGCCAACAAGCAAACCTGTGGTGATAGGACACAAATTTTCTAAGAATGATGATTCAAATGAGGTGATTCAAACACTCTATGATTGGAAAATTGCAATATGTGGTACATAGTAGACCTAGTATTACATTATTTGTTGGGATATTTGCAAGATTTTTTGCTAGTCTTGGAAAGAATCATTTGATGGTTGTTAAGAGAATAATGAGATATCTAAAAGGAATAGAAGACTATGGTCTATATTACAAGAAAAATGAGAAGTTTGAATTGAGAGCCTATACTAATATTGATTGGGTTGGAAATATTGATAATAGAAAGAACACTAGTGGAGGAGCATTTTTCTTAAGAAAAAGGCTGGTTACATGGACTAACAAGAAACAAAACTACATATCTCAAACTACTGTTAAAGTTGAATATGTTATTGTTGTAGTAAATTGTACAAATATTGTATGGGTCAAAAAATGTAATGTCCCCTTTTCTGATTTGATATGTTATTTCACACCTCTAATCAGATTTTCAAAATCAAACAACTGATATCACAAAGATCCACCAAATTTCTCAAGAAACCCCAAATCGGGTATGCCGAAAATAGTGCCAAAAAACTTCACAGCTTCACCTATTATTAATAAATCTGAAAGTAGAAATTTTTACAGAAATTTGAGCAGCATAACAGCCTATAAAATGTCATTTCCAGATCTGTATAACATGCACACAATAGCTCCCAAATGGAGGACAAAAACAATGCTCATCGGGCTCTCGAAAATAGCAGAAAATAGCCCGAAATCACCACAAAAACTTAATAATCTATCACAGAAGTATAATAATATACAAATACATATTTTCAGCTCTATTTTAACATTTAAAAGTCTGATATACATCAGCAACCCAAACTGATATGAAATACTCAACCGGAAACACCAAACTCGTACCAAAAATACACCTGAAAACTCACAAATCTGCACTGTTTAGCACAAAGGAAAACTCTGCATGAGCATGCACATGGAATGGCTTCAAACTCCTGTCCTTAGCCTTCTTGGAAACCTGCAAACTCCCATTCTTGGGTCTCCTTGGAAACCTGCAAACGCCCGTTCTTGGGTCTCCTTCTCCACAGGTTTGGCAGCCTCTGGAGAATAACAAAGAATGAGCAAAATCAAGTTCTGCAATTCCCCAAAATGCCTCCAAACCCCTTTAAAAGAGGCCATAACCGTAACTCACATCCAAGAGAGGTTAATGAAACATATTTTAAAAATAATTTCATTTATTAGTCCAACGGTTTCCAAAGATTAACCCCCTTTTTCCGAAACTTCACTTTCTTGGGCCTGCCTGCCTTAGCAAAGATTATTATTTTTTTATTATTTGAAAAGGGGACATGAAAAGTCCTCCCCTCCCAAACATTGCTTGTCCTCAAGAAATGGCTGAACAATAAACCAATCAATCCACCTGGATCCCAAATGTAGTCATGAACTATACTACTACCAATTAACACAAGCTCCTGCAATATCCTCTGCAATATGACCAAGAGGAATCCATAATCAAACTGGCAATTATAGCTCAACAAAACTCCAAAATCATCACCACCATAGTCAAAAACCCATGAGACACAAACTCTTAGAACATCAGAACCCAAGTAAAGTGGACAAATCAAACTACCAACACAGTAAATACCATCAACGCATCCTACTGGCCTATACGGAATGTACAATCCAACTCTACAACAATGGTGAACGCTCTCGAATGAAACTGTACCAAGTATGAAGAATCCACACACTATACAATGCCTGCAGTCAACACAACTCTGTAGATCACTGACCACTATCTCATAACCATAACTACCATGCACCCTTGATGGTGAAAAGCCATCACAAGATAAATAGCAAGAATTGGAACCCAAACCAAATTTTCCTGCCATCAACTCCTCAACACAAGCATCAAATGCTAACTAATGTACATACCTTGCAATATAATGTTGATAAAAAAAACCAACCTTCGTCAACAACTCACCATGAACAAGTGATACAACCCACTGTGACTGATCACCAGCTAAGTAAGGAGATGTCATAGCCAAAGGAGTAGAATCAATAACAACACCCACTGAAGCATCACTCTGAAAATCCTGCTCTAAGTCATGTATTATCAAGTTGTCAACTATAGAACCTATCGCCATGTCATGCCCATCACAACCCTCATCCTGAGGTGTCAAACTATCCCATAACTGATGACAAGCACTAGGAACCAAAGTACATCTTTGTATCATCATCTCATCAACATGGTCATCAAAGGTAAATTGATGAGTGTACCTCATAGTGTAATGCTGATAGAATGCGCCAATCTCAGTCAGTGGCTTAGACTATAATCTAGATGAAACTAACTGCAATTGATCATTAACCATGTTGGAACTAACTACTACCTCCGAAGATATCACCAAGGGAGTAGTATTACTAGCAAGAACCATGCCAACTGTTGACTCACCAACATCACACATGATCTTTGATACATCTCTAGTCTCCGTGCCTTCAGTACTAGAGGCCACCACCCTGTCAAGCATGCAACAATCTGCTACAACACCCAACTCAACTAAACCTGACTCTAGTGAGAATGAACCTGATATGCCAATGTTAGTATCAAGGATGGATGCATCTCCATCTCCACTGTCTCTGACAATCTCGGCCATGGACATCCTTGAATCACCAAACACCATAGTTTGTGACTATATAGAATCAGGTAAAGACTGTAGCCGCTCTAACTCCATGGTCACCTTAGCCAAATGAGACTGTGACTCCTTGAAAGCCAACTGTGTACTCTCAAGAATCTCAGAAGTCACCTCAAGCTGCTTAGTAAGCTCACTCACCTCATCTTCCTTGGCCAACAATGCATCATATGCTGTACTGCCCCACTCCATAAGATAATCTCTATCGGCTACAAACTGCATATAATTCTGTCGCAAAATCTGAATAGCCTCCAATAAAGAGTGGATCTCTATCAAGGAAAGATAACTTCCTTCCTGCTCATCACTAGTAGGAGAACCCCATCCATAAACTGCTAACAACTGATGAGCAGCATTAAAATGTTGGCAAGTGATAGCAATGTCTCAGTCACTAACTCTCAACTGATTAGACACATGATGGCATTGGCTTGACTGTCTCCTACAAACCTCCTCTGATGCACTGTCTAAAGGAGTATAATCAAAGTCACTAGTCTCTAGCGTATTACACTCCATATCTTGTGAATCAAATCTAAAGCTCATATCAACATACTGAGTATCAAAAACATTAGCACTGCTATCCAACTCATCTGTACCCAAGGAAACTAAGTTTTCAAAACTGCCCACTACATCCTCCTGGATGTCATCAATGCCAATATGATCCTGGGACTCATCTGTACACACTGCCAAATATGAAAGATCATCAACACATTCCAGCAAGTATGGTCGACTGGATATATGAACAAAGCCCAACATCGGTGTATAAAAACTAATACCAACATCAGTCAAGATACTGGCACAAGAAAAGACAACACCATGTAATCTGTTAATCAAATCCATGATAGCACCCAAACAAACACTGCTACCAAAAAGTGTTAAAGATCTCCAGTCAACTGAATCCCAAATGCCAATATAAAAATCTCGAGTCCATATCCATAAACTAGAATCAACTGGTAACTCAAGTAAACTCCTCACCTGAGTAATATGACCAATACCAACTAACTCCACATACCTGTCATGATGAGATAATGAAGTCACAATACTATCTTTGTTCACCTTCAGCTGGCTGGACAAATCATGTGAAGTACTACCAGCCTCAACCTCATGTGGTGAAGCATCTAACTATGCCTGGTACTCTTTCTTAGCAAAATCATGAATGCTCAATGTTTGCTCATCTCTACTAGGTATCTCACCATCCTACACAACAACATCCTCATAATCATCATCTAAACCCACTACACTGTAGTCACTGCCTGTTGTAACTATACCATCCTGAATACCTGTGGCATCGCCCTTTGACGACCTGTAAATAATTGTCTCAATTTGAGTATCAAGTTGACCATTACTATCAATCTATGTAATATCCTTTCCCACCACCTCCTATAGCAGAGTAGAATCTGAGACCTCTACCTTGCTATCAGCTAGTTTCTCAAACTCCTCATGCAAGTTCTTGGGAATTGTGTCATCTGTCCTATGAGAAAATCTACCAAATAGAAATCCACACAACTTATCCACCTTAGCTGGATCAGATAACATGTCATTCATTATACGGTGTTGCTCAACCAACTGTTTAGACATGTCATGGCTTATTTTCATAAGTTTATCTCGAATGTCTAAATAACCATCCTTTCTACTATTTTGACTCTAGCTATCAATTGTCCAAGATTGTTTCTCTGAGACTTTGTACTATACCTGTCCATTTGGGATAAAGTAGAGTGTAACCCCAATAGGATATAACTTCTTCAAACACCAAAAACTAACATGCAAATGATTAGAAGTAGCATGCAACCATAGATTTGGACATGCAACCACCAAATTATGACATGCAAGATCTGGGTAGTTTTCAAAACTGACATGCAAGATCTGGGTTGTTGTCAAAACTGACATGCAAACTTCTAAAACCACCAAATTCACCAAGAACTAACATGAAAATGATTAGAAGTAGCATGCAACCATGGATTTTGACATGCAACTGATTAGAAGCAACATGCAACCACCAAATTATGACATGCAAGCTTCTAAAAACCCTCAGGCTGACAAGATCATGGCTCTAATACCACTGTAATGTCCCCTTTTCTGATTTGATATGGTATTTCACACCTCTAATCAGATTTTCAAAATCAAACAACTGATATCACAAAGATCCACCAAATTTCTCAAGAAACCCCAAATCAGGTATGCCGAAAATAGTGCCAAAAAACTTCACAGCTTCACCTATTATTAATAAATATGAAAGTAGAAATTTTTATATAAATTTGAGCAGCATAACAGCCTATAAAATGTCATTTCCAGATCTGTATAACGTGCACACAATAGCTCCCAAATGGAGGACAAAAACAATGCTCATCGGGCTCTCGAAAATAGCAGAAAATAGCCCGAAATCACCACAAAAACTTAATAATATATCACAGAAGTATAATCATATCCAAATACATATTTTCAGCTCTATTTTAACATTTAAAAGTCTGATATACAGCAGCAACCCAAACTGATATGAAATACTCAACCGGAAACACCAAACTCTTACCAAAAATACACCCGGAAACTCACAAATCTGCACTGTTTAGCACAAAGGCAAACTCTGCATGAGCATGCACATGGAATGGCTTCAAACTCCTCTCCTTAGCCTTCTTGGAAACCTGCAAACTCCCATTCTTGGGTCTCCCTGGAAACCTGCAAACTCCCGTTCTTGGGTCTCCTTCTCCACAGGTTTGGCAGCCTCTGAAGAATAACAAAGAATGAGCAAAATCAAGTTCTGCAATCCCCCAAAATGCCTCCAAACCCCTTTAAAAGAGGCCATAACCATAACTCATGTCCAAGAGAGGTTAATGAAACATATTTTAAAAATAATTTCATTTATTAGTCCAACGGTTTCCAAAGATTAACCCCCTTTTTCCGAAACTTCACTTTCTTGGGCCTGCCTGCCTTAGCAAAGATTATTATTTTTTTATTATTTGAAAAGGGGACATGACAAACAACTACTCAAAGGTATGAAGGAGTAAATTACTGAAAGTATGATACTTTATTGTGATAATACAAGTGCTATAAATATATCAAAGAATCTTGTGATGCATACAAAGACTAAGAATATTGCAATCAAGTATAATTACTTGAGATAATTAGTAAAATATAAAGAGATGATGGAATATGTAAATAAAAAAGAGAAAATAGTTGATATCTTCACAAAATCATTACCTAAGGATGGTCATGATTATCTAAAATGTAAACTAGGGCTAATACCCCTATCCAAGGCTATGTAGTAAGCATGAGAAGTGTAGTGCATCAATTGAGATAATTGACATATGTTACACATTGTTGTAGTGGATCTTACTTTAGGAGCTACCTAAAGTAATAAAAGAACTAGAGTTGTAGATCAATCACAAGCTAGGTGATAAAGGGAGAAAATAAAAATGTTCATAACTACATATTGAGATGACAAGTCTTTGGCATTGTTGTCAAAGAGGGAGAAGGACATAAAAAGGGAAAATCCAAGGGAGATAATGTACCTAGTAAGAGGGAGATAGTGTTGATGGAGATATAAGAAGTGATCACAAGGGGCTCATAAGGATGAGTTGATTTTTTGTTGATCAGAACAAAATTTTGTAACCTATATAGAAGTTAAAAGTTTCTAATAGAGAGAGAGATTTCAATACAAGGAATTATTTTCTCTTTGGTACTATTGGTGGTTGTACTAGTTGTGTTAGTTTTCCATTAATGCCAAAGTGGGAGATTGTTGAGAATACATTGATGTAAGTATGAGAATGTGTTTCAACCATTATTTTGTCACTGATGTCAAACCCACTACTTGCTGGTACGACAACTACTTAGTTGATTTGACTACTATCATTTGTTTGATTGATGAGGAGGTTTTTATGAAATGAGATAACACTAGCACCTAGAGGAAAGGTTGAGTTATGGTATGAAAAGGAGTACAAGGATCAATTAAGATAGTGATGATATAGTGCATTGACTATCTAATTAAGGTTGTAAAGGATTGATACACCATTAAGTCTAGAAAAGTAAGAAGAATTCAGGTTGCCAAGCTTGACTAAGTGGACAGTAGGTTCTGAGAAAAGTTAGTGAAAGTTTGTGAAAGTCAAGAAAAATGGAGGACTAAAATAAAGATCTATAATCTGCAATTCTTTTTAAGTTGTTATTAGATCAAACCTTATTGTTACTTTGTAATCATTGTACTAGTCTAGAGTAAATCATTTGGATTAAGGTTGACCTAATAGTCATTTGTAAATCCTTTAATTGGGTGACATCCCAAGTAAATGATCTAAAGTCCTCTAAAAAGTCTCACTCCTAATAGAGTGATTGAAATACATTAACTAGGTCACATTTAATAGTATGCATTATAAACATTTAACAAGGCATTACTTCAAAAGAGTGAGAATGAGTAGCATGTTATTGGTTTTTCCCAAATTGTATTTCCACATAAAATTATTGTGTCAAATCTATTTTTGAATCTATTATGTTTAATGCTTACATTTCTACAAAGCTGATTTGATAGTAACCTACATGTTTAAGTGATCTTATGATCTAAAGGATGCATGCATGATAAATATGTTTTATGGATATGGGTTCACTAAGATATGAAAAGTTTTATTTGTACATCTAGACCTTGGATAACTAATTCACCCTCCCTTTCAGTTATTTTAAAGAATTCTAACAAAAATTTTGTCATTTTTTTTAGTTATTCTTTACTAGAAGGTCTCATGGTTGAGTGGGAGCAATGGTAGATAAGGGTAAGCTAAAGGTTGAGAAGTTTAATAGGTAGAATTTTCAGTTGTGGAAAATGGAAATGGAGGAATATCTTTATCAAAAGGATTTATGGAAGCCATTGAAAGAAAAAATAAAAGAAATAGGGAACTATGATAGATGAGGATTGGAATATTTTAGACCAAAAGGAACTTGGAAGAATTCAACTATGCTTGGCACCATTAGTGACATGTAACATTACAAAAGTGAAGATGATGGAAGATTTAATCTAAACCCTAGCGAAACTATATGAAAAGCCCTTTGCTTCAAAAAAGGTATTTCTCATGAAGTGTATATTTAATATGAAAATGGAAGAAGGTCGATCTATTGTATATCATTTGATGATGTGATTGGTTATATTTGAGTGAGGAAACTCATAGGAAATCCTTAGGTGGATCTACACCAAGAAGTTCTTTGAATGCACAAAGAATAGGTTGAACAATAAAGAGAGAAAATAATAATGAAAATTGTGGGAAATCAAGAGGAAAGTAAAAGGGAAAGAGGTCTCAATCTAGAGGACTGAGAGATTGCTAGTATTGTGGAAAACTAGGGCATAATAAAAAAGATTTCTAGACTCGAAAGAACAATGAAGGAGATAAACCAGAAGAGAACAAGGTGAAAAATGTGGTAAGTAACAAATCTAAAGAGGATTATTTTCTTCTTTCTTTAGAAATTTTTGATGATTCATGGGTTTTAGATTTTGTTACTTCATTTCATACTACACCTCATAGAGGTTATTTTATTGATTATGTACAAGGAGATTTTGGGCTTTCTTTGGAGGGATGTAATGAACTTTGTCATATTTTTGGAAAGGGAAAAGTTAAGATTAAGTTGTAGAATGAGAATCATTGCTTACTACATGAAGTTAGACATGTTCCAAAGATGAGTAGGAATTTGATTTCAATAGGGAAACTTGGTGATGAGGGTTGTGTAGTCACTTTTAATGATAAAAATTTGAAGGTTTCAAAAGGCTCCCTTGTAGTAGGAAAAGGGTGAGAGTAAGCACCTTATATCTTTGTATAGGTCATACTGTTCCTTCTACTTTGATCGTTTCAAAGAAAAATGAATGTTTAGGAATAGTTGTTGTATGAAATTACTTGGGAACATGAATGAGAAAGGTATGAAATTGCTTCTTTCAAAGAAATTTTTACCAGCTCTGAAATGTGTTAATATGGATTTCTATGAAATTTGTGCGTATAGAAATGAAAGAGAGTGAGTTTTGTGAAATGTGGGAAGGAAAAGAAAAATGAGAAATTAATGCTTGTGCATATAGATGTATATGAACCATCTCAGGTATCTTCCCTTAGTTGCTTTCATTATTATGTTACATTTATTGATAATGCAACTAGAAATGTATGGGTTTTTTTCCTTAGATAGAAATCTGATATATTTGTAAAGTTTAAGAAATGGAAATGCTTGGTTGAGAATGAGACTAGTAAAAAGATAAAATGTCTTAGATCTGATAATCATGGTGATTATTGCAATAAATAATTTAAAGACAATTATTCCTATGATGCTATTCATAGACATAATTCTATTCCAAGGACTCCATGAGAAAATGGAGTGGGTAAGTGCATGAAGATGACAATAATAGAGCATGCAAGGAGCATAAGGTTGCATGTTGTGTTTCCCTTAAACCTATAGGTGAGGCTATCAATACTATTTTTATATTTGATTAATAGAGGTCCTTCTACTCTTTTGAGTTATTTTATTCTAGAGGAAGCATGGACTAGTAAGAAGAAGAGTTATTCTTTTCTAAGAACCTTTACTTGTGAAGAATTTGCACATATTTATTTTTAAAATAGATCCAAGTTGGAAGCTAATGTTAGGATGAATGTTGATGATACTACATTGGGGGAGTATCCTAAGCATGTTAGAGTATTGATATGTTGAATTCATGACTATATTTGTCATTGATGTCAACATAGTAGCAATTTTGTTAAGACTAGAAGAATAACAGTCAATAATCTTAGTATGTATAGAAGTTGATGAAGTTTTAGATGATACATAGTGGAGGATATGTTGCCAAGGTTGTCTTGATGACATGGTTTAAAGGACTAAGTATAACTAAATGGTATACAAAGTTACACGTAATTTACTGGAAGTAGTACAAAAATAGAGCATCTATTAGGTATCTTTTGATGTTTGTATTATATCTTCTAGCCAAAATATAATGATGTGATGTGCACTCAAGTAGAGATAGTAGAGAGTCGTGTGATGATGTCAGAATGTGCACAAGATGTGGTTTCACATGTGTGAAGTTTTTTATAGACTATGATTCAATAGTACTATTGCAATTGTGAATTAATTAATTATCTTATTTTAATTAATTAGAAAAGCCTCAAGGCCAACTCAAGGAATTATTATGAAGATATGGTATAAAGAAAACTTTTTTTCCTTTCTTATAGAGAGGACTTAAATTAGAGGACCAAGTAGAATAAAAGGTATTAGTGCATAGTTTTCTTAAGAGTAGAAATCTTACTGAATGTATGAAAGTGATCCAAAGGATCATTGTGTTGACATCAAGTCAAGTTTTTTATTAATGACAACACTTATTTGGATTCCGTATGGTTACCAAGTAAATTTAGGTAGTGTGAAGTCCTATTATTCTTACCAAGAAGTTCAATGGTTACCAAGCTTCATAGTTTCTACCAAGCTATCAGTTCATGTGAAGCAAAGTTAGTGTTAACTAAGTGATGGAATGATTAGTGTTTATCAAGTGTAGTCATGGTAAATGAGTAACTCAGTTTCTACCAAGTTACACTATATCTACCAAGTCACCAGAGCAAACTAAGTTTGAGATTACTCTGAGATTATTACTATGGATCGACCATCCACTTTTACCGAATGCATGATGATGTTGAGTAATGGTAGTAGACATTGTGTATCAAAACTTCACCAAGTTAGTCTTCAAAATCCAAGTGTATTCATTTGAGCTGACTTTGTAATATTGGTATTAACTTGTTTATTGGCCAACTTTGTAATTTTTTTAATTGGATTGATATATATATATAGTATTATATCCAAGTGTGTGAATTGAGACAATGTGAATGGAGTGTAACCATGTGAATATGAATTAGTAGCAGACAAAGTGTATTGTAAGGCTATATCAAGGAGCAACAGAGCCATATCTATTCGATAAAGGTGATCAATAATTCAAAGAATCTCTATCAGAAAATCAATTGTAAGTCAGAGATCCAATATTTCATTCTAACAGATGAACTAGTTCAAAATTATCTAACAAGGTAGACTTAACAGTCTTTTGTCAAATCTTTTCGCTGAGTGCATACTTTGTTGTATGTTTGTAAAACCTCTAACAAGGTGGACCTAGTAGTCCTAATTGCTCCTAACATGGCAGATCATCAGAAGTGATCATTGTAAGCATTGAAGTTTATGTTGCACTATTGAAGTTTTGTGGGTATCATCCCCAACCTAGTTTTACTTTATATTTGGAAGGTTTCTAGGTCACCAAATTATTGTGTTCATGTGCCATGAATGTCTATATTTTCAGTTTCTCATGCATGCAGTTAGATTTGATTTCATGAATTAAAGGATTATTGGATGATTGCAATTAAGATTTGTATAGGACAGAGTTTAATGATTACTAATTCACCCCTACCCTCTTAGTAACCTAGCATAGTCTTGAATATTTCCAACAATTGGTATCAGAGCATTATGGTTCTTAGGATAAAGCTTGATAGCTTGAGGAAAGACCAAGGACAATGGAGATATTTAGACTTGATAAAGTAATTGATAATGAAAAGCTAGATCTAGAAATGGCCATTGCACAAATCAAGAAAGCTTAGGAGAAAATTTCCCAATCCCTAAAAAGGAGGAAGGAACTTGCAAATCAAATGAATGTTCACTAATACATTGCAGAAAAGATTGAAGATATTTTTCCTTCAAGTAGTTTAGATAAAGAAAACAATGCAATCAAAGAACCTTTAGAGAAGAATGGTTCCTTGTAAGAAGAAATAAGAAAGCACAAAAGAGAACAAGAAATTTAATTAGTAAGGCTATGTAAAATCTTGGAGCAAAGGAACAAGATGAAAGAAGAAATGGATGAAAGAAGCAATAAGATCCAAAACCAATCCCTTCATCATGAAGATCTTATATATCAAATCTCTTGTGCAAATGAAGAAATTGTAGTGCCTCTCCCATTTGAATTTTGTAAGTCGTCCTGATGGATGCACCCTTGCTGATCTTTTGTTTTCATGGATCATGATTGTGACCCTGAGTGGTCTACACCATTGAGGTGTTTCAATTTATGTTTCTTTATCAGTTGCTTTGATTATGCTTTTGACTGATCTATGAGATTATGATGTGGCTTTTGGTTCACTGAGGTGTGTGCCAATGGTTACTAGGATCAATGTGGTATCATGAGGTTGTTTCGTGATTACCCTGAGATGTGTGCAGAGATTGCACTATGTTCTTTTACCATGCTACACTAGACTAGGTTCCTGTACCAGTGGTTAGTCATGTTTATGACTGTGTTTGCTTATGTGTTTTAAATGCCTTTTTAATGCAGAGTAATCAATCATTATTAAATACTTAAGTAATTAAAATGGATTTTTCTTGTTGGATTATTTGCTTATGTGCTGTGGACATTTACCTTGTTTTATTTTGATCTGAGAGATATCTGTTCTTATGTGATGTTTTACATTTGAGATGACCTGAGGGTCAAACGTTGCTCTTTGATTCCATTATCATAGATATTAGACTACTATGCTATTTAGTTAATCATATTGCATGATGATGCCATTTTGAGATGATAGTGTGTTTTATGATGATATCTGGTTATCTAGTATTTGGACATACCTCTAATTATGTTATGTGATGGATTTAATGCTATGGTTATTTACTTCATTCCTACATTGTTATGCTTTATGCGAACGTGAGTGATGTAAATAGATTATTTTAATACAATTAAATAAATGGTTAAATTAGGTGATTTAATGCATTTATTGCTTTGGCTATGTTATTATATGCAATTGCACTTGATCTTGTTGTTTAGTGTGCAGGATTATATCCCTAGCAATGGCACATGGAGTTAGTGATTCAACCTTTCATATTTTACCAATGTCGTCCTTGTATGGTCGATGTATCCTTTACTAAAATGTTTAATTTAAACCTTTTGATGATTATTAAATCTGAACTCATTTGCATTATGTGATTAGACCAATAAGCGTGTCTGTGCATTTAGAGTTTCACTTTGTCGCGAAAGTTGTTCAGGAGATTAATGTGTTTTTGGGTTCTTGGGATTTTTAATTGATTTATTTTAATTTCTGATAGCTTTTCCATAGATGAATTCCTATTTATAGGAATAGCCTATTTTCGTTTGGGTTGATTCGGGGTTTAACTAGATTGGCTGGTTAAATGCCCTAATCGATTATTCACCCAAAAAGTGAATAAGTATCCAAAAAGGAATTTAATTCCTCACTTCTCACTTTCAAATTGGAAAGTTGGAGAGTAAAACCTAAAATCCTCTTCATGAGGATTTACTATTTTGTTCGTTGTGGGAGCTACGGCCGTGGGATCGTCACGAGGTTGGGCTCATTGGATCCAGCTCGGGGAAACCTTGGATTGTTGCAATTTTCAGCTACTTTTGCGAGATATTTATTTTATGGTTCAGATTCCCATTTTTCCCTTTTGGCTGTGAGGTAGGGCTTTCCCGTTTTATTTTTTCTGCTCCATTTCTACTTCTTTTTTTGGTAGCCATTTGTTTGGAGGCTGAGAACTAGTGTTCCCCTCCGTTTCTGTATGCTATTTCTACCCAATTGGGTGGGTATGAACATTTCCCTATTTTTTAGGATGAGGGTTTGGGATTTTGTACAGTTATGCTGGTCATTTTTGCATACGGTGTTCGATTCCATTTATTTTTGGATTTTTGGGGTTTTTGAACCCAAAGGCCAAATGGGCTTTAATTTTGAAGTTTTCCAAATTTTTGGAGTTTTTACCTCATTTTGCATGCCACCCTATTTTCTTGGGTTTTCCTGGCACAATGTGGATTGTGGACCTTGATGATTTATTTGGATATCAGTCAGACCACTTTTGCACTCTTATGTTGCATTGGGATGTGTGTTGCATCCATACTCTCGACGTTGTGTTCGGTTGAGTGATTTTATACTTGTTATGGTTTTTTTTGGACCTTTGCTTTTGTTTCGTGAATGCTAGGATTCATGTAGAATCCATACTCTTGGATTGAGGCCGGTTGACTGAGTTCACGGTGTTTGGTCTTGTTACATCATTGGGATTCGTGTAGAATACATACTCTCGGATTGAGGCCGGTTGAGTGATTTCATGATGTATGATTTTATTGGCTTTGGGATAGGTTTCAGACCTCTTAGAGATAAGTTATGGATTCTAGGAAATTTTAGGGCTTCAGAAATCTAGACTTAGCCAATTTTCAAGGCTTCAGGATTTCAGGCTTAGCCAAATTTCAGGATTCTGCATTTTACCCCAGCTTGGTGTTTTTTTGATGAGTGGTTGTTTCTTGTACCCTCATCATGTGCATTGTTGTTGTTGGCTTTGGTTGTGTGTGTCAGTTTGGTAGTGGCGTTTGGAGATTCGTTGGTTGCTGGGATTGTGTTGAAGTCTTCCATTGCGATTTTTGTGATCCCTGTATGATGTTGTCATGTGCATTCATACTTGTAAAAAAAAAAAAATCTTGGCTTGATTTGAATCCTTGTTTCCAAGGATCTCCGGACGGGGCATTACAAAAATCATGAGTCAAAAGCAGATCAATGAAAGATTAAGGAATGATCTAAATTTAGAAAGACAAATCAATGAAAGAATAAGAAGTGAGGTGGGATCTAAAAAGAAAATTAGTGAAAATTTGAGAAATGACCTAAACACTAAAAAGCAAGTCAATGAGAGAATGATGAAATCCCAAGCAGACATGAATCAGTTGAATCAACAAAATGAGTAGAATCTCTATAGACGAAAAGGTAAAGTAGGAATTGGATACAAAGAAGAAGTTGAATCCTCCAAATAAGGTGCTCAAAGGAATCAAAGACCCACTTGCAATCACTATGGTAATATAGGTCATACATCAAAAAAATGTTGAAGTAATCAAAAATAATAATTGAATGGTAGATAATGACACAGTCTAGATTCAAGCAGTCATACGAAGAGTTGTATGGATAAAACCTCTTCCCTATGAGGTGAACATTGATGAAGCAAAAGACATAATTGAGACCTTGATAAAAAAACCTGTTGTTCTAAAGGCACCACACTTTGGAACATATGATGATGCCAAGGCAAGAATAGAGCTTGCAATCAAGATTCCATAGGCAATTAACAAAAGCAAGGGGAAAATAGTAAAACTCAAATCTAGCACACCTCTTTTGTTGACCAAAGGTAAAGGAGAAGATGATGATGAAGTAGAGGATGAAGAAGAATCAAAAAAGGAAGAAGAGATAGTGAAGAAGAAAGGCAAGGTGATCATCACCAAGCCACCCAAGCCATCCACTACAGTGTTTACCAAGAGATGTAGAAAGAAAGGTAGTGAAGTTGTGTTTATTAGGCCTCCTCTCACCTTCTAGGAAAGACTTAAAAAAATGGAAGAAGGTGAAAGCATAACCAATTTCAAATCATTAAAGCATGAGACCAGGACAGAGGCTAAGAGGAAATAGATTAAGGAATTGGTGCTAACCAAAATGGGTAAATGGAAGTATTCCCCTGATCAGATAGCCTCTTAGATCTCTAATGATTTATTAGAGAGATTGACACCAAGGTAGGACTTAGCCATGCAGACAGCAAACGATATCTATGAATAAACCCTAAGGCAGTTGTTATTGAGCATTACCAATGCTGAGGTAAAAGAGTTTATGAAGGAAAATAAAGACAAGATGACTCTTAGATTCAATAATTTTTTAATTTTGTTAAAAGATATAGAGCATGTAGTCAAGAATGCTACATGTATGTGGAAGAATGTTTATGACTTGCATAGACAAAGTGACTTTCTAGTAGAAGTCAAGGATGATGACAATGATGATGAGGAGCCATATCATTTGTATAGATTAGAGAATATCCTAAGATTGGTAAGACCGGTGACGTAAGACCAGCCATCTCAAGGCCTTAGATTGAGGGAGTTAAGGAAAAATTGAAACCAAGTTCAACTATTGAATTCACATAGATTAAGGTACAAGAGAGAAAAAATTGATAAGAAAAAGGACATTGAAGGTATAGTAGCAATAGAAAAAAGAATGAGTCTAGAGCTCCCAGAACAAATCTTGCAAGTATCTTTGCCAAGATCCAATATCACTAACTTAAAGAGGAAGAATATTTTTTAAAAAGAAGGATAGATCACCTAGTAACCTAGAAACACTTGATTAAGTTATTGTGATTTTGAATTGGGACAAAAATAACTTGACATATGATCATATGATCACTTTACAAGAGTTTTTAGCAAGAAAAATAAGGCAAGAGGAGCTAAGAAGAAACAAATAATAGAAACATGTACTACATGAAATCGAAGACATTTTCGTTGATGCTTTTGATGTGGAAAATCTTAATGAGAGAGTACCTATAATGGCTTAGTTAGTTAAAATTGTGGAAAGGATTAATGAATAGAATATTGATACAAATGAGAAGTTATTACGATGGTATGAGAAGTAATTTGAAAAGAAAGTTCTAGAGAAATTATCAACAAAAAATGTAGTAAGGAAAGTTGAGCTTTATAAATTTGTAAATATATTGGAGGAAGTAATTATGAACATTCATTCTTTATATAGAAAGTCTTGTAATGACTCATATTTTACCAAGGACAATCAATGAGTTGATTGATAATATCGAAGGCAATTTACAATAAATAGGTAGTGCATTGAACATGGATGCAAGTTATATATCATTTGATTTCAATTGGCTGAAATTTTCAAAATGGAGATTAACCCAATTAATGACTATAGGTGGTAGAATAAGAGAAAATCTGATCTCTAGATAGAATATGCTCATACCTCATTTAGAGGTAATGTAGAGAGATTTGACATCAACAAAGGAGTTAGTGCAAAGAGATCCAAAATTCTATTGCTATTAGTTTAGTTGATCTAATAGCCTCACTAGAAATAAATATCCAAGTTTTGGAATATGTAAGAACAAGATAGGATAATACTTTATCTATGATATTTCAAATCCACAAACCATTTTTGGACAAGTATGGTTTGACCCCAACACCCCAAGGGCCATTAGTGATAAAATGATGGGGTGAAGAACTTGATACATGGAGGAAATGAAGTATTAAATTGGGAAGACATTTTGTATGTAAATATCAAGAGACATAGCCCTTCATATTATGTAGAGTGAATTTCAAGTATGGATTATATTTTGGGGGGATAGTTATGATTCAATTTTGATAAGTTTTGATCATGAAAAAGTATTTTTTTGACAAATGTCAAAGGGGAATGTTATTGATCCTCAAGGAAATCAAGGTATTATCAGTTAATTTTAAAAAATTAGTGATTCATTAGGTATAGTTGGCCAATCATCATTACAACTAACACATTCTACTAAGGTTGAGAAATGTATAACGGGCTTGTATATTTTTAGTTGGAACTGAGTAGTTATCATTGTCAAGAAAGTCTAAGATCACCGAGTTGTTAGAGAGATAGTGCATTTCAAACGCATAGCATGAGCTAAGTATATAGAAGCCGATTAACATAGAAGAAGTTGATCCAAGTAGAGATAGAGTGGTAATATGAATATAAGACATGACCAAGTGTCAAAATGTTCATGTGTTGAGTAAACTAATTTACACATATTTGATTAGAATGGAATAAACATCAAGGTAAACCATTTTTTTGAGTTATATGGGTGTTTAGATGATCAATGAGTTATTTAAGGAGTTGATCAAGGTATTTATTAAGGAAAATCAATCCCTATGCAAGGTGATTAGCTAATCAAAAAAATGGTAGGACTAAGCAACAAAAAGAACAGAGCTAGATTATTGGTTTTGATCTAGAAAACTCTATAGTTGATTATAAAAGGAAGGATACAAACCCTAAAATTGTGTGTGTGAAAGAATTTTCAAGTTTTATGTTTGATGTTAATTTTGAAGGTGAATCAAATACAGTAACCAAGTAATACACTAAGGCAGTAAAGTGTAGAGTAGAGACATATCAACTTAGAGAAGTGACAAGAGATTGTAAAGAAGAGATTTGTTATCAACATTTGAGTGAAAACCAAATGATCAAGTACTAATATGTTTTAACATGTGTTGGCAGGGAGTAAACCTCTTAATATAGTGGTCCCAATAGACATTTGTAAATATCTTAACTGAGTACTTAGTTGTAATGTTAAATCTCCTTTAATCAAGTTAGATTGAATAAGTCATGCAAGATCCTAAAAGGGAAAACCCATTATAGGGTAGATAATAAGAAGTGGGAAAAAAATTAGCCCTAACACAAAAAATTTATTACTACAATAGTGAAGATTTGTGGGTCCCATCCTTACCATAGTTTAATCTTCACCTTGGAGGTTTTCTAGAAGACCAAATCTTTGTGTTATGTTTTGACCATTTGCATACATGTTTTTTTGATGTTTTAGTTGTTAGATCATAAAAATAATTGTAGTAAATTTGAATTTGATCTATGGTATATTGAGATAAGGGTTGATGGTGAGGATACCAGTTATGGAATTTTTTTGAAATGTTAAAATTTTGAAGATCTTGATTCACTACACCCCCACCCCCCTCTCTCAGTGTCTTACTTTCCCTGGTAGATTTCCAACACTTATGACCTCTCTTATTGTTCTTGTATATACATTCTATTAGCATGGATTTTGGTTAATTTATTATGGGGATCCTAGTGTACATGGTCACGAACCTAGTACATCATCTCATAGGTCTATAGCTACTAGTTAGGATAGATAGACTATACATCATTTGCAGACTATCATTAGTGCCATAGATGAGAATATACAAAGTTCACCCACCCTAAAGCATAGGGAGAGAGTGAATTCTAGTATAGATGAGATAATAGATATGGTTATGATTATTTAGTCATATAAACTATATAATAGAATCAACATCAATTATAGCTCTCTGTCATGGTGTTATTTGCACTATGGAATAAAGAGAGGTAGATAGTCTCTACTACTAATGTGAAGGGTGTGTTCCCATATTATTAGGAGAAGGTAAAGGTTAGAGGTTACATGGTGACGATGCGATCCCACTATATTTTTGCAAGTAATTATTTATAGAATTTTCTTTACATCATGATGTTGACTACACATATTACCCTACCCATGTTATTTAGGGTAAGGGAATACTTTTAGATAAATTTAGATGACCTAATGCCTCATTTCTCATTAATAAGAAGACAATGGTTGGTCCAAATATTTTGGTAATGCTAAAACATTTGGAGCCAACCACAATAAGAGAGAGTGTCCCAAATGACACTAGTGGAGATAATTATGAGATGATTGTGATTTTTACAAAACAAGTAAATGAGATGTCTATTGATCAAGTGTACATATATCTGATACACTCATTATCTATAGTTATAAGTGGTCATGATGGTGCATCTTATCCCTTTTGAGATATGTCTCAAGAGGAGGACATAAATTTTTTACTAGCTATTGTGATAGAGTCTATAATGGACCATTTATGGATCCTTGGAATGATTTTATGTAGTTATCTTCTTTCAACTTGTAAGGCTATACACATGTTTCTTAAGGTTTCCTCTTAGTAGAGTACCATCGTACATCACTAACCTCATTAATAGTAGACCAAAGGTACAAGGTAGATATGGGAAAGAGGACATATCTACATCATCTACAACTCTAGTATAGACAATAGATAGGGAGGATGTACCTCCCCTTACCTAGCCAACTTCATATCCCCTTTCTTATGCACCACAACGAGAATTGTTTGCCAACTTTTTCATGGATCCTATTGTTGATATTTTGAATGTTTCCTTTGCTAATACTAACCTCAATGAGATAGGGAGACATATAATTTCTAATATGATGGCATATGGATATTTAGAGACACCTAGCCACCCTATGCAACATCACAAAATAAATTTTAAAAATATGTCAATTTTTTATTAAATACTTAACTTATTTAACTTTTATGTATTCATGTGTTTTCTTTTATTTCATAAAAACTACATTTGCAAATTAAGAGGTCAGACATATAGATACACATGCCAGACTGCCAAATTCATCATAAGGCACTAGTAAATTTGGATTTATCTAAGCTATTATTTATTTAAATATTCAAACATTTAATTTATTTTATATACATACATGACACATTTTCCTTTTTTATTGCACATAGGATTCCAAAACTCATGGGGTTCAATCACATCATGGATCAGGACAAGGCCCTACTTGAGATTTTTCTTTATAGATCATGCACATGACTTTACATCACATATTTTAGTCATAGCACATACTTTTGATATTTCATATTCATTTGATATGTGGCCATTTACATCTATAGCACATATTCTAGACATTTCATATTTATGTAATATTCAAATATTTACATTTACTTTTGCAACACATGTTAGATATTTTGGTACATGCATTTTTATGTAAATATTTACATTTATAGTACATGTTTTATCAACAAAAAAAAATTATACAATACATGTCCTATGTACATTAAATATATATGTTATGTGATCATTTATATATACATTTATTGTATGTGTTTTATCGAACATTTACATTTACACAATGCATGCTATATCCACATTTCATAAATATATGTAATGTGACAGTTTATATCTACAATATAAGTATTTATTTATATTTATGTCATTTAAATTCTCATGCACTCATGTTAATATCATAGATCTACATGAAAAGTATCAACATTCATAGACAAAGTAAAATAATATAATATATTGATTAAGTGGATTAATTTATTAATAAGAGTAAAAAAAATTTAAAAATTAAAGGGAATTATTATGTTGACTAAAGATATAATGAAGGGGATCCAATAAGGGGTGAGATTGTCTTAAGGGGAATATGTACGGGTATATAAGGCATAATAAATACATGTATCTAAAGTAATGACATATAAGAAATAAATAGAAAATGCATAAGAAATAATAATAAATGACATATTAGAAATACACCTATTTAAAGTAATTACATATATTTAAGAAATGCACAAGAAATGATGATGATATATATAATCTTTAAGTTCATATATATAAAAAATTCATGTAGAAAAGTTATACATATAAGAGATGTATCAAATGAATGAAATATAGCCAATTGATCTAAACTAAATCTCCCAATACACATAGTTTGGATCCTCTTTATCTTTAATTATTTCCAACAATTTTTCATGTTCTTCAAAAGGTAACCTACACCATTTTGGTCTATCTTTATGTTTTGATAATAGGCATCTAAAAATAAGATTAAGTTCCTTAATTAGTATCTTTATTATCTAGATAAGAAATAATGATTAAAAATTTATAATATATGTACTAATTACTTCTATGGATGTCTTAAGTATAGCCTATACTTTCAATGACAACTAAACTAATTGGGTATGGTTGGTTGTCTCCATCTATAGTTAATTTTGGCAACTTATAATGAATTTTCCTTCTCTATTGTCAAGATCCACAACCACAAAAAAAATCACCTACATGTAAAAATAAATTTTATAGATAAATTTGAGCATCACCTTTTATTTCAATTATAAAATTAAAAATAATGAAACATGTTTGCACAAACTCTCCTGTAAAAACTAAATCATAAACATGTTCATAATTATCTAAATAAATAGGATTATGAATGTCTATGTCATTGTCATAATCTTCATAAGGTAGAATTTTGATAATCTCTTTCAAATCCAATCGTGAAAAATCACCATTTGTAATATTCTGGCATTGAATCATTACATTATTCTATATGTAGTCAATACAAAAAGCATGATTTTTCTCTTACTTAATTTAGTGGAGGATTTCATTACCCTATAGTCATCACTTGATGCAAATTTTTAATACCAATAATTAACTAAAAATAGTAAGGATTGCAAGAGAAAAAATAATTTAAAGGTCACAGAAACAAATCTAGGTAAGGTAGACCTCCAGACTATAATGGGTCCTTCACTAGTCATTCCTAGTGACAACATTAAAGAGGAAGACATGGACCTCCTAAACAATGTTAGGAACAACCTATTAGATAAATTGATATCAATAAAATGGATGTTCTTATTGACACAAAAGCTTGCAGCCTTGCCTAAAGTCTTACCTAAAGGCAGCCTTGTATAACATGGAAACAATCTCAAAAGTATGAGACTTTGGGACTTGAGATTGAGTCTTTAGGGAAGGCTAGTTTCCTCACTATCAAGATGCACCAAACTATTTATTTAAGAGGAAAGTGAGAAAGAATTCATAAAATCAAACTACCTAATCTAATCTAGGAGGAGGTGATACACCGAATATATGCTCAACCTTATCTCTAGCCAATAATGCAAGTTCACCAATACAACCTCAGAGTATACTAATAAAAAAACTAATAGAATGATATAAGAAAGAGAATTTACATTATTTCATTCAAAAGAAAAGTAGATATGATCATATAGTTGAGAAATAAAGACAAAACATTAACATAAAGGCAAGAAGGTATTGCACAGTATATCAATGGAAAAAAGAGATACAACTGAGGAGTATATTAACTCATAAGAAAACTAAATTATAGTAGCAAAGCATAGACATAAAATATTAAAAAATTAGAGAAATGATCGACCCTAGGAAGGGTTACAAAATTTTCTTTTATAGTGCAAGCATAACTCAAATAGCTTCTACCCTAAGGCAAAACTCAACAACTTCATTCAAGATTACAAAGAATAGTCACTAAAAATCTAGGAAAGATCTAATCATGGCACATGTCTAGACACAAGAAAAATCACTTTTTCACAAAAAATATCCTTGAGAAGATAGAAGCTATGGCCTTTAATATTCTGACTGATTACATGGATCACTAGGTGGTGATGGATTGTCTCTTTACATTTATCAAGAATGGGGAACTGTTGGTGTAAATAAGTCTTTACTATTTACACTTACTTAAGTTTACTTAGGTAAATGCATATTTTTACTATTTATTCATTAGTCACCAAGGAGTATGCATACTCTTGTGAGTTTTCATGGTGACAACATAGGAGTTTTCACTCTAATTATGCACATGTTGTCTACAACACAGGAGTTAACACACTAATTAAGTAAATGGTGTCTACAACCTTCTTAATCTTATTCGCTCATCTAGAATGTTGGATAAGGTGTGTGCTTAGTTGTCAATGCTTATCTTATCTTTTGGTTGTTTCTAGAGACATTCTAGGTGCTTCTTGAGAGGCCTTTATATATAGGCACTCCTAGTGTGTTTGTATATAATGAACATACAAAACGGAGCAATGTATTAGGATATACTCTAAGTAATTGATCATATCCATTTTTGGTCCATAGTAATGCTTGAGTTGAGTTCTATGATCTTGGGTGAATCTTTCTCTAAGGAAAATTCTTACATGGTATCAGAGCTCTTGGGAGATTCTTCTTCACAAAGCTGTTCGAGACCATCTTCTTGCTTTAGCACTATAGCCTGACTCTAGAGTACTACAAAAATTGGGAGTGTCTAGAGCTAGATCTAACCTTGCCATTGCATATGAAACATTGATTTGGTGAAAATTGGCTATAAATTTAGCTATCTTCAGCTAAATTCGACTGTGAGACAAAATTTTTTTTTGGAAATCGACACCCGAAGGCCCTAATTTGTAGGTATGAGTATGATCATTTTTCTCTGAATTTTTATTATATTTCTTTAAATAATTTTAAGAAATTTTTTTGCCCTTTGGGCAACTTGCAAAGAATTTTTTTTAGCAAGTACTAGGCTATCAAATCCTAGCCCTACAAGTGTTCACACAACTAAATTTTGGAAAAATTTCAACAATTTTGATAGTCACACTGTTAAAACTCCAACAAAGGCCCAACATTATTTGTCCACATGGCAGATAGTGTAACCCCCACCTGTTAGCCCTCTCTGCCAAACATACTTGCACATGTGGACTACCCTATCCCAGCTCACATGGATAGTTTAGGCCACATCATTCGACATTGACACATCAGTAATTGACTACCTAGTCAGCAATTGTACATGTTAGCCAACTGATAGCTTAGTTTCCATGCAAGACTATTGAATTAGAGGACACATCATCATTTTCATATAGTTTCATGTCACTATACAAATGCCACATCAGCTTGACAAATCAACAAAGTATGAGAAATTTTTTTGACAATTGTCTCACCATTATTCCCAAGTGATTTACAACTACAGTGATGGATGTTTGACCTTCAAATTTAAGCATGCAATTTTTGCTCCAGACCCTTCTCTAGATTACTTTTTAGTTTGGCCGTCTAACTTTGTGAACCTATAACTCGAACATCCAGACTCCAATTCAGGTGCAATTTTTTTAAAATTGGGTAGATTTTTCAAAAAAAAAATTAGTGGTAGTGTTCTTTTTTAGTTTTGGTGCAAGGATTTGTCAAAAATTGCATCTTTTGGTGACTGTACCTATTCAATCCTATATTTTACAACTTGAAACACTTCGTACATGCTCATCTGGACTCGAAAATAGGTTTCATTTTTTTTTGAAAGTGTGTATTTTTTCATCTACATTCCATATCTATAGTTAGATTCTAGGGTTGTGTAGACAAAAATCTCTCTTTCAGAACTAGGGCCTTTTCTACATTGTATTGCTTTCATTTCATCAGTTACAGTGCTTAGTTCCAGTCTTGGGCCTCAAAAGGCAGTTACAACTAGAAAAATTAGAAGTTTACTTTTTTCTTTTTGACAAGTGGCCCATTGTACAAGCACCACATATAAAGTACCAACCACATATTTTTCGAGGGGGTTCTTTGATTCTATAGAGGTTTCATTGATTGGTCCATCATGGAAGAGGTGTATTATCCCACTTGTCAATATGGAATTAGACCCAAGTTGACAAACTGCAACTATTACACATGGTGTGATACACTTCTTGATCATCTTAAAAGAGAGCATAAGGAATTATTTCCTTATTTATGTTCCAATTTCTTGATCACTGATAAACCGCATGAACCTATAGGTAGACTGATCGTTATCATTCTTAACAGTCTCTCTCCTTTTGATCGTCATAAGTTGATTGTCAAGATATGGTCACCACATGATTATTGGATATATCTTTGGAAGAAGTATGGAGATCCCAATGTTCCTCCATTTCCAAAAGACATCTTATCTCCAGTTGTTTTTGTGCCCTCTTCAAATGAGATCACACCTCCAACTGCTATTACTCCTACTAATCCTATTCCATCCATAGATGCTTTGGATTCAGTGCAGTAGGAACCTTTATCATCTCCAACTCCTGTTGCTCCTACTAATCTAGTTCTAGCCATAAATGCTTTGTATTCAATGCACCAGAACCCTTTATGTCTTCCTACTCTACCTCCATGTGATGAATTCCTTTCTACCCTTTTCAACCTATTCATGAAGTCTCACATTGAAGATGTGGGAGACATTATTAATGATAGTCATCTTCTTTTTGAGGTGAGTTCTTTTACCATAGTGATAGATTCATGTACTTAAGCACTGTAGAGTACACATACTCTTCTAGGTGATGACTTCTTGTCAAACATTTTAGCTCTATTCTTGGAGTCACACACAATAGATATGGAAGAATTCTTTGATGATCTATCACTTCTCTTTGCTAAGGACAATCCTTCTCCAATTGTTGCGAGGGCTCACTCTAACTTTCAATTCCATTCTCTACATTATCAATCCTTTCAAGGTTGTGTGATTATGGATATTTATGTATAGCATTTGTAGGAGGTATCTTTTACATTTGAGGAGACTGTTGGTTTCTTGTAGCAAGTTCTACATTACTACTTGTTTGATCTGCACTTCTTCTCAGTAGTTTTAAAGGAAGCCATCAACACAGGGACACTTGAATAGGTTTTAGTGACACCAGTCATCATAGAGATTCCTTCTCCAACCAGGGGACACATCTCCTTGGTAGCCTTACATTTATTTCTTCCAAAGGGGAGAAACATCATTCAATGGTCATGGATTAGCTTCTACATCAAAGCATTTCTCACTGATTAGCACACTACTTTCGGGGGCAGAGGGACTACCTTGTCTCCTTCTCCTTTTCTTGGGGGGGTAACTTTTTCCTCTTAAGTGGTTTTCCCCTTCTCCTTCTTTTTCTCTCTTGTATATACTGGATGTATGTCATAATGGGGGGGTCTTGATTACTACATCCATCCATGCATCCCCTTTCATCTCTCTTTTTGGGGGAGGGCTTTTCCCATGAGGTTTTCCTCCTTTCTCGACTTTATTAGAGATTCAGATTTGCATTCGCATTATGTACAGGGTACCTGACATAGCCTAGTAGTCGGGACCCATTATGCATTTCATCGTAGTATTAATAAGCTTAAGGGCATTCCCCTAAGTTGCACTTAATGGGGGAGTGTTGGTGTAAATAAGTATTTACTATTTACACTTACTTAAGTTTACTTAGGTAAATGCATATTTTTACTATTTATTTATTAGTCACCTAGAAGTATGTGTACTCTTGTGAGTTGTTATGCTGACAACACAATAGTTTGCACTCTAATTATTCACATGTTGTCTACAACATAGAAGCTAGCACACTAATTAAGCACATGGTGTGTACAACCTTCTTAATCTTATCCACTCATCAAGAATGTTGGATAAGGGGTGTTCTTACTTGTCAATGCTTATCTTATCTCCTTGTTGTTTCTAGAGATATTCTAGGTGCTTCCTGAGAGGCCTTTTATATATAGGCACTCCTAGTGTGCTTGTATATACTGAACATACTAAACAGAGCAATGTATTAGGAAATACCTTGAGTAATTGATCATATCCATTTTTGGTCTACAATTGTGCTTGTGTTGAGTTCTATGATCTTGGTTGAATCTTTCCCTAAGGAAAATTCTTATAGGAACAATGAAAGTGGTTGAAGGAGATCAAAAAGATTAGATCTACCTATTGGAAATATTATGATAGGAAAACCTACCTAGAGGGGAGGGGTGAATTAGTAACTCATAAATTTTTTTACCCCAATTAGCTATTGATCTAACTACATACATGAGAAACTAAAAAAAATGAAAGCATACACAACACTTTAATACAAGATTTGGTGACCTAGAAACCTTCCAAATAGAAAGTAAAATTGGGGTCGGCATGATACCCACAAGCTTTAATACTATAGTATAAATTTGGCATGTTAAGGCTTACAATGATCACTTCTAATGATCTGCCCTATTAGGAGCAATAAAGACTATTAGATCCACCTTGCAAAAGGATTTACAAACATGCAATGAAGTATGCACTCCGTAAAGAGATTTACATAAGACTATTGTGTCTACCTTGTTAAAGGATTTCACTAATCCACCTATTAGGATGAAGTAGTAGCTAATCTCTAATCTACAACTTGGTTTATTGAATGAGATTCCTCAGAGTGTATAAATCACCTTGCTATGATAGGCATATCTTTGTTGCTCCTCATACTATCATAGCCTTTTTAATTCTCTCTTTTTCTATTCTCTAATTATTACATATCTTATATTCAATATTACTACACACTTTGGATGTGATACAGTGCATTACATATATATCAATACAATTACATAATTACAAAGTTGGCCACAATACTAGTTTCTACAAATATGACAAAGTCAACGAAAGTGTAGAAACTTGGGTCCTAAAGACTGACTCGGTGAGATTTTGATACTCACCATCCACTGTCAATGCTTAGTATTATCATGCACATAGTAAACATAGAAGCTCATTCCATACTAATCACTTCCAAATAGTATTGAACTTGGTTTGCACTAGTGACTTGGAAAATATTATGAAACTTAGCATATAAACTAAATCACTTGATTCACTCTACATCACCCAGTCAATGCTTCCACTATGAACTTAGTATAAACTGAATCACTTAGTTAACATTGAGTAGCTTAGTTAACACTAGACTCTCATCACATCAACTACAAACTCGGTAAGCACTACACAACTTGGTTCGCACTAGTAAAATCAGCATAAACTGAGATGCTTGGTTTACACTACTGATCATCAGTTCTATAGTAACTACTCGATGAAAATTAAAAAATTTCCAAAGGAATTAGTAGCAACTGTAGAACTTGGTAACAACTAAAATTCTTGGTTAACACTATTAACTATACAATATGCTCATTATAAGCTTATAATTTAAATAAGTATATGTCACTAATAACAAACATGACTAGAATGTCAACACTACCATCAAAGAGTTGTTTCCTTTCTTAACAACATGCTAAGTCAACCATGTCATCTATCAACTAGAGTCAACCTTAGGCTTCACCATGTGGACCAATTATATTCTATCATTTTCCTACCCTATCAACATTCAATTTTTGACATTATAGTCAAGTTTATTTATTGGTGATACACACTTAATCAAATGGTTAGTAGCTATAGAGCTTATCTTGTAGTTTACAATTTTAACCAAGTAATTCAAGTTTTGCCAAGTTCTAGAAACAATATTCAGTTTGCTCCGAGCAGTATCTACCAAGTTGATGATTATCACTGTAAACCAAGATTCATAATTTTTACCAAGTTCCTTAGTACAAATTGAGTTATCTAATATTTACAAATTTTATAACATTATTAATGTGAATCTAGTGTTTACCAAGCCAAGATGTGTCAACCAAGTGATTCAATTTATACTAAACTCATAGTGATAATGTTGACCGAGCTATGTAGTGTCAACCAAGTGATTCAATTTATATGTCAAGTTTCGCAATGTTTACTAAGTCACCAGTGGTGACCGAGTTCACACTACTTTGAAGTGATTAGTATGAGCTAAGCTTCTTTTTCTATCAAAAGCATGACAATGTTGAATGTTGACAATGGTTGTTGAGTATTAGAACCTCACTGAGTTTTTCTTCAAAACTCAAGTACCAGCATTTGGGCCAACTTTGTGTATTTTGGTAAAACTTGTATTATAGCCAAATTTGAATCACATCCAAAGAGAAAATATATGATGTAAGAATATAAGACACACTAAGAGTATAAGTGTGAAGTAAGAAAGCTAAAAGTAGTATAAGGAGCAGCAAAGATTTATCTATCATAGTGAGGTGATTATTACATTCCAAAGGAATTTCAACAAACAAATCAAAGTTCTAGATCAAAGATCAGCCTTTGGTTCATCCTAACAAGTGGAATAGTTAAATCCTTTTACAAGGTAGACTTAACAATCTTTTGTAAATCTCTTTACCAAGTGCATACTTTATTGTATGTTTTGTAAATCCTTTTACAAGGTGGAACTAGTACTCCTTATTGCTCCTAATAGGGTAGATCATTAGAAGTGATCATTGCAAGACTTAATTGGCCAAATTTATATTACATTACTAAAGCTTGTGGATATCATCATCACCCTAGTTTTAATTTCTATTTGGAAGGTTTTTAGGTCACCATATCTTGTGTCAAAGTGTTATAATTTTTTTAATGCTTTCAATATTTCATGCATGCAATTAGATTAGAATATATATGAAGGATTAAGTGGTGAATTAAGAATAAGTTTTATTGGTTCTTGATTCACCCCTACCCTCTCATTAACCTAGCCTATCTTATATTTCCAAAAATTGGTATCAAATTATTGTGGTTCTCAAAGAAGAAGCTTAATAGCTTGAGAAAATATCATAGGCATTGGAGGTATTCAGACTTGATAAGGCTATTGATAATGAAAAGTTGGATTTGGAATTAGCTATTGGAAAACTTAAGAAAGAAAAGGAGGAACTCTCTCAATCCTTGAAGAGAAGCAAATATCTTATAGTATAGATGAATGACAAACTCCACATTGAACAAAGAATTGAATATATCAGTTTAGAAAGTAATTCAGATGAAGCTAATGTGGCAAATAGAGAACTATTGGAAAAGAATGGTAACCTTCAAGAATAAGTTAGAAAGTTGAAAACAGAACAATAACTTCAATCATTAAGATTTTTTGAAGTCATGGAAGAAAAAGATAGGGCCAAAGAAGAGATAGAATAAAAGAACAATGAAATTCAACATTTATCCCTTCAACAAGAAGACTTCATTAATTAGCTTAATAATGCAAATAAAGAAATCATGAATTGAAGATCAGAGAATGAAAGATTGCAAAATGATCTAAACACTAAAAAGAAAACTAATGAGAGGATAATGAAATCTCAAATAGACATGAATCCATAGAATGAGAAAATTCAATACAGACAGAAAGGAAAAGCATGGATAGGATACACAGAAGAAGGTGAATCATCTAAGAAAGGACCTCAAAATAATCAAAGACATACTTGCAAAGACTTTGGTAAATTAGGTCATAATCAAACAAATTTTGGAGTAATGGTAAAGCTGAATTCAATGGAAAATGTTACAATTGCAATAAGCATGGTCATAAAGCTAATGAATGCAAAGAGAAACCAAAGTTTGAAGGAAAATATCACAAATGCAAGAAGTATGGGAACAAATCTTCTAAATGCAAAACCAAGATATTGAACCCAACAGAACAAATTGTGAAAGATATATTTGGTTGGAACTATAACATGTGATGTTGATGGTACTACTATGTAGAATTTGGACACATCGGAGCAAATTGTGTGAAACATCACATGAGAACAAGAGACACCACTAGAAATTGTTTTATTTGTAAAAAACTTGAAAACCTAGCCAAGAACTATATGAACACTAGAAGAATTAAAGATGAAAAGAAAGCCAAGGCTAACAATATCAGAAAGTAGATGAGACTACAATAAATTTTGAAATCTTCTAAGAATGCAAGTTCGAGCCATGAAGTACATGTCACTTAATAATTGGGTGACTCAAGAATTTCTACTTGATCTCCCATAGGGACAACTGGGACTAAGACTCTAAAGTAGACATCTTATATTAGTTTAATCTGCTAGAAGGAAAGATCCATAGCATCATTCAAGATGTAAAGGGATTATCTAAAGGAAATTTTAGACCTTACTAAGCTAGGTTGAGTTGCAAGACCCTACCGAGCAAGGTCAAGAGTAACTAAGCATTGTGTGGACACTGAGTTATGGTTGACTTTTCCAAGCACTAAGATCATACCAAGTGGAAGATAGTATGTCACTGAACAAGCGATTGTACCAAGCATTTATGGTGATTAGAAAGTGAAAATTATTAAAAGGAATGAAATCAAATTCATTTATCATTGTGAATTTTTGAAGAGGTATTTGCAAAGAGTGATTTCTGTGATTCCAAGTGATCTAAACATTTTTTTGCCAAAAAAAATCATGTTTCCATAAACCCTAATGAGCATGGAATCCTTCAGCAACAAAAGCAAGAAAGGATTTGAGATGTTGGTTTGAGGAGTTGATTGGAAGGCACTAGACTTCAAGTTAAGTCTTGCAATTACAAAAATGATTGATCCAATTGAAGCTTAGTCATAGATTCCAACAAAGGTACTACTAATTAATGATATTCTCTTGCATTTCCATTGTTCAATAAAAGTCATTGGAAGCTTAGAAATTTGTGAGGCTCTAGAAAAGTTGTGTGTGAGTGGTGCATTGAATCCGAGCATCAAAACTTGGAGACCAAGGGTTTAACTCACATTCCACATATGCCCCAATAATTCTGGATAAAATGATTAAGGTTTATCCTTAAACAATGGGTAGCTATGGTTGGAGCATCCTATTCCAACAACAAAGAAAATGATTCATTGAATCAATGTTGAATAAGGAAAAGACTACTAAAACCATAAGTTAGGTTGAGTTGAAAAGAAAAAATTTCAAATGGGAAGGAAGAGGTATAAAGATCAGTAGTGTGACTGACATGGAGTTGAAATTTGGAATCCATATGATAGCACATAAAATCTATAGCTCTAGTCATCTCAATAGTGTGTCATGTGAGGCAGTTGATCTAGCTCTCAAGATGGCCAAAACAACATGTCTTTCAACCTTGTTGAGCTAATGCTAAATCAATTCAACAAGAACATGGAAAGCATCAGGACTTCAAAGAATAACCCATGTAAGTTTAGTTCACTTTTAAATTTTCTATTCTTCTCTATGAAATAGTTTTTCCCTTCAAAAGGTTCATTCATATGGAGACAAGATGTACCAATATTATATTAGATTAATGAGTATATAGCAGAGATGGGTGAGAACTTTGTCAATATCATGGACAATTATTTTGATTCATTCAAGGAAAATATAAATAATAGATTCATAATTCCTAAGAAACTCGAAGAATATTACAAGGATGATGTATGTTTCATGGTAGGTTGTGATAAGGTATAGATTCAAGTAGTCAAGCCTAGAGTGGTGTGGGTTAAGCCTCTAAGCTATGAGGTTAACATTGATGACACAAGACATCATTGAGGGACTATTGAATGAACCTATGGATCCCAAGTCTATATATTTTGGTACTTATGATGAAGCAAAAGCTAGAATAGAACTTGAAATAAAGCTTCCTCAAGTAGTCAGCAAAGGAAAGAAGAGGATAGAAAAACTGAGGCAAGCAAGTTCTACTCCCCTACTAATAGAAGGAAAAGGAGATGATGTGGAAGAAGATGATGCAGAAGATGAGGCAGAAGAAACTAAATCAGAAGAAGAAGAGCCAATCAAGGAGAAAGTTAAGGTTATCATAACTAGACCTACCAAGTCATCTACTATAGTATTCACTAGAAGGGCATTCAGATCAAGAAAGAAGTTGAAATTAGGTGAAGAAGAAGCAGAAGATGTTATTTTAAAAAGGCCTCCACCTACATTTCAAGAAAAATTAAAGGAGATTGATGTAAAAGCTAGCATGGAAAAATATAAATCTCTCAAATTTGAGACTAGGAGTACAAATGAGAAGAATCAAGTTGAAGACATGATTATGTCTAAGTTGGGTAAATGGAAATATTCACCTAATCAGCTTGTACAACAAATTCCCAATGAACTTATGGAAACAATCAAGCCTAAATGGAAACATGCTAAAAAGACTACAAAAGATATATTTGAATAGACTCTGACGTAGCTCATGATGAGTCTTAATGATAAAGAATTAAAAGATTCCATGAAGAAAAATGAAGAAAAACTTACTTGAAATTTCACACTTGCATGATATTGGTGAATGACATTGAACATATGGTGAAGTCAACTACTACTACATGGAAAAATATCTACAATCTTCATCAAAAGAGTGATTTTGTTGTTCATGTCATTGATAAAGATGATGATGAAGATGACAAGGAGGAAAAGGAAAATAATAATTAGGAGGATATGGAAATAGATGATTTTAATCTAGATTATGAGGAGGAAGAACAAGAATCTATCAAGGAGAATCTCCCTAAGATTCATAGTATTAAGGAAATCGACCCAAAGAAGATTAAAATAGTGGTTATGGCCTCATTTTCTTACTCTTCAAGAAAAGCTTTAAAGCCATAAAGCTTAAAGAAAGATTATGCTAAGTTGGTTGTGGAAATCACTAAAATTCCAAGCACCCAACCAATCTTTGCACCTATTCAGCTAAGTACCACATTGACCAAAGTGATCAACACTTCACCTACTGAGCACCTTGTGCTTCCTCCTCCATTAGATTTAGTTACATAGAAGCTAGGTATTCCTACTATCAATACAACATCTAATTTTTTTGCTAGTCATTCTATTTCTACTATTGTTACAATCCCAATAAATATTCAATACAAGGATAGTTGAGAACAAGCCTGAACTAAGTACCAAAGTTTCAAGAAAGGACAAAGGTAAAGAAGAAGACATTGATCTTGATGAGGATATATTTATCTCAAATTAGGATATGTCTACTCTACATCCTAATCAAATGCAAATAGTAGGTGAGCTATTTCATAAGAAAGACAAGAAACAAAGGCTTAGAGAGGAGAAAAATAGAGAAAACCAAGTGTTAGAAGATACAAAGAACATACTTGCAGATGCACTTAGTATCAAGCTTGATAATACTCAACCTATTTTGGTTTAGTTAGTAGAAGATTTTTAGAAATTCAATGAATATTTGAATGGGCTAGAAATTTTTTTGCAAAGAGTAGAGAAGAAATTTGAAAACAAAGTATTGGAGCTAGTTTCACAGAAAATTGCAATATATCAAATAGACTTGTCTACTATCCGAGATCTCATTGGAGACCTTTGCCAATAATGTTACTTAATTGTTTAGAAAGTTATGTGATACACCTATCTTTACTAAGGAGATCAAAGATAAACTATCTAAGATAGATGAATATTTGAAGGCAAGTGCACACTAGATGTCACTTGACCCAAGCTACAATTTTGCTCATTACTCAAAGATCAGATTTCTAACTAATATGTAGGTAGAATTATTAAGGGAAGAAGCCAAGATCAAGACCACTCTTGTAGACATTTAAGTCATGATTCTTCCAAACATGGATTCATTGTAGAAACACATTGCACATGCCAAAACTCTCATCCATGACAATAACTTCTCCATAGTTGATCATTGATGGCGATACCAATAGAAGTATAGATTGCATTATATGCAAGAAAGGTGTTACAAGAAACTTGGGACAAGTCAATGTCACTAATTTTAAAGGTACAATCTGACTTCTTGTCATATTTTGGCATTACCATGTAGCATACACCTTTGGCATTAATGTCAAAAGAGGGGAGAAAATGAGAAGATGCAATAAAGGGGGAGAAGATGAAAAGAGAAGATGTAATATAAAAGACATGAGATATATAGTAAATAAAATCTGTGTGTGTGTGTGTGGGGGGGGGGGGGGGGGGGGGCATTATAATATTATACATATGCATGTATAGATAACATCTCTTACAAAAGAAATTTAAAAAATCTCAAAAATAGAGTATGTTACTAAGTTGAACACATAGGATGGAGACTAAAGATTGTTTTGAAATTAAAATTTTGAGAATTCATTTTTTGATTGATAAGTGTTTTTGTCACTAATGCAAAGGGGAAGATTGTTGACATTATAGTCAAGTTTTTTTATTAGTGACACACACTTAATCAAATGATTAGTAGTTGTTGAGCTTATTTTTTAGTTTATATTATTAACCAACTAATTCAAGTTTTATCAAGTTCTATAGTTCTACCAAGTTTCAAAAATAGTATTTAGTTTGCATTGAGTTGTATCTACCAAGTTGATGATTATCAGTGTAAACTAAGCTTCATAGCATTTACCAAGTTTCTCAGTGCAAACTGAGTTCGCTAGTATTTACCAAGTTCATAGCATCAGTAATGTAAATCTTGTTTTGACTAAGCTAGGATATGTCAACCAAGTGATTTAGTTTATATTGAGCTTGCAATGATAGTGTTGACCAAGCTATGTACTGTCAGCCAAGTGATTTAGTTTATATGTTGAGTCTCACTGGCTCCCTAAGCCATCAGTGTTGATCAAGTTTAGACTACTTAGAAGTTATTAGTATGAACTGAACTTCTATGTCTATCGAAAGCATGACAATGTTGAGTGTCGATAATGGTTTTAGAGTATTAGAACATCACTAAGTTTGTCTTTAGAACCTAAGTAATAGTAGTTGGGCTAACTTTGTGTATTTTGGTAAAACTTGTATGGTAGTCAACTTTTTGTAAGTTGGATTGGTATGTATGTAATATATTGTATCACATCCAAAGAGAAAATGTATGATGTAAGAATATAAGACACACTAAGAGTAGAAGTTTGAAGTAAGAAAGCTACAAGTATTATAAGGAGTAACAAAGGTTTATCTATCAAAATAAGGTGATCATTACACTCCAAAAGGAATCTCAACTAGAAAATAAAAGTTGCAGATCAAAGATCAACCACTAGTTCATCCTAACAATTAGAATAGTTAAATCCTTTCATAAGGTGAATTTAATAGTCTTTTGTAAATCTCTTTACTGAGAGCATACTTCATTGTATGTTTTGTAAATCCTTTTACAAGGTGGACCTAGCAGTCCTTATTGCTCCTAACTGGGCAAATCATCAAAAGTGATCATTGTAAGCCTCAACTAGCCAACTTTATACTACAAAACTAAAGCTTATGGGTACCATCCCCACTCTAGTTTTACTTTCTATTTGGAAGGTTTTTGGGTTACCATATCTTGTGTCAAAGTGTTACGAATCTTCTAATGCTTTCATTCTTTCATGCATGCAATTAGATCATAAACATATTCAAGATTAATTGGTGACTTAAGAATAAGTTTTATTGGTTCTTGATTCACCCCTCCCCTCTCAATAACCTAATGTATCTTATATTTAAAACATCATGTATGACTACCTGTGATTGTAGTTTCACCACCACCTTCCTTCATTGGTACTTATTCCTTGTGAAATTGTGATTGACTATCTATCATTATTTTGCAACTTGTCTCTAATATTTCTCACTAATTGTTGTGACCTAGTGAAACTATGAACCTAGCATTTTGCATCATCACCACATAATATATGACTTAGTATTAAATTCCTATGACCGAGTGATGAACTATGATCCAAATTTTGAACATAACATTCACGTCATCATGGCATGATCCTTGACTTTACATGAAATTCCCATGACCATACAAAAATGAACTTAACCTCTATTATCTACTCTTCACTTAGGCCTATTGAGATATGTAGCACACTATCATTATGTCACTACAAATTTTGATTGTACATTTTCCTATAGAAATATGACAACAACCATAGATCCGATTGATCAAAATATAGTTGGGACCCCGCTTGCATAGTTTAGCTCTTCGACCAATCAAGAACTGCTAGATTACCCAAGTTATCTTCATTTCATGTTATTGCTACCTTCTAGCTCAATTTTTTAAACCATCACTGACCCTAGTGACATGCACACAAGGAAATTCATGACTTTTTCATTCTAACCATGGTTTACATAAACCCCCTTCTAATCATGTAAATGAAGAAGGGTTGTGACATCATAGCTTAAAGCTTGGGTCAAGATCATAAGCCTACAACCCAACAATAAATAGAGATCACTACATCACGACTCATAACTATATGTTATCCTTTTAAACTATGAAGCCATGCTAATCGTTGAAAAGACTATGTTGCAAATTTGCACCTCTCTTGAAAGTTAAGCCATAGACTACAATGACTGGGTGATGAAGGGTAGTCCCATGATCGTGAATTAAGTCTCCTAGGGATGAATTAAAAAAATGAGACTTAGGATATAAAAAGGATAAGACAAAGTTTTAAATATATTCTTATACAACATTTGATCATTTCAATATTTGAATATATATGACTGTTGGACATGTTTGATAGGAAAACTCAAAGTTTGGAAAGAGGGAAAATATGGCTAACAGTCCCATCAGATACTAGGTCTGAAGGACAAGATCTCCATGTTTGAGGAGAAGGTTAGTGACAACTATTAGAAATATTTGAGACTATTCCAGGTTACTAAGAGGGGAAGGGTAAATCAATAACCATAAAACTTTGTCTTAATCAAATGTTCATTGCAATAAACTAGTAATCATTTAATTCATGAAATTTGATCAAATTGCATGCATGAGAAACTGAAATATAAACATCCATGACACATGAACACAATAATTTGGTGGCCTAGACACCTTCCAAATAGAAAGTAAAACTGGGGTGGGGATGATACCCACAAAACTTTAATACTACAGCATAAAGTTCACCTATTAAGGCTTACAATGATTACTTCTAATGATCTGACCTATTAGGAGCAATTAGGACTACTAGGTCCACCTTGTTAGAGGTTTTACAAACATACAACAAAGTATGCACTCAATGAAGAGATTTGACAAAAGATTGTTAAATCTACCTTGTTAGAGGATTTTGAACTAGTTCACCTCTTAGAATGAAATAGTGGATCTCTATCTTACAACTAATTTTTTGATATAGATTCTTTGAAGTACTGATCACCTTCATGTGATAGATATGGCTATGCTACTCCTTGATATGGCCTTACAATATACTTTTTCTATTGTTGATTCACATTCACATGCTTGCATTCCATTCACATTGTCTCAATTCACATATACATTTCATTCATACACATACTTGGATATGATAGAATACATTATATATATATATATATATATATATATATATATCCAATTCATAAAATTACAAAGTCAGCCAATATGCAAGTTAACACCAATATTACAAATTTGGCTCAAATGATGACACTTGAGTTATGAAGACTAACTTGGTGGAGTTCGTATACTGGTGTCCACTATCATTACTCAGCATCATCATGTGTTTGGTAGAAGTAGAGGCTCAGTCCATACTAATCATCTCAGAGTAGTCTGAAACTTGGTCTACATTGGTAACTCAGTAGATACTATGTAACTTGGTTGAAATTGAGTTACTTGTCTACCATGACTACACTTGGAAAACATTAACTTTACTTCACATGAATTGATGGCTTAGTAGAAACTACAAGGCTTGGTAACCATTGAACTACTTGATAAGAAATATAAGACTTCACACTACCTGGATTTACTTGGTAACCATACATAATTGAATAAGTGTTGTCACTAATAACAAACTTGACTTAATGTCAAAAAAAATAAGGTGCAAAATGAAGACAACAATGATAATCCCCCCACTGGGTCCTTGATTGACTTGGCCACATTTATATGTTGGAAACCTAGGTGATCGAATTGGTAAACAATGTTAGTGGTATTGATAATACCCTCTAGAGTATAGTTGAACAAAGCTATAATATTATCAAAGCCTCCAACAAACACATCAAGCTTCTAATTAATAAGATGGAGGGAATCCTAAGGGAGAAATCCATTTTTGTTGTGAGTGAGGATGCTACATAGGTTGCTAACAACAAGTAAGGAATGGGTAGAAGGACCAAGGCTACTACTAAGAAGATGACGATTGGGGCTTTCTCAAATATCAAAAAAATCAAAGTTGTCACTAAGAAGATGGATGTGTTGGAAGATCAAGGGACCGAAATGAACAAAAGAATGAGTTAATTCTCAGCATCCCCCTCACTCTTTCTATGAGATTTTGATTCACTATCTTTTTGTGTCATATTTTGTTTGCTATCCTTTTATTTTTGGGTTTTTGGTTTCTAGGTTGTGGTTTTTTTTGGTTGTAATGTTTAATCTCTAGGCTCTGATGTATAGGGTTTTAGGTGTTGGAATTAAGTTATATTTTCCATTATGACAACACTTATTCAATTCTGTGTGGTTACCAAGCTCATCATTTAGTTTCTAGTACTTATCAAGCATTCCAGTGTTAGCCAAGTTTTACAGTTTACACTGAGCATTTCAGAGGTTATCGAGTGAATATAGACAATGTAAAGTCCAACAGTTATCATCGAGCAGTTCAATTATTACCAAGATTCACTGTGTCTACTAAGCAATCAATCAATGTGATGAGAAGCCAATGTAAACTGAGTGATGGATGAATAATGTTTATTGAGTGTAGCAAGATAAACATAGTATTCAGTATCAACCAAGTGACACTATATCTACCAAGTCTCCAATGGTCTCTAAGTTTGAAGCTACATTATGTGATTAGTATGGAACAAGCCTCTACTTCTACCAAGTTCATGACGATGGTGAGTAGTGTAGTGGATGCCAAGTTTCAGAAGGTCACCAAGTCAGCTTATAGAACCCAAGTTGTCTACTATTGGGCTGACTTAGTAATATTTTGTTTACTTGTGTTTTGGTTGACCTTGTATTTGTATGAATTGGAATGATGTGTGTGTGTGTGTGTGTGTGTGTGTGTGTGTGTGTGTGTGTGTGTGTGTGTGTGTGTGTGTGATGTATTGTGTCATACCAATATATGTAAGCAATATAATGAATGTATGAAGGATTGTAAGGAATGCATGCGAATGTGTATCAAAAGTAGTACAAGAAATTTAGTAAGGTCAACATAGGAGAAAAAAAGCTTTATCTATCACATGAGGTGATTAATACTTCAAGGATCTAATCAAGAATCAAGGTTGTAAGTAAGATCCCCTATTTTATCCTAACAAGTGAATCAGTCCTAAATCCTTTAACAAGGTAGAATTAATAGTCTTTGTTTAAATCTCCTAGCAGAGGGCATACTTCATTGTATGTTTGTAAATCCTCTAACAAGGTGGACCTAGTGGTCCTATATGCTCCTAACAGGGAAGATCACCAGAAGTGGTCAATGTAAGCCTTAATAGGAGTTTTGTGGGTATCATCTCTACCCCAGTTTTACTTTCTATTTGGAAGGTTTTTGGGTCACCAAAATTTTGTGTTCCATGTGTTACAAATATTTATCTTTCAATTTCTTATGCATGAAGAAAAGTAGATGAATCAATGGTGAATGATTTATATTGTTAAGTGCTGAATTAATGAAAAAAAAATTAAATTACTGATTTACCCCTCCCCTCTCAACAATTTAGCAAGTCTAGATTATTTCCAAAAATTGGTATCAGAGCTTTGTGGTTTTGAAGATAAATTTTAATAGCTTGAGCAAAGATCAAGGACAATGGAAATATTTAGACTTGACAAAGCAATTGAAAATGAAAAGCTAGATCTAGAGATGGCCATAGTTCAACTCAAAGAAGTAAAGGAGCATCTTTCTCAATCCCTAAAAAGAAGGAAGGAACTTGCAAATTAGATGAATGACCTTAAGTATGTTGAAGAAAATATTAAAGACTTTTTCCCTTCCAATAGTTCAGATGAAGCAAACAATGCAATCAAAGAACTCCTAGAAAAGAATGGATCACTGCAAGAAGAGGTAAGGAAACTCAAAAGAGAACAAAAGATTCAATCAATATGATTATGTGAGATTTTGGAATAGAGAAATAAGGCAAAAGAAGACTTAGAGGAAAGAAATGATGAAGACCTTATTGATCAAATCACCAATGCAAATGAAGAAATTAGGATTCTCAAAGTAGAAAATAAAAGAATAAGAAATGGTCTGAATTTTGAAAAACAAATCAATGAAAGAACAAGGAATGAGCTGGGATCTAAAAAGAAAATCAATGAAAGATTAAAGAATGACCTAAATAATAAAAGACAAGTCAATGAGAGAATGATGAAATCCCAAGAAGACATGAATCAATTGAATCAGCAAAATGAGCAAAATCTTCATAGGCAAAAAGGTAAAGAAAGACTTGGATATGAGGAAGAAGGTGAATCTTCCAAAAAAGGTCCTAAAAGAAATCAGAAACCTACTTGCAATCACTATGGGAAGATAGGTCACATGTCAAAAAAATGTTGGAGCAATGGAAAGGAAAAATTTAATTGAAAGTGCTACAATTGTAATCAACATGGTCATAAGGTTAATGAATGCAAGGAGAAACCAAAATTTTAAGGTAAATGTCACAAATGCAAGAAGCAAGGTCATAAGGCATCCAAGTGCAGATCAAAACCATTCAATCTAGTTGAACAATTTGTAAAGGCATTATTTTGTTGGGGCTACAATACTTGGTGCAAATGTCATTATTGTGGAGAGTATGGACACATTGGCATAAATTGTTCAAGGCATCACTTAAGAAAGAAGGATACTACCATAAGATGTTATACATGTACTAAACTTGGTCATATAGCTAAAAATTGCATGAATATAGGTAAAGTTGAGGATGAAAAGAAAGAAAGAGCAGACATTATTAGGAATTAGATGAGATAGTAGTGGATTCCTAAATCTATCAAGGAAACAAGCTCAAATCATGGTAGTAAAGTCACTCAAGAAGTGGGTGACTCCATCATTTCCAATTAAGTTCTTAAGGAAGAACTAGAATTGTATTCACAAAGGCATATCATAAGTAGTTCCAATGAAAGGAAGTAAATGATCCAATCAGTATTTCAGATAAAAAGGGATCACAGGAATTCAGCTTTCGCTGAATTAGATCAAATTCTACTAAGAAAGGTTGGTTATAGACTCTAACAAGCGAGGTCAGGAGTAATAAAATTTTGTTCACCAAGTTGCAAACCTTTACCAAGCTCAGTTAGTAGATGACATTCTGTCATGTACTATATCATTATGATGTCAAGCATTAATGGAAACCTTTCAACAAAAAGGGTAGAATTTGACTTCATTTTTCACCATGACTTTAGCATGCACAAAGTGAAGTGATTTATAAAGCTTCTAAGTGCTTTCAAGCAAATTTATAGCTAAATCTTCAAAATAATCTTCTCACTTACCAAGCAACAATGGCATACAGAAGCAATAGTAGTAGCAAAGTCAAGAAGGGTTTTGAGATGTTGGTTAAAGGTGTGAAATGGAAGGCACCAAACTTCAAGCTTGTTCTAGTTATTGTAGAATCACTTGACCCACATGGAGCTTAGTCTCAAATTCCTCCCAAGGTACTCCTAATTAATGACATTCACACTCATTTTAAATGCACTATACAAGAATTAGGAACTCTTGAGATGGATAGTGCCCTAGCAGAAATGTGTGTAGATGGGTCTTTAAAACTCAAGCACAAACACTTAGAGACCAAAGGGTTAACCCACATCCCACAATTGCTAAGGAAATTCCAAGTGAAGTGGATAAGATACATATTGAGCTAAGTGCACAATGGGAAATTATGGTTAGAGAAACCCATTTTGATCACCAAAAAGATGATTCATAAGATCATAGGTCTTCCTATGCTTAATAAAGTCAAAACCACAAAAACCCTAGGTTGGGAAGAACTCCAAAAAAAACCCTAGCCGAGTGGGATGGCAGAGGTTTGAAGATTAACAATGTTACTAATGTGGAGCTTACTTTTGGAATTCACATTATTGCTCATAAGATACATAGCTTGAGCTAGTTAAATAGTGCGCCATGTAAGGCTGTAGATTTGGCTTACAAGGTTATGAAGAAAAACCTAGAATTTGATCTGTCATATTTGTTGTTAAAGAAATTCAACAAAACATGGACAACACCAGGACTTCCAAAAACACCCCCTACAAATTTGGTTCATTTCTAACATGTATTTTCTTTTATGTGCAAAAAATTTTCTCATCAAAAGGTTCTATTGTGTGGAGAAAAGACATACCACTTTTGTATCAAATCAATGAATTCATAGAGAAAATGGGTAAGAAATTTGAAAGAGTAATGGATAACTATTTTGAAGTATTTAAAGAGAAGATGAACAATAGGTTCCAAATTCCCCCCAAGCTTGTGGAAGACTATAAAGATGATGTTTGTTTCATGGTTGACTATGATAAAGTGTATATCTAGAACCTCTTCCATATGAGGTAAATATTGATGAAACTAGGGATATCATGAAGCCCTAGTTAATGAGCCTATTGATCCAAAGCTTCCCATCTTTGCAACATATGATGAGGCCAAGAGAAGAACTAAGCTAAGTATCAAGATTCCTCAAGCTCTTAGGAGAGGTAAGAAGAGGGTGGCTAAATTGAAGATAGCAAAAGGACCTCTTATGATTACTAAGGGTAAGAGAGAAGATGAGGAAGAGCTTGATGATATAGAGGAGGAATAAAAAATGGAGGAGGAGCTAGTTAGAAAGAAAGAACAAGCCTCCTAAACCCTCTACTATTGTATACACAAAGAGATACAAAAAGAAAGGTGAAAAAGATGATAGTAAAGTTGAGTTTTACCAACCTCCACCCACATATGAAGAGAGGTTGAAAAAATTAAGGGTTAGAGCAAGTATAAACAACTTCAAAGCATTGAAATATGAGACAAGGACTCCTACAAAGAAAAAGGAAATAGAGGGTTCAATTATGGAGAAGTTAGGAACTTGGAAGTTCTCTCCTGAACAATTTTCTCAACAAGTGCCTACAATATTACTTGATAAAATTAGAGTCAAATGGGACAACACCATCCAAACTATTAAAGATATGTTTGGTCAAACTCTAAAATATTTGGTGCCCAGTCTAATAGAGATAGAGGTGCAAAAGGCATTAAAGGAACATGAAAATAAGATGATCCTTAAGTTCAACACATGTCTTATTTTGATGAAAAATGTGGAATCAATTGTTAAGAATGCCACTGATGTTTGGAAAGATGTTTACCATCTACATAAGCTAGCTAAGGATCTAGTGGAGATCAAAGATAATGAAAGTGAAAAGGATGAGGTTGACAAAGAAGACAACACACGTTTAGTCACAATCACTACTAAGGAAATGCAAGATTTGATGAAGGATAGAGAAGAAGAAAAGGAGGAGGAAGCTAAGGAGGAAGAAAAGTAGAAAGAAGAAGATCCTATGAGGATTGTTGTAGAGGTTATAGCATCCATTCCTCACTCTTGACAAAAATCTACCATATCTTCTATGGAGACAACTTTAGCAAGCATGGTTGTGAGCATAATAGCTACATCAATAGCTCAATCACCCCTTTCCACCTCCCATCTCTAGGTATCATAAATGGAAGTGTCTAACATTTCATGTACTAAGCTACAACCATCTTCTTTAGCTATCAAGTTAGCTACTTCATCAGCATCATCATCTGCATTTATAGTAAATGCTACATCCAGTTCCACAATTTTATCTTCTATAGAATTGATTGCACCAAATTTTTTTCCAGTAAGTTATTCAATTATAAATACTTTAGTTAGTATTCCTTTAGTTGTTACATCAATTTTGGGAAGCATTTCAATTTTGGATTCAGTTAGCACTCCTGTAAGCATCTCTTCAATTGGTCATATTCCAATATTCACTGCAAGCCCTACTATCTCAACAATTGTTTCTATTCCTAAGTTCAAGTCAGTAATGCTAGAAGTAGAACCCAAGAAACATCTAAAACTTCTAATTAATGGCAAGGAAATTGAAGAAGATGTTGACTTGGATAATGAGATAGAGATTCCCAAGTTAGATTTTGACACTACCATAGTTGATGAAATGAGACTGGTCAGTCAACTTTTGGATAAGAAGGCAAGGTAGAAATAGTTGAGAGAAGAAAGATATAGGGAATACAAGATTATAGAGAGTACAAAGAATATCATTACAGAGGCTATAGGTGTTGATGTAGATTCCACTCAACACATTTTTCTATAGCTAGAGGAGGTAGTACAAAAGTTCAATGAAGATTCTACTAGGTAAGAGAAGCTAATTGAGAAGGTAGAGAAGAAGTTTTATAATAAGGTGCTTGAGCAAATTGCAATAAAATGGGTAGAATTGTCTACAATTTTGGCAAACATTGAGAATTATTTTACTAATGTAACATCACTTTTTGTAAAGTTATTTAGTGTTACCAACTTCACTAAGGAAATTAAGGAGAAATTGAATAAAATTGATGAGGCTATGTAAGCTAGTGCTCAAAGGTTGTAGCTTGACCCTAGCTCAAGCTCAACACATCACATCAAGGTGAGGTATCTTTCAGACATGCAGGCAAAACTTCTAAGAGAAGAGGCAAGGATAAGATCCATACTGATAGATATAAAAAATATGATCCTGCCAATAATGGACACAATGCAAAAACACATTTCACATTCAAAATCACTAGTCCAAGATAACAACTTCTTTGTTGCAGATCACATGTTCCAACTTTTAGCTAAAGTTCAAATAGCTCTTCACACTTGCACAATTTTGCAATACAATTAGGATAAGACACTTTCTCATATTCTCAAGGTACATTCCAAATTTCTCTCTCATTTTGGTGTCTCTATGTAAATAGCTTGTATATCCCTTTGGCATTATTGTCAAAAAGGGGGAGATAGCATAGAGAAAGGGAGAGAATAGAGTAAAGGGGAGATAGAGCAGTAAGAGAATGTATGTATTTGGTATTTTTTGGAGATATATATATATATATATATATATATCTGTGTGTGTGTGTGTGTGTGTGTGTGTGTGTGTGTGTGTGTACAAAATAAATGATGGAAAGACTATGTATAAGTATCTATGTATATACATTGTGTCTTATGTATGAGGAATATATATGCAAATGTATATTCAATAGCTTTACAAAGATAACTTTTGAAAAATCAAAAATTAGCATGTCAGTATATGTACATAAGTTTTGGCTTATAAGTGTTTTTGTCACTAATGCCAAAGGGGGAGATTGTTGGCATTAAGTTATATTTTCCATTAGTGAAAATACTTATTCAATTTTGTATAGTTATCGAGCTCATCATTTAGTTTCCAGTACTTACTGAGCATTCCAGTGTTAACCAAGTTTTGCAATTTACACCAAACATTTTAGAGGTTATCGAGTGAATATAGATAGTGTGAAGTACAACAGTTATGATCGAGTAGTTCAGTTATTATCGAGCTTTGCAATTTCTACCGAGTAATTAGTCCATGTGATGAGAAGCCAGTGTAAACTAAGTGATGGATAATAATGTTTACCAAGTGCATCAAGGTAAACATAGTACTCAGTATCTACAGAGTGACACTATATCTACTTCTATCGAATGTATGACAATGTTGAGTAATGTAGTGGAAACTGAGTATCAGAAGGTCACCAAGTCAGCTTATAGAACCCAAGTTGTCTTCTATTGGGTTGACTTAGTAATATTTTGTTTACTTGTGTTTTCACTAACCTTGTATTTGTATGAATTGGAATGATATATATGTGTGATGTATTGTATCATACCAATATATGTAAGTAATATAATGAATGTATGAAGGATTGTAAGGAATGCATGTGAATGTGTATTAGTAGTAGTACAAGGAATTCAGCAAGGTCAACATAGGAGTAGAAAAGGTTTATCTATCACATGAGGTGATCAGTACTTCAAGGATCTAAATAGCAATCAAGGTTGTAAGTAAGATCCCCTATTTCATCCTAATAGGTGAATCAGTCCTAAATCCTTTAACAAGGTAGACTTAACAATCTTTTCTCAAATCTCCTAACAGAGTGCATACTTCATTGTATGTTTGTAAATCCTCTAACAAGGTGGACCTAGCGGTTCTATATGCTCCTCATAGAGCAGATCACCGGAAGTGGTCAATGTAAGCCTTAATAGACCAACTTTATGCTCCAGTAGTGAAGTTTTGTGGGTATTATCCCCACCCCAATTTTTCTTTCTATTTGGAATGTTATTGGGTCACAAAAATTATGCGTTCCATGTGTTATGAATGTTTATATTTTATTTTCTTATGCATAAAGAAAAGTAGATGAATCAATGGTCAATGATTTATATTGTTAAGTGTTGAATTAATGAAAAAGTTTTTTTAAGTTACTGATTCACCCCTCCCCTCTCAGTATCTTAACAAGTCTAAATTATTTCCAACATTAGGGCCCCTTTAAAACTTGTTTTCTTAATAAAAAAAATAGTAAGAATTGGATTGATCAATATATGTAATATTCAATACATGTAAAATTTGAAAATTTCTATATCGATAAGTATACATTATAATAAAAGAAAAATACACATGATTTAGATTTTTTTTTAAATGAATTTAATCAAGTCAAATTTATTTTACCTTTCACTTCCCAAATATAACATGTATTATATGTTGTGTCTCAACTAGAAAATTTAATTTGGTACCATTCAACAACTTTTTTTTGTATTATCCATGTTATTACCTATACATGAAAGATAAGTTCTCAAACTTATAAAAAGAATATAACTTAAATGAAAAATATACTTATACATCAAATTTAAATAATAAACATCAATTTTATACTTATTAGTTCATAATGGTAAAGTGCACACTTCACACTTGCTCCTGGTTCATCATGCTCTCCTTTCCTATGTCCATTTTTAAAGAAGTTCCAATTAAACTTAACATTGTATCTAGCATGTTGCATTACTAACCAATTCAATGATTTTACAAACTTAAATTATCTTGCAAAAATTTATCAAATTCATAATAATCAAAGTTTGAAAATTGTTCATTTAATATATATATATATATATATATATATATATATATATACCAATTTAAAAGTAACTTGAATGAACCTACTACACAACCATTAGACCAAATCTAGCGTTTAGAAGTATTTATCCCATGATTTGTAAGAAAACACATTGCAAAAAAATGAGCTTCATAGCTCCTATCATGAACACAATCATTGATGAAATAAAAGTAAACCTCCTTGGTAATAATACACTCATTTGGAACAATACTTTCTACCCCACCCACATCAAATTGTGTAAGTCTATAGGTAACTTGTAAAATTATTGCAACTTGATTAGAATGATGATATTTAGCTTTAATTTTTTACTAAGCAAATAATGTATAGCTTTAAAAATATATATAATTGATAGAATACATCCAGGTGGAAAATAATTTTTTTAATCTTGAAACTATTTAGCATCCCTTCTACCATGACAATGTTGGATATGTGGATAAATCATAGTCTTAGATTACTTTGTGTCATACTCAAGTCTCTTCCACAAAAGTAGTGTTGAAAGATCAATATTGTCCAAAATTTTATTTTTTGAAAATCTCCACAATCAATGCATGTACTTTTTATGCATTGTACATTGAATTCATTTGAATCTTCTAATATATCACATAAAGTGGTCTTCAGAAATTATGGTGTACTTCTATGAATGACCATATTTGTTTGAAATGTTTTTCATAGATTTATTAAAAAAATTCATATATAGATGAAACTCAATGTGATTGTGACAAATTAAGTTTTAGACACCTTATTCATGTGCACAAAACAAAGGTGCAACCTCTGAAACACTATCTAAATTTTTTTACATTTGAAAACTCTTATTTGAAAGCTTCAAATATGTTGTATCTATAAAGTATTTCAGATAAGGGTTTACTTTAGTGGTAAATATTTTATAATTGGTAAAGTTTCCACATTGACCTATGTTGATTTGGAAAATTATTTCCACATATGGGGTAGGGCGTGTTGCACCAACTTTACCAATAATAGACCCCACATGTGTGTGTGAAAATGGGACTATACACACTTCAACATATTCATTACATGTTATATTCATGTGAGAATGAACATGATATTTTCATCTTGAAAGATCCAAGAAAATAGGCCTTTTTCCTTCTATCTAGTAGGGGTTTGAATATGTTCTCTAAAAATCAAGAGCTTTAGTAACCATAAGAACTAGCTAGGACAAAGGATTTGAAAGCATGAGATTAAATGCAAATGCAAAACTAGATTTTTTTCTATGAGAATAGATGAACTAAGCTATATGAGAATATACATGTAAACTAAGAATGACTAAGAAAAAAAAATCTAAATTGGATGCATGAAAGTTTAATCTATGTCTTTGGAGGTTTTCAATTCAATAAGAATGAGATCTATTATATGAAAACAAAGAACAAATTATATAACAATGAAATGCAAATATGAAACTAGAAATGACTACACTATGCAACAAAGATTTGGATGCAAAGAGTGAGTTCTCAATTTGATAGAGTTTTGATACTCAAAAAATGTGGATCCCTTGTGAGAGACAAGATCTCTCTATTTATAAGAAAAGATAGTCAAAACTCCAAGTAGAGGAGTGGATAGAATATGAGCAAATTAGGAGATTTCATAGGTAGTGTGGATGTGACATGTTTTCCTTCTCATTTCTCTCATCTTGGAGATTCTCTTTCAAAAGTGTCATTCTTTTGAATATTCCAAAACGGTGTCTTATATTTGAATATTTAAATTCAAATAAATAATAAGTGTAGACACTTAATTTGAAATGAATCAATAAATCCCATTATCATGTGTTATTGACTATAGTGTCTTAATTTAATAGAAATTATTAGAACTTTATATTAAATTAAATAATCGAAGAGCTTTAGCTAGCCAATTTTCATTGAATATTTAGAGATTTATTAAAGATTGATGATTATTAAAAAATATGGGTTTTATGCAATTGATATTTGAATCATGTAGTATTGAGTGGCACTAGAAATTCTTAGTGATTTTATGACTTTGAGATTTATTTAGGGATTTAGGAGAAAATTGGTTTAGGAGACCAATTTTAGGGTATTACATTTTCCCCTCTTTCAATTTATGTGCAAGTAGTACATTGATTCAAAGAGTAATTTTATTTTGAAGCATAGAATTAGAACTAAGAATGAGAACTAAGGACAAGAACTAGGATCAGTTTTGAGCTTGCTGATATGTAGACTAGTACAAAATGTTAGAATTCATTTTGAACTTGATGGCAACGTCTATACAACCATGAAAATGCACTTCCTTACGAAGGAGAGGACTTAGATTTTTTTTTTTTAAGTTTGAAAAAGCAATGTAAAGGAAGTGCATTTTCATGGTTGTATAGCCATAGAAAAACTTGATTGGGTGAAGGTGAATCATTAGGAATTCAGCTAATGTAGATGATGAAGATCTTAAAACCTTTCCATTGAAGAGAGTCTAGGATTATCTCTAGAATGAAGCTTAATCCTCTACAGCTTAGATAGAACACTTAGATACCTATCCATTGAGAAGAGAACAAGAACCATCACCATTCATAATATCATCCACATAACGAGGCTTAATTCTGAGTAATATAGATAGAACACCTAGATTCATGTTCATTGAAAGGTGACTAAAAGAGATTTTAAGATGATCTCTAGAACAAAGCTTAATTCTTTGGAGGCTAGAGAGAACACCTCAATATCGATCCATTGAAAATGAAAAAACCTATCACAAGCCATAAGATCATCCTCAAATGAGGTTTAACCCTCAAGGGTCTAGGTATAACAGATGGATACTTGTCCATTGAGTCATGAAAAGGACTGCCTTGAGTTGATCAAGATAACTAATAAAAAGTCAATCACTTGGGTGATAGATAAGACAATACCAAGTTGATATAAGTTTTGGGAATTTGATATGCCCCTTAGAGATTTGAGATAGCCATGCGTAGATCATAGGATGCCTAGGGAGAAATGACATATGTGTAAATGAGTATGCCCCTAGTGATAAGATGCCCCTAGTAATGAGGACTTTGAAATTTGATCAAATTGGGAGAAAAATACATCTATCATGCCCCCTCAAGAGTAAATTGAAAGAAAAAACATTAGAATGGTTGTGGTGAACAACTGATGAGATTTAAAGATTGTATTAAGGAGTAGAATGATGTAGTACTGATCATAATAGATTGAGAGCAATTTGGAGCAGTTCTGAAGCTTGTTTATTGAGAATTTGGGTCTTGGTTGACTAAGTTTGACCATATTTGATTGGAGTTGACTAAGCTTGATTGAAATTGCAAATTTCAAACATGTCAAGAAAATGTTGATAGAATGAGATTTTAGCATGAATGTGTTGTTAGAGAGATGGACTGCATAAGTGATTGATTATTTCAATCCCAAAATTTTAAATCACATTTTTGAGCTTTTTAGAATTATTAGATTTTAATTTTAATCTCAAAAATGGATCCAAGACTATCGAATTAGGTAGAGTTGCAATTTTAACATAAATCAAAGCATTTTGGAGAGTTAGGCCAAAATCTATATAAGGGTCAAAGGGGTTATTTTCAAATCATTTTCTCATTTGTCTTATTGTGACCTTGCTTAAGACCATGCAAAGAATTCACATTTGAGACCACTAATACAAGATCTAGAGACTTCATGCCTAATCAAAGAACTATCGACCACCTTTATGTCAAATAAACACTCCTTTTCGATGCAAAATTATTATATTTTTGTTGGAAATTTTAAAGCTTTTCTTGTTTTTTAGGTTGATCTAGGTGGTAGTGCATATACATATTGACTCAGGCTTGTACAAGCTTTTGTGTCAAGGGAATTTGTGTGTCTTTACTCATATGAGTTAGTGGGAAAGATTGTCTAGGTGGCACCCACCTCTCTTATGAACCTTCCTTATTTTAGTCTTGTCTCATGTGCAATATAGTGAATCCTTGTATGAATCTAGAGGCTCATATATAGCTTGATCCTAGCTCGTACGTGTTGCTATGCTAGATAGTGTTGTTTATGGTTCCTTGTAGGTTATGAACTTGTAGGTAGATTCATGTCATATGTTTGTTATTCATTTGGTATGTTTTTATGATTGAGTGCTAATTTTTTCTTATTGTGTTTTTATTTTATAGGTGGAATTTTTTATCATTGAGTTTAGATCTACATATCTAGCCATACAGGGTTTTGTGAGGTAGTTTGTGAGGCCTCGCCCTGACCCATCATAGCATAGTGATACATTACTATTATTTTGATATTCATGACTCGAGATATCGAGACATTATCTGATGCTTAGAACATACTTTATTATTTCATGTTGTGTGATGTTACTTTCAAATATATTTGATGATTGTCATTTAATGTTTCATGTGTATGTATGTTGATGAAAGCAGTAGATGTAGGATTGAGACTCTGATTTAAGAGATTTTAAATGGTTAAGAATTAAGCAGGATGAAGAAACCATTATTGATGTATGTTTTAATTTATGTGAATTTTTGATACATATACATTTATGTACATGTGATTTTATGGGACTACTGATGTGTGCAATGAGTGTGTAGATATTTAGCCAAGAAAACCTACAGAGGAACAGAACTGATCTCTATGTGCTAATTTTGGAAACCTTGTTGTTCGTAATTCATGTATTGTATTGTGAGATATATGTATATATCTTCTATGTTCAGTGAATGTTAATGTTCGTAATTATGTTCTTTTAGTGTCGCTTGACACTTGTAAATTGGTTATGTTCTTCAGCATGTTGTTTAGGGTTAGTTGTGTAACCTTTGGACCCAAGTTGGTATAAGTTAGTGTCAGTTTGCTAATTGGGTTCTTAATCAAGGTTAGTCATCCCTTAATCTGGATTAGTGTTTAATCTGCTTGATAGAGTAGTTAGAAGGTTCTATTTTATTCCTAAATTTTGTTTGGCTCTAAACATTTTTCCTAAGGCTTAAAACATGAAATAATTATACCCAAAGGGTATAGGTATGGGTTAGGGGTCTTTTCCAACCCTTAAGCCCCTTTTTTTGACTTTTGAGGTCACTCAAAAAGTCTCATTTTTCCTTTGTACGAAAATTGAATATGACCATCTTGAGTTACCTCACCTCACCTCCACTTAGTGTTTAACCCTAGTGTGGGTTGAGTTAGGAGTTTCTAGAATTGCTAGTGGGTGGAAGTAGTTATTGCTCCTTTTGGTGGTTGAGTTTGAGGCTTATTTAGAGGCCCTTCTTGGACTTGTGGAGGTTGTTACCCAATCTCTACATTTAGAGAGGAGTTTTTAAAGATTGAAGGAAGGAAGTGGAAACTCTACTCAAACTTGTTCATTTCCATTACCTCTTTGTGAAGGTAGGAAATTCTCATCTCCCTTATTCAATTTTCATGTTTTTTTCATGCTTATGCTACCTTGTTGTTGTTTCAATGTTTGTATGTTTGTGGGTATGTTGGGAAGATTTGAAAACCATGTTATTTTGGATGTTTTCCTTTCATGTTTATGTTTTCAATTTTGAGATTTTTCTTGCATGGGTGTTTTGGTATTACTCACCCTTGGAGAGGGCAAAAGTGACCAATTTTGGGAAAGGTCTGTTTAGTTGGACTCCAACCAGTATAGAGTATCTTCTCAGGTTGAGAAGAGGGAGAGAGGGTAGGGTGTTATGGGCCCTTACCTGTCAGCACAAACTTTGTATGAGTATGGAATGTTTAAATGGAAGAACAAAAGTTCTTGGTTAATAGCCCTGATTGGGCATCTAATTTGGTGTTGTGCTTGACTTTTCCTATTGGAAGAATCCACCTTTCCCTAGTGTTAATTCATTGTGGATCTTATTGTGAAAACCTTGTATGTATATGCATGTTTGAATTGTTCATGGTCATGTTTTTGGTCACCTGATCAGATTTTGTTCCCTCCATGGTTCTTAAAATGTGTTGCAGAAATCGTTATGAATCCCTTGATGAGGGTCATGAAGAAAACTCAATTAAATTTTTATAATTGGGATTGATATCCTATGTAAATTAGTTTTTTAAACTTTCTTCTAAATGGCAATGAAGTTGGGTTTTCTTCCTGGTTCTTTCCCAACCGAGCCTTTGAATCAGATTTGCCAATAAAATTGGTGTTTGAGTATAATTGCTTGTCATGTGATTTAATTGTAAATTTTAATCTGGATGGATGCACATCAAAATAGAATGGAAATGGTGTTGATTTAATTAGGCAAATTTCAAGTTTACTTCTATGTTGGAAATGAAAATTATATCATGGATGTAGATTCAGTTTGATTGAGAAAATTTTCAAGTTCTTTATATGTTCCTTATATGTTCAAAATGATAATTATGTTCAGGAAAGAAAATAATGCCTATGGTTGATATATTGCAAATGCCAATTGTATAGGAAATCACATTAAATATGGAGCTATTATGCCTCAAACTCTTCTATCCATATTTTAAATCTATACAAAAAAATTCTAGAAAAAAATAAAATAAAATAAAATAAATAAATAAATATATATATATATTCTTGCATGGCTTTGAAATCTACACTTAGAAAATTTTCAAAAAAAAATGTGGCCCAAGAGAGTAAAAGCTCTCTGCCTTTTGTATGAGAGTAGCATTTAAATGTCTCTAGTGATAGAGAATCAAAAGATTCTCCAATTATTCTTTTCTTCCTTTTTTAATATGGTATTTAAAATGAATAAAGAAGCACAATAATAAAAATCATATAAAGAAAGAGATTATAAAACTTAATAAAATACCCTAAATATCTATTTTTGGCTACCCATAAAACTTTATGTCATTAATATAATTCCTCCTTGGTGGATGTCAGTTTGGAAGGAGGTATTAGAAATGGTTTTTTTATGTTGCAAAGTAAAGAAGTCATCATGTAGATGATGTCAACTGTCCCCTCTCTTAAATTCATAGTGATCATGAGACTGGCTTGTTATTATATGTTATTCTTCCCACCTCCTTTATTCCTCACTGACCGCTCACTCAACTTGGGGGAAGCATTAATTTTGTGGTTAAAAAAAATAGAAATTTTTTTGCTTTTTCGTGGTCTCTATTTACTCCCCTAGCGCTGGTCGCCACCTCACGCATCCACTTGGGATTGCGCAACTATCGCCCACGCGGGATCAGGGGGCCCGACCTGCCATGTGCAGGCCTCGGGCAGTGCGTGCGCAGGGGGCTAGGGTGTAGGTGGGAGCTTAGGGTAGTGTGGGGTAGTGTAGGGTAGCTTGGGTTAGTTGTTAATAAGTTTAGTTATAGTTATTTATGTTAGTTAGTTATTGTTTATTTTATTTTGTGTTTTATTAAATGTTTAAGTAAGTTAGTGTTAGATTTTAGATTAGTTAGAAATTAAGGTAGATAGGGTAGTTAGTATTTGTTTAGTTAGTTTTAAGTTAGTATTTTAATGATATTAGTTTAGTATTGTTAAGAAAAAATGATGATTATGTAGTTTCAATTTTAAATGAGTTTAATTAATGTGATGAATATTTAGTTTAATTCTATTTTGGTTTAAGTATTAGATAGTATTAGTGTTATTAAAAGAAGGTTAGTATTTTAGTCTGTTTGCCCATTTATATTGAATGAATAACTAAATGAAATTTACATTCTATTTATTTATCATTTAAGTTAGTAAAATTTAGTTTATTAAAATGTGATTATTGGAAAGTGATATTAATTAAATTAATATGGATGAAGTATTTTATTAAAGTTATTTTGATTTTAATTTTTGCTTTGTAGAGTTAGTTTATGTTTTAGTTAGTGTTTTAAATATTTAATTAAATATAATTTTGTTAGCTTTAATTGTGATTTGGTTAGTAATTGTTAAAATTAGATTCTAAATTAAAGAAATTTATATTTAAGTGTAATTATGTAGTAACGTAATAAATGTCAAGATCAGATTAATAACGAGAGTTCATTTTAATGATGAATCCCTCCAAAAGGATTATAACCTTAAAATGATATGTAGAGAACCTTTAAATTGTGTTGTTAACCAGATCAAACTTAGAGCATTTTAATTATTAATTTAATTTATAAAAAAAAATTGTATGTTTTTGCCCTTGTAGTTTGGGCATGACATTTTGGTATCAGAGCCCATGTTTCAACACTAGGAACCTTAAACCATTGTGCTTCCTAAACTTAACTCAAACTTTTAATTGTGTAGATGTCACTTGTTACTCGTAGCCGATGAGGCAGAGGTTGTAGGGCTAGAGGTGGTAGAGCGGGACAGGAGGATGGGCCACCTCCACTACCACCACATCCACCTCCACCACCATCGAACCCAAACCAGGACATTATAGATGCAGTTTAGACTTTGATCGGTGTAGTTCAACAGAGAGTAGTACATGTAGTTCAGCTAGTTTAGCAGATTTTAGTAGTGGAAGTAGAGGGACCCAAAGGAGGCAGACCCAAAGTCAGAGAGAGGACTAGGAGTCCCCCACTAAGGCAGTTAGAGGGTCAGGGTGAACACGATGAAGAGTCCATACACCAGAGAGGACCCCCATTTGACAGACCTCCTAGACATGTAGGAGATGATATTAGGGAATTGATTCAACTTGGGCCACCATTATTTACCGATTCCACTGAGGGAATAGTAGCAAAGGCATGGTTATAGAGCCTACAGTGGTGCTTTGGGTTACACTCTTATGGGAGTAATCTAAAGGCACACCTAGCAGTTCATCAGTTGAGAGGGGATGCCTCCAACTGGTGGCATCAAGAGGAGATCATAGGTGGAGTGAGGATGGACACCCTCACATGGGAATCTTTCCTAGAAAGATTTTGAGAGAGGTACTTGTCAGAGCATTTTCTACAGAAACAGATAGAGGAGTTCCATTCTCTTGATCAGAGAGGCCTTACAGTGGCTTAGTAAGAGAGCAAGTTTCTTGAGCTCCTTCCTTATGTGGAATACATGAAGGATGAGAAACTACGGGTGCATCACTTTATCATGGGGCTAAATTTCTCTCTTCAGGGACCAGTTCAAATGGCCTTCCCTACCACCTTCAGACAGGCAATAGAGATAGCACTAGTTGTTGAGGATACTCGAGGTAGGCAGGAGTCACGGGATCGGTCTCAGAACCAAAACTCTTCCCAGTAGAAACCCCCTTGGAAAGGAAATTAGAACTTTACAGTAGGGTCCTCTAAGGGCCAGCAGTCTCAACAGCCAAAACCCCAGCAACAGCAGTAGCAGAAACCTTCTCAGGGGTATCAGGGCTCCAAGCCCAAGTAGTGGTAGTCATAGGGTCTTAGGTAGGATCAGAAAGTATAGCCCCCATAGTCACAATCAGTGAAGACTTAGCAATCTTCTAGGGGTAGATACAGTGGATCTAGCAGGTCAGGAGGCCCACAGTAGTCTGGGTCATAGAGTGCACGATCTTATACTCGTGAACCATGCTACACTTGTGGTGGCATGGGTCATATAGCTAGGGAGTGTCTACAAGGATAGGCATCTAGTGGTCAGAGCAGAGCTTTTTCAGAGCCCACAGTTGCTGACATGGGTAGATCCCATAGAATTTTTACAATAGTTGACAACCGTTAGGCTGAGCATCAGGCCATAGTTATCAAGGCTACAAGTATTATACAGGACTGTATGGTTGTAGTTTTATTTGATTCTGGAGCTAGTGACTCTTTTATATCTCCATATGTGGTGGAGCGTTGCGGGCTAGTGGCAGTTAGACAGGATGTTAGTTGGGAAGTAGAGTTAGCCTCAGGAGCCAGAGTGTCAGTTAGTTCCATGGTGCAGAGTTGTCAGATGCAGATTGGAGACATGTCCACTAGGACTGATCTACGCATTACCCCTCTAGGTTCTTATGATGTTTTTCTTGGCATGGATTGGCTTTATGCCCACAGGGCCAAGATGGATTGTCGACAGAAGAGGGTGGAATGTGTGGATGATGATGGTATCTCTAGGGAGATCTTTGGAGTGAAGAGGTCAGTGTCCCTTCATATGATTTCTAATATGTAGCTTAGATGGTGCATGCAAAAGGGTTTTCAGTTGTTTGCTATCACTATTAGTGACAGAGAGGAAGATTCAGAGAGGGAGCCATCCCTTGATGATTTTCCAATCCTTTAGGACTTTGCTAATGTGTTTCCTTCAGAGCTTTCTGGTATGCCTCCACCTCGAGCAGTGAATTTTCACATAGACCTTGTACCAGGAGCCAACCCAGTTTCAAGAGCACCATATAGGATGACTACTCATGAGCTTAGTGATCTAAAGGCTTAGTTGGAGGAACTCTTAGAGAAGGGGCATATTCAGCCTAGTGTGTTACCTTGGGGTGCACCAGTGATCTTCGTCAAGAAGAAGGACAGATCACTTAGGTTGTGTATCAATTATCGACAATTGAACAAGGTGACCATCAAGAACCGATACCCTCTTCCTAGAATTGATGACCTCTTTGATCAGTTGCAGGGTGCCCGAGTATTTTCAAAGATTGATTTAAAGTTAGGTCACCATCAGTTGAGGATTGTGGATAGTGATATGCCCAAGAAAACTTTTCATACTAGGTATGGCCATTACTAGTTCACCGTGGTACCTTTTGGCCTTACAAATGCTCCAGTTGTATTCATGAGCCTCATGAATGGACTATTCCTTACCTTTTTGGATAATTTTTTGGTTGTGTTTCTTGATGACATTCTGATTTATTCTCATGATGAGAGAGAGCATGAAGAGCACCTAAGACAAGTATTGCAGAAGCTAAGAGAGAATTAGTTGTTTGGTAGCTTATCGAAGTGTGCATTCTTCAGACCCGAGATACATTATTTGGGTCATGTCATATCAGGTGATGGTGTCTCAGTAGACCCATCAAAGATTAGGGCTACCATGGATTGGCCAACACCCACCAATGTTACTGAAGTGAGGAGCTTTATGGGGCTAGCAGGATATTATCGATGCTTCATTTCAGGATTCTCTAGATTGGCACACCCCATCACTTCTCTTTAGAAAAAGGGGAAGAAGTACGAGTGGATAGAGAAGTTTGGTAGAGCTTTTCAAGAGCTCAAGAGAGCCCTCACAAGTGCACTGATTCTTGCAGTACCAGATCTTGTTGCAGATTTTGTAGTGTGCACAGATGCATCTTTAGATGGTTTAGGGGCAGTCCTTATGCAGGAAGGATGACCTATTTCCTTTGAGTCTAGGAAGTTGAAGACTCATGAACTCAATTATCCTACTCATGACCTAGAACTAGCAGTAGTGGTTCATGCCTTGGTGAGATGGTGACATTTCCTTCTGGGTCATAGATTCGAGCTTCTTTCTGATCACTAGAGCTTGCAGTACATATTTTCTCAGCCAAACCTTAATGCTAGGCAAAGAAGGTGGATGGAGTTTTTGTGTGAGTATGATTTTGATGTACATTACATCAAGGGAAAGGAGACTGTGGTTGCAGATGCCTTAAGTAGAAGGTGCCATGAGCTTTCATTTGTGACTACTTGCACTGACTTGAGAGAGCGGATCTTATAGCACTTACCAACTGATGAGCTTTATGTAGAAGTTAGTCAGTTAGTACATTCTTAGAGACCCTTGGAAGGGAAGTTTGCAAAGTATTCCTTGGAGTCTAATGGACTTTTACATCATAGGGGACATATGTATGTACCTTCCATTGGGGGTTTGCATGAGCTCATTGTACTTGAGGCTCATAGAGCACTTTATGCAGCGCACCCTAGTGTTAAGAAGTTACATGCAGATTTGAGGCAGTTGTATCATTGGCCAGGCATGAGAATGTAGATTGCTAGCATAGTTGCGAGATGCCTTCAGTGCCAGAGGGTGAAGGTGGAGCATCATCATCCTGGTGGGCTTCTCCAGCCGCATGAGATTGCAGTGTGGAAATGGAACACTATATCTATGGATTTTATTGTTGGTTTTCCTATGTCATCTCATCACCATGATGCCATTTTGGTGATAGTTGAAACATTCACCAAGGTTTCCCACTTCTCACTCATGCATACTACATTCATAGCACGAGATATAGCTCAGGTGTTCTTGCGAGACATTGTTAGACTTCATGGTATTCCCCATAAGATCATCTCTGATAGAGAATCTTTGTTCACTTCTTCATTTTGGAGAGAGTTGCAGTCAGCTTTGGACACCAGGCTCAATTTTAGTACAACATACCATCCTCAGACCGATGGCCAGATCAAGCGAGTGAATCAGGTTTTGGAAGACATGCTACGTATGTACGTGATGGACCATCAAGTCAAATGGGAGGAATACCTACATCTTGTCGAGTTTTCCTATAACAATGGGCACCATTCTTCCATAAGTATGCTACCTTATGAGGCCTTGTATAGGAGACCATGCAGGACACCCTTGAGTTAGGACAGGATCGAGGATTGAGTATCTATTGGTCCCCTGTTAGTAAAGGATATGGAGCAGTAGGTGACCCTGATCAGATAGTGCCTGAGAGAGGCACATGATAGGTAGAAGAAGTATGCTGATGTGAAGAGGACAAATCGAGAGTATCAGGTTGGTGATAGATTATTCTTGAGGGTGCGACCACACAAGAGTCCGATTCATTTTGAAAAAGGCTCTAAGTTGGCACCTCGATTTGTTGGGCCATTTGAGATCCTT